>OU611999.1:12400000-13000000 GCA_914767915.1 Agriopis aurantiaria
TATCTTCTACTAGCTGCGTCCCGAGGTTTCACATGCGTTATAGCTCCTTGAAGCAACCTCCTTGGTAGCATAGTGACAGCAACCTCCTTTGACAGAGGTGAAATTTTTTTTCTTTCTATAATGTAATATGTCAATTATAGACTTCAATTCTTGCCGTTCCATGCAAAGCAAAATGTATGGGAAAATAAATTTTCTTCATATTGTTTTTACGTGAAATTTTCGATATTTTTCATGAAAATTGGTCCAGCCGTTCTTGAGTTATAAATGGTGTAACTAGCCCGAATTTATTTTATATATAGTTTTATATTTGTTTTATGTATATAGATGATTATCTTAATGAATATTTATTAATTTCCTTATACTTCCTAGCGTCAGTACTTAGTTATGACATTGGCGCTGTAATCTTCTGTATCAAACATTAATTTTCACTTTTAGTTTCATACAAATTATCTACTTTTAAGAGTATAATAAATACTTTATTTCAATATATTTCTTTGTATATATTTTTTTGTAACGCAGGAAGTGTGAAAAGTAGATCATTTTCCTCGGGGATAAAAGTGTCTTCGTCTTGGGCGTTATTCCCTCCAAAATCATTTGTAATATGTTTGTTGGATATTAATATCATATAAATTAAAATTTGATGCTGTTCAAGCACATCACTTGAGAATGGCTGGACCTATTTGGCATTTTTGGAAATTGGAATATTCTGGTTAAAGTGAAAGTGCTCTCTTCTATGAGATTTTTGTAAGAACTACTCAAACAAATTTATTAAAATTTGGACTAGAAAACTTCTGTTGGGTCAGCTAGTCAATCACAGATCTAGGGCCTTACGGACAACTGCTATAACAGGCACCTAATCCGCTCAGTTGGAAAATCACGCGACCGCAAATCTTATCGCGCCCAGATACGGTTTGCGGTCGTGTGATTCTCCAATTGAGCGGATTAGGTGCCTGTAATAGCAGTTGTCCGTAAGGCCCCTGTTCTCAGATTTGAAAGAAAAGAACAAACTTATTCCGAGTGGGTATGGTAAAAAATTGCATACACATCTATTTTGAGATAATAAGTCCTAGTTTTTACTTTCAATTGATCACAACGGCTTTAAACAATGAGTAGTTCTGATTAGAAATTGAACTATTGCAAGAGAAAGTTGTCATCAATCCTTTACACATCTGTCTATGGATAGAAAGTTCAGAAATTTTCAACTAACAACGTTGAATATGTGGGTACTTTCTCATTAAGGTCACGGAATAAATATTACGTTACATTTGTCATAATCACCCTCTATTCACTTCTAACACTAATGTTATGTAAATTTAGAAGGCTTTGACAGAGTTACAATTCTTTATCATTTTGGATATTCCGTCTTCATAAAAAGTGAAATTTATCGCTCCGGTAGTAGGTACATTACGCCATTAGTACCTATGTGTATAGTTTCTTTCTCTATATATTATGTAATTTTCATTTCTGGTATGGGCACAATAAAGAGTTTCTATCTATTCAGAGTTTTATATTATTTAATGTACACTATTTCCATTCATTTATTTGCTCTGACAGCTGCAATAACATTGTAAAAAGCCGAATAATAACATTATCTATTAATATTTCACTGAAGTATATCGCAGATCGAAAGTGATCAGAATTCGTCGTTTTGCATTCAGCAGAGCGTGCATGTGAATGCAGGCATTTGAGATGGACGTTTAGAGAATTTGACGTCCAAAGGAAAAGATTTAGGGAAACGAGCGCAGTGTTTTGTCCGCAGAATTTTACATAATTATTTAATGAATAATTCTAGTGATAATCACCAATAAATAGATTTGAATTAGATTGAATTGAATAGTGTTAGTATATAGGGTAAGTAGGAAAGTTCTGTACTCTGAAGTTCAAATTCTTTGCATGGAGTTTGAAACGAATACTTCCCGCTAGCCATTCGTGCTTGACACCCGGAACTGAACTAAATGGAATACCAAAGACTGTGAACTCTGATGATCTGTGTTGAATACGAATAGACCATTCCAAGTGCTTCGAACTGTAGGTATTTGCGGATCTATAATTTTAGACGGTTTTATGTTGCGTTTGATCACAATAGAGCCTACTTCTGCGAATGTAGGTATAATGCAAATTTTCCTGATTCCACCCATCCATGCTTACGTGACATTTGCACGTTGGACTTATTGACGCACTTCAAAGCGATTTAATGAGCAGGAATCGAGCAGCCCTAGTTATAATCCACCGATACGATCAATGGCCATCGTTCCGTGGCTCGCATCGCTAATAGCGACCTCCGCAATCTATGTCACTCAACGGAGCGCAGTGAAAATGTCAACAATGACACTGACTCACTCACGGGTGCTATATTTGGCGTTTATCTAGGGTAACTAGCTAGTAAATATCATGTGCGACAGCCAACGAGTAGCAAGAAGCAAGTAGAGCTGAAACTGTAATGAGCAACGAAAACCGAGTTGTCAGGCTATTTATACGACTGGCAATCTCTATAGGAACGAACCCCTTTCACTCCCTACTCCCCTAGCATTTTACCTAAGACAGTATGCCTGGAAACTCCTTAGAACGCAATTCCCTTCCTTCCCTCTACAAATGAGAATACTGAAGCCGTATTCTAAGACCATCCATGGTCAATGTGTCTTGCACCTAGCAACTCTAGCTAGACTCTAGTGACGCTGCTACTGTTCTGACCACCAAGCGAGTGATGGTCAGTGATTTTTAGTAGTAGCTCTTGTCATCTTGCGACATATACTTTACTTAGTTCTCACTGTCATGAAGTTTCCAGTACTTTTTCAGTAGTTTATATAGCAGTGGAACGTATCTATATAGTCGATGGCCAGTCGTTTATATAGTTAACAGCGGTGGGATAGCTGCCACAAGACATTTAAATATGTAGATGTACCGAGATAGTCACAAATACAAATACCAATACCATTTTTGCATCTCCGTGAGATCAAATCGTTTTCCTATTTGTAATATATTATATTTCTTGAAAAGATGTTACATTTTCAGAGGTAATTGAAAAGAAATAAGGAAAATATGACAAATGTTAAGTGAAAACGTACAATGTACGTTATTCTTCCTTACCACAAATTAGTTATATGAATTATGTGATTTAAAAAAGAATACTTAAAGGCATATATTCAGCAGTGGACGTCTTCTGGCTGATGATGATGATGATGACATAAACAACATCAAGTTTTTTTTTCAATTACAAGTGGTATTACTTACCTACCTTTTACAGGTAAGTTACATAATTCGCAAAACTTCGAAATACCAAAGCGATGCCTACAAAGTTATTTTGGTAACATTGTTGTGAGAAAACAAGTAGGTAGTCAGTTTTTAAATGAACATATAAATAAATAGGATGTATAGTTAAATCCAGAACAACTGATCTGAAAAATCTGTTCGTAAAGTCATCTGACATGGTCAAAGAACTGTTCAGAATTTACAACGAAATCTTTTACTTGAATCCCTTATCCACTGGTTATCCCTACTATAACTACTGGAAACAAGAGCATTTGTTACACCTACATCATCGACACCTCCGCTTTATTCCGAAAACCCGTACGAAGCGCTTTCTTTTATTGTGCGAACTGCTAGTCTTTGGAATGCACTGCCTGAAAGGGTGTTCCACGATAGTTTTTTTTTTATTTATTTAAAACCATAGTACGTTACATTTCAAGTTAGTAAGTTGTCATAAAATCTATGTATGTATCTATGTTCAATCTAGTTACAATCTGGGTGTCTTCAAATCACGAGTGAATCGGTTTCGTCTAGGCAAGCGTGCTCCATCGTAGACCGCATCATCGCTTAACATCAGGCGAGTTGGCAGTCAAACGCTAGCCTTATAAAAAAAACAATCGTAACTCAAACATCTAGATATTGTATCTCGATGATCGTAAGACATAAATTACAAAGAAAAGCTTGAGCGAAAGACTAAATGTTGTTGTATAGGTAGATACTTACGTTTAGATCTTGCCAATTTAACTAAATTCTTCAATTCTTACTTTTTAAATCTTCATTCGTCAAAGCATCTCAATAGGTCGGTTCAGCTTCTGGACAAGTTTACAATGTCTGTCTAAAACGAGAGGTTTACGAGAATACATATTGCCCATTACTGTTTTTGTTTCTAACTTTTTATGCGTAATTTGTCTATTTTTAAACAGTCTATTTCATGTTTTTCCCACGTGGTGGTTTTTTAAAACTTTTAGCAAACACTGTATCAATATTTTTGCAGAGCTGTTAGTAATTAACCTACGGGCCAATTAACTCTAAATCGTTACCGCGAGGTTGTTATTGTTAATTAAAGTTATGCTTGCAACTCGCCTAACCGATGCTGGTAGAGATAAAACATAACTTGATGCTACATCTGTGAGCCTCATGGGTTTACCCAATCTTCTTCAGAATATATTACCTTTTTAGGGTTCCGTACCGAAATGGTGTAACCCTATTACTAAGCCTACGCTGTCTGTCTATCTACCCGTCCGTCCGTCCGTCTGTCTTAGCTTTTACGTCTATATTTTTCGAACCAAGCGAAGAACTAAAAGCAACAGCTAAAACCGAAGCTTTCGAGTTTTTTCCGGTAAGCGCAGCGTAGGAAGTCCACCCACGAGATGGACAAACGACCTAAAAGAGACCTCTGGATGCGGGCCGCTTCCAACCGGCCCTTTAGAAGATCGATGGGGAAGGCCTATGTCCAGGTGTGGGCGTCCTATGGCTGAAACGATGATGATGACGATATTTAGAACCCTAATAGATAGCCAGTTGAAATTTTCACAGAATATGTAATATTACGGCGGATTAACTAAGAATTAATAAAAAAGTGCAAAAATAAAAAATTTACCCCCTTACAACAAACGTTTTTTAAACGTATTACAGTATTTGCTATAGCGTAAAAACGGTAATACTTACAAGCGTCAAACTTAGCATGGTTATAGTACACACTCTAAAGTAAAACAAAAAATAGTAAATACTGGTCAAGTGCGAGTCAGTGACACATTTTTGTTCACCGAAGTTAAGCAACGTCGCGCGCACTCGGTATATACTTGGATAGGTGACCGCCTGGGCGTGATGTCTTTAGGCACTACGTTTTTGTACTTTCGTATAAATAACAATTTATGTGGTGGTACGGAACCCTCAGTGCGCGAGCCCGACTCGCACTTTGACAGTTTATTTATTTCTTCCGTCTGAGAGGTACATATTTGGTTTTTTACGTCTTATGCTTTTATTATATCAAGATATATTCTTTGTCTATGATCATGCTATGATCAATTGATCAAGACAGATTAAATGATATTTCCGCTGTAACTACTTATAGTAAACAAGTTTTTACATATACTTGCTGGTGATATCAGTTATTAAAAATAGCTCTACATACTTATTTCTGACTGACGGACAACGGATAGGTAAGTGTTCTATATAATGACAATATATTATAATTATTATCTTTGATTCTATAAAATAATAAATTTCTTCTAAATGTAACCATAGACACATTCTATCCATATTCTTGTATCCATCGATATGTACACATTCGGGCATTATCCAGCAGATTAAATTATTCTAGGATTAGATTGTATTTTGCATTCGACATTGACATTATTTATAGAATTGAACCTGTTCTTGCAAAAGCTATTTGCAATTATGTAAAATAGATATTAATTTAAATATGCATATTAAATGATAACGAACTATATGAACTTTGCACATTCATTCATCGCACCCACGTCTTAATCGGCAATACTGAATTTCAAAATTTTAAATTATTTAAGGCTTAGACCTATTTTTCGTCCATTTTCAAAATGTTATTAGGAACTAGCTAACAGACGTTGTCCTGTCTTATAGAACTGTCAAACGCGTGAAATAAAAATCGTTGTAAAATTTTCTGAAAATTACCAATTTTATGCGCAATTTTCTTGATTTTTCATTCCGAAAGAACGTTCTACAAAGTATTAGAAAACTTTAAAAAAATATGAATTAAATAGGTAAAGACGTTTTCAAGTTATGGCGTAAACAAGGTAAATAGGAATTCATTTTATAAATAAATAAATATATATATATATATAGATAAAAAATAAAAATAAATCATAATAATGATTCAAAAAATATTGTAAAATTTTTACTCCTACTTGGCGAATTTTTATCTGATCAAATGTACTAAAGGGCTTGGTGAGCGAGGCCTTAAATCAGTATCATTTTTATCATCATACACTGAACGACAGCCTGCTTTTTGCATCCACTGCATGCCAGCGACTCCCACAATGTCGTCGGTCCATCTAGTAGGAGGCCTGCCTACGCTGCGGCTTTCGGTTCGTGGTCTCCACTCAAGAACCTTTCTTCCCCATCGGTTACCGGTTCTTCGAGCGATGTGGCCTGCCCATTGCCACTTTTAACAGCTATGTCGGTGACTCTGGTTCTTTGGCGAATATCCACGTTTCGAATTCTATCGCGCAAAGAAACTTCGAGCATAGCTGTGTCCATTGCCCGCTGTGTGACTTTGTGTTTTTCCAAAAGGCCAACACTTATGGACCACGTCCTCAGTACCATATATCATCACTGGCAGCACACGCTGGTCAAAGACCCTTGTCTTCAGGCACTGTGGTATCTTGGACGAGAAGATGTCACGCAATTTCCCGTACGCTGCCCATCCGAGTTGGATTCTTCGGACGACCTCTTTTTGAGACCTGAGTGAGGTGTTACGAGTATTTTAATTTAGTAAATTTCTATTAGTCAAGATACCACGCTTTGGTGGTTTACAAACCTGTTGGTGCAGTCACCTACTAACATCTGCCTAGTACGCGATTGAAGTGTCTCAGAATTAAGTAACAAAGACTGGCAACCTATCATAGAGTCATAGACTATTTCCTTATCGATTGATTTATCATTAGTTCCTGATACTGTGTTAGTTATTTGTACAATAAATTACAAGACTGGTATTGCGGATCTGTCGTAGAATAAATAAATAGGTAGGTATATTATTATTTAAATGATTGTATAGGGACTTCGTCCTTCCGGTTTTCAATTAAGTAAATCACGAAGTATGCTCGTCTTCTTATTTTCTGCAAATAAACGTTTTATGAGAGACAATGTAGTGGAACTTTTGTTGTGTTTATTACACAACATATTGCTTGTTTAAAATCTAATCTAAATCAAAACGCTAAATGCAATTCAACGCGGCAATGCGGCCACCATTTTGGGAACGATGCCTGCTGCAGCGGTCTAGTAGTAAGATTAGTTTAGTTTTATATATTAGTGCTAGTTTTTATTTTATGTAGTTTAGATATCATTATTTTTTTCTTTATTAATAATTTGTTTGTTATAATCATGGGTTTCTTTGTATAAAATAGATAGCGTTACAAAATAATTGAAGAAAAATAATGAAGTATCTACCTACTTAACTAATCTTTGAACTAACCTAGGTTAGGTTAGTAGCCTAGGTTAGGTCAAAGGATTAGGTTAGGTTAATGTATTTTACATCAACCTAACAGACGCGATCTATACAACATGAACAATAATTAAAACACAGTTTACACAACAAGCTTCTGTGTTGTTTCGTCACAATAACGATCTATAAATCTGATATCATTAGAAAAATGCATTTTTAATTGTCATTCCACGCAAAATTTCCCAACTGGAATCAACCTACATTGGAATGCATCAGGTACTTTGTAGGAGCAGCTATTTTAACGAAGCGTGACGCACAATTGCAGCTGAGGCATTTTCTATGCATATAGTATAATATGAGCATTATATGTACCTACTTTTTTTTAATTTCATTTGTTCATAGGTTTGCGCTTGACCACCACCTTGATGCGGTTTACGATGGAGCACGCTTGTGTAGAAAAAAACTATTCACTCGACAGACTTACAGAATTAGCTAGTCTTCTGTAGAGTTTTGGAAACATAACGAAAATTCATGTTTCACCTCATACACATAACTACACCCAAACACGGTTACGTTACGAACACTTAATAAACAATAATCCACCATTACTATTAAACATTAACACTTGAAACAGGTAACATAATTTAGGAAAATATAACAATGAGGCGACATATTTTTTTGACGTTGGCTTCAAAAAAACTGTAGTATTTTCGAGTGCTAATGCGTAATGGTGGATTAATGTCCGGCCCTTTTGGAGATCGATGGGGGAGGCCTATGTCCAGCAGTGGACGTCCTACGGCTGAAATGATGACGATGATGATAAAGTGTAAGTGGACGTGCTCGAGTGTGGATAATGATATAAGGCGGGAAATATGGTATTTTCGTGTTGTTTCTAAAGCTCCATAGAAGCCTCTTGAAAAGCCTCTTGTAAAGTCTCCCTCACTTGACTAGGGCATGACTTTGACTTGACCGAGACTTACTTTGCTTGACTCTGACACTAACTGGCTTGTTTGACTACATTTCCTCAAATTTGACATTGGCAAATACACAGGAGTGCGACGCCAAACTCCTCTTAGAAGAACTTTCCATAGACAATCCTATTAATATTATAAACGCGAAAGTTTGTATGTATGGATGTATAGATGTATGGATGTATAGATGTATGGATGTATCGATGTTTGTTCCTCTTTCACGCAACGGAACAACGGATCAACCTGATTTTTTTCATGGGTATAGTTCAAGAGCCAGTAAGTGACATACTTTTCATCATCATCATTATCATCATCACCATTTTTCATCACTACGCGGGTTAAACCACGTGGCGCAGCTAGTTTACTATAACTTTAAAAAAAAATGTATGCTAATAGTGTCTCAACTTACTTCGTATTTAAATGCCAAGTCAAAAGATAAGTCGCACACATTTGAACTATATGATAACCTTGAGAAATATCAGTCATAAATAGCAAACCAATAGAAAATATCAACAAAGAAGTCATCATTATCAAAATACATATACCAGATGCATTTTGACCAAATAATATAGTTATGTGTCGTAACTGGTGGTATTGGATTGAGGTACCTACTACCACAAAATAATATAACCCGTAATTAGGGTTCCATACCCAAAGAGTGTACCCAACGATAGCCAATTTGATAGCCCGTTGGTCCAATTCGTAGTGAACCTGCCTTCTGAGCTTGGGGGCGTGGGTTCGATTCGCACCTAGGACAAACATTTGTGTGACGAACATTTGTGTTTGTTCTATATCTGGTTGTTAATATCTATTTAAGTATGTATTTAAAAATATATATGTATGTATATCAGTCTCTGGCAGCCATATCACAAGCTTTGCTTAGTTTGGGGTCAGATGACCGTGTGTGCAAAAATGTCCCGAATATTTATTTATTTATAACGGGACTCTATTTCTAAGCCTACGCTGTCTGTCTGTATGTATGTCCGTCCTATCTTATACTCATACTCATCTATACTAATATTATAAAGAGGAAAGATTTGATTTTTTGTTTGTTTGCATTGAATAGACTCAGAAACTACTAAACAGATTTGAAAAAATCTTTCACTGTTGGGAATATCTGGCTATAATCTATACCCGTGCGGAGCTGGGGCGGACCGCTAGTATGTTTTATAAACGTATTTTTGTATTTGCTCTGGTGTAATAATAATAAACCGGTCAGGTGCGTGTCAGGCCCGCGCACTGAGGGTTCCGTACCACCACAAAATACAGTAAGTAGTGCAAAAAGACAACATCACGCCCAGACGGTCACCCATCCAAGTACCCACCGCGCTCGATGTTGCTTAACTTTGTGATATTAGCTTTAATGTAAAAACGGTAATACATATAAGCGCCAAACTTGGCATGATTATAGTACACACTCTAAAGTATTACAACAAATAATAAATAATGGCCAAGCGTGAGTAGGTAACAAATTTCTGTTCATTAACAAGTTATATCTGGTAATTCGGCTACTTGGACTACCTTATCATTTCTTTCACCGAATCGAAATTCCATATTTAACTAATTTAGAAGCGGGTTTTTTTAATTGATAACTATTGTATTTTGTGGTGGTACGGGACCATCAGTGCGCGAGCCTGACTCGCACTTGGTCAGTTTATTTAGTTACCTGAGTTGTACTAATACAAGTATGTGCAACAATTACTTATACAACTAAAAAACTAATTTATATAGTTTATTTCAAGGATTGATCTTAATTGTCTATGTTACATTCACACATTCTATCTATCAACTTCCTCATACTGGGTTACGCGGAAAGGGTGTACTAAGCCGAAAGCGGTCCACAATACCCATCATTATGAATAACTTTTACTGAGAACAACTCTAAAATCGCGGGGAAAAAAACAGCTATTACATGCTTCGACCAAAACAAAATGAATGGACGGGGCATACCATTCAACTTGCTCTGTAAAAACGAGTCAAAACCGTCAGACATATACTTCAACACCTAATTATAACCATGTACAGTACGTTAGCTATAAAACATAGATAGCGGTTTTTTGTTGTTTTTACACTTCGGGAAAGCACACGAAGGAATCATTTTGTTAGATGTTTCGTTATCATGTAACAATAGTATCGTGTTGCACTTCCTACGGCTAGACACCGACTGAAACGAAGTGAGCGCCGGCGCTCATTTTGTAATCTTCAAAAATGCGCTTCTTCTGGGCCCGTCCATTAATTTTATTTTGGTCGAAGATTGCATGCATAGAAAACGGTCACTCCCAATCAAAAAATGTATGAAACATCTGATATGTTTTCCGCGATTTCAGGGTTGGTCCCATAGTAAAAGTTGTTCGTAATGATGAGTGCCTAAGTTTAACGGATCCCTTTCGGCGTAGTACACCCTTCTGCGTTATCCTATATCATTAGTATTCGAATAAGTTGTTGGAGCAAATCTGGACGATAAACTATAAACGTTTCAGAAATATTTTTTTACAATAATTTCAAATATAAAACTGTTCTTATTTTGTGAAATTATATATTTTTTTAAACTTAGCACTTACCGTAAACTTCTTGCAGAAATAAGAAATAGAGTCCTTTTCATGAAAGAAGTCCCACGGCAAACAGCGGAACTAAATTTCCATGTTGTAGTTGTCAGGTGTTGTTACTGTGTTTGGACGCTAGTGAAATTTTTATTAATTTTCCATCGTTAAAGAGTCGTGTACGATGCCAAAAGTTGCTAAAGTTCTACTCGAGAAATGATACTGATAGTGATTGATACGCGATGACAGCGCCGCGTCTGGGGGACTTCAAACATGAAAAGCACTCTACCTACCTAATCATTATAAATAAACTACACAACTTGAATGTGTATTGAGTTGGTACTGAATTTACTTTTAATGGCATCAATTAGCAACTAAGTTCTTTCTAGTAGGTACTTAAGTACAGGATAATTAGAATGTCTTGTCTAATTTACAACTAATCATTGATATTATCAACGATGCATTATTTTTGTCGAGTTATTAAAATTTAATTATAAGCACATTAAGTCAAACAATTAAGATTTTTCAAAACAATAGACAAAAATGGCTAAATCTACATAATTAGCGTCTTCCTATTAAGGTACTTATTACAAAATGTCAGACGTTTACGTCAAAATTAAAATTATAATATAGGAAACAAGAAATGTAATAAGTCAGGGTTTGATTTAATAATTTTAACAGACAAGTGGCAAACCACTTTTTTCGAATGATTTTATTTTCAAAGCTAATACATACCAATAACCAATACTGTTTACAAATTTTGTGTTATTAACTAACTGCATCCCACGGTTTTTTCCACGATTTCCTAGTTAAGTATATATTTTCAGGATAAAAGTAGACAATGTCGCGTACTTAAACAAGAAATATTTTTTACAGCCGAGAGTTACGATTTGAAGCCAAATTTCATCAAAATAAAAGGTAACAATCAGACAGACAGAGGGATTTACTTTCGCATTTTAAATATTAGCATGCATGCATATCAAAGACTTGTATCGTAATGAACAACCTAATGAACAACCGTGATAGATTAAACCAGTGTTTTTGTATCCTAATATAGATACTTATTAGATTTTTGTTCTGAGTCAATTATGCATAGCTTGTTGTACTCTAAAAAACGTTATACTTACTGCCTTAATTTTAAATAAAGTTACAATGTCTTAAACCGGCTGAAGTGGAAGAAATATAAACATAAAAAATAACCACTTACTTTTCAGAGCTTTTCCTTCAGGCGTGCACCTATTAGAATTTATCAAACAATCCACATAGTTCCTAACTAGTCTTTTGTTAGTAAAAATAGCATCCACATCTAAATAGTCATATCGCGAATCGTATTTCGGCATGGCCGACATTTCGCGTGTGTCCTGACACACCACTGTACAAAAGCACACACAAAGGGTTAACACTGCACGCATGTTGGCTTTTCAAGTCACTTTCTCATAACTACTTCTAGGAAAAAATACTCTTTTTAAATCACCATAGATTCAAAATAAAACGACCATAGGCTATAAATAAAAATGTTTGAAAACTTTTTTGTTACGATTATTTTATCGTGTTCGGTAAAGTTTTCGCGCGTTTTCCGTTACGAGGACGCGCGTGCGCGCACGGCTAAAGTGAGCGTAAGATTGCAAGGTGCGCGCGGGTCGTCGAGCGGTTATAACAAAGTTGTAGTCTTGTATACAGGCTTTCCAATAAAGAAGTTGTCCTGGACAAGACAGGTCTGTTTCAAGGGCGGGCCAAGATGAAGGTTAGCCGATTTTGATAAGGATAGCGGTGAGGTGGACCAGATTTCTCTTAGTCCAAAAATTTTGTATTCACGAGGCTTCACGATGCAAGGACCGCAACTGCCAGCTTATCTTTGTATCGGTTAAATCATAATCATAATATCTTCTTGTAAAGTCATTAGTTTTATTTTACGAGTAGATATATTAGCAATAGTTGACAAGATAAATTGTATAAGTTGACAAAGGGCAAGAACTCCGGAGTCCGTGGAACTTCACTACAAACAATTTAAAACAAAAACGGCCAAGTGCGAGTCGGGGTCGCGCACTGAGGGTTCCGTACCACCACATAACTTGTTAGCTACTAAAGTACAATAAATAGTGCAAAAAAACAACATCCCATCAACGCCCAGGCGGTCACCGATCCAAGTACCGGCCGCGCCCGACGTTGCTTCACTTCGGTGATCGTACGAGAACCGATGGTGAACAGAGTCTTGACACCGACCCGCACTTGGCCATTATTTATTATTTGTTGTTATACTTTAGAGTGTGTACTATAGTTTTTAGATAAAATACATAAATACGTTAAATTAATACGTTTGTTAAAGGGGATCCCCATTTAGTTTTTTCTTTTTAACTTTTTTATTATTTGTTAATTAATCCGCCGTAACATAATATATTCTGTAAAAATCTCAACTGGATATCTGTTACGGTTCGAAAGATACAGCCGTTATTAGGTAGGACAGACGGACATACAGACACCTTAGGCTTAGTAATAGAGTCCCGTTTTTACCCTTTGGATACGGAACCCTAAAAACATAATCGTAAGTAACGTATTCATAATTAAAACCAAGTATGCTAATAAATTAAGGGGTGAAAACCACAAGAGCTAAGAACCGTAGCTCCGTGGTGGAAGTGTTAAAGGGCATAACGCCGCGAGTAACTCTTAGTGAAAGTGCAGCACACCTCTTGACACCCTAAGCCACCTACACCAATGTTGACCGACGCCAATATAATGCAGCCTTCGTGGGGGGTCCATTTAGTGGGTGGCAAGTCCGAGCGCCCACACCGAGATTCATACAACTTATGAATAGCATACTTTCTCAACAGCCTGATCTGGGTATATTTTTGATAAGATGGGCAAATTCAGTCTTGTCGTCCTTGCCCTAAATGGGCAACCTGCAGCATGTAATGTTTTGGTTTATCTGTTAGTTATACGCTTAATTTGTAATAAAGAATAAAGAAAGTCATCACGCGCCACAATATTTTGACATGTGTTATAATTGGCGGGTGCCGTACCTCATATCATAGACTAAGTAGCTCGATACCATCAAGAATTCACCATAAGAATTTGTCAATCTCATATACTGCGTACAATAGTTTTTGTATTTTATAATGAACAAGACCTCTTGGTGTTGCCTTCGGCCCCACCAATGTCTCTCAAATGTCCGGGCTAGACCCGAGAACAATATGAAATAAATATTATAAAGAGGAAAGATTTGTTTGTTTGTTTGTTTGCATTGAATAGGCTCCGAAACTAATGAACCGATTTGAACAATTCTTTCACTGTTGGGAAGCTATACTATCCCCGGGTGACATAGGCTATAATGATCTATACCTGTGCGAAGCTGGGGCGGTCCGCTAGTACGAAATAAAGATAAATAATAATAAAAATGCCGTGCGCAAGCCGTGGTAGCCCATTTGGGAGACCGCTAGACTTGAAAGCGTGAGGTCGCGGGTTCAAACCCCGGGCCCGTACCAATGAGCTCTTTGGAGCTTATGTACGGATTTTCATACCAGCCTTTTCGGTAAGGAAAACATCGTGAGGAAACCTGCATACGTACGGAGAAGAAATTCAATGGCGTATGTGAATCCACCAATCCACACTGGGCCAGCGTTAGGGGGTAGGCTAAAAGTCCAGCAGTGGACTTTTAAAAGGCTGATTATGATGAATAATAAAAATAGAAATATAAATTTTGTGTTAATCTAGGGCATGAGCTACTTCCATTCCAAACTTTATCAAAATGAGTTTAGCTGTTATGGAGTTGAGTTGACATAGACAAATGTAACACACAAACTTTCACTTGCGTGATGTGGATGGCGAGCAAAAAGTTCGTCCTTATAAAGTTATTTTAATGTGCTGTAATTATTCTTGTACGCGTTAACGTCTGGGCCATCCCCACCATTAAAGTAACGTAATCAACAACATCTTAGCTTTTTGTGATTTTCGGCCATTACCTACTACGATTACCTACCTATGTATTCTACAAGTATACGAATGTTTTAGTTAGTACCCATACTTATTTATTTGCACTCGACCACATAGTAGCTAAAAATCCTAAATTGTCAGAAACGCTACTTTTACTTTTTATACGAAAATATACGTAGCTAGTCTAGGAATTTACATAAATTAAATAAATGACTAAATTTACTAAGTGGACAGCATTCTGATTACAAAATCTGTCAACGGGTCCATTAAACCAATTCAAAATTTCTATACTAATATTATAAAGAGGAAATATTTCTATGTAAGTATGTTTGTAACGAATTGGCTCAAAAAGTACTGGACCGATTTATAAAATTCTTTCACTGTTGGGAAGCTACACTATCCCCGGGTGACATAGGCTATAATCTATACCCGTGCGAAGCCGGGGCGGACCGCTAGTGCATTATAAAACACTGGCACTCGAAAATACACAAGCTTAGGAAAATAGTACAATGAGGCGACATGTTTCTTACGTGGGCGCCAAAACTCCATATTATAGGTGTATACGTTGTTCCCACAGCATTTTTTTTCTTTTCTGTGGTTGTTCCGTCACTCATATTCTATGCGGAACATTATTATCCGTAGCATATTGTATCCAGGAACGATCCTAAAAACCAGTGTTGATAATTTTTTTTTGCTCTCAGAATTTACAATGGATGCCGTTGAACTTATCTGTGGTTCGTGGTCAAAGGTAGACTTAGTACGGTTAGAACCTATTACCCTTCGACCAAAATAAAATGAATGGACGGGCCCAGAAGAAGCGCATTTTTTAAGATTACAAAATGAGCGCCGGCGGTCACTTCGTTTCAGTCGGTCTCTAGCCGTAGGAAGTGCGACACAAGACTATTGTTACATGATAACGAAACATCTAACAAAATTATGCCTTCGTGTTCTTTCCCGAAGTGTAAAAACACAACAAAAACCGCTATCTATTTTTTGTAACAAATGTACACATGGTTATAATTAGATGTTGAACTATATGTCCGACGGTTTTGACTCGTTTTTACGGAACAAGTTCAATGGTTATGGCCCGTCCATTCATTTTATATTGGTCGAAGCATATACCTATAAAAAGAAAAGTATAGGTACAACACTGTTGCTTCATATAAGATAGATTTACCGTATCTTCTACCAAAATTATCACACAAGACCATAGATGGAGTCAATGCGCTTCGATCTGTCGTGTAATCGTTCAAGATGGGAGTTGAACGAGGAAACCCATTGTGTGGGGTCACCCATTCGGAACCACTCTTGCGTCACGCGGCTTGAGAGCGAACGGTCATTTGGGATAAGGTACATTTTGTCAACCAAGAAGTTTCAAGATAGATTAAGGACATTCCAAAATAGCAAGTTTCAACAAGTTTCCTTCTAGAAATACGTAAGAAAATTCAACTATAATATTTTTTGCGAATCATATTTCGCAAACGGTATACCTGAACAAAATATCACGTACAAACCCTCATTTGAAAATATTCAATGATACGTCACATGTAGGGGTGCAATAAATTTTTCCATGTCATAGGCTAATTATATCTCCCTCTACGTTTAATTTAATTTATAATACGTCTAATTTAAAAAACGTCGCCATTTTATAAATATAATGACGTCACGAGCCTAGCAACCCAGTTACGGTCTCTGAACCAAGGATGTTATATAATTATACCCTTCTTGCTCTGAACCTATACATACATCTATCGACGCCTCATTTGTCAAAATCGATTGAAACGTTGAGGATGTAGGTGGGAGGGAACCAGGAACATCAAGCATACATTATAATATATGTCTTCTCTACATAGCATAAATATTAAAGTCGCTTTCCGTGTCTGTCTGACTGTCTGTCCGTTTGTATAACCGCTCCTCCTAAACCACGCAACGGATTTTGATACGGTTTTTAACATCAGTTAGATAATTTTTCACGAACGGTTTATTTATTATAACTAGCGACCCTCCCCGGCTTTGCACGTAAATTACACCCATGCGAAGCGGGGCCGGGCGGTTAGCTTAGTATATTATATTATATCAATGTTTTTGTGGGATAAGCTTGCGTTTATTCACATCATGTATGTATGTATGTATACAATGTATGTATGTTCATGTATGTGGTCATGTATGTATGTATACAATGCCATTCTTTTGGGTTTGCGTCGTGCGGCAAAATGAGGCCGCAATTACTACAATAGAATTATTATCAACTACTTTTTGTGGGTGTGAATAAGGCCTAGGGGTCCCATAATATGTAGGCGGCCTAATATTGTAAAAGAAAAAAGTATTATTGGGCTTTTTAATATATAGTTACCTAACGTGCTCTTTGCAAAATTATCATCGGATAGATTTCATACAGAAATATTTATTTTTCCTTTGATATAGTCAGCGTCTTTCACAAACGGTCCTACGGCTCCTAGTCTAAAATCGGTATCTTTACAATGAGTAATGTAAGCAAAGTGGGCGTTTATTGTTTCCACATGTAAGTAGTACGAACTACGGTGTCATAAGCTATTTTCCGGTCGTGATTTTCCAGATTCAGACTAGTAGGTAGGTTTACTTAGGTAATACCATGAGATTATAATAGCCATGGAGTTGGACGAGTCACATCCAAAAAGTAGAATTGGATAGGTGGCGCAGATTGCAATAAACTAGACAGAAAGCGTAAGCCAGGCAGACTTTGCAAAGATGGCACGACGATATAGTAAAAGTCACGGACAAGCTTTGGTTAAGAACTGCAACAAAAAAAAAAAACAACAAAAAAACAGCTTTTTCGAAGTCTTCTCAGTTCTTTTTACCATACTTACTTGCAAATAGTTAGTTTTTCTTCGAAAAGTTAGATCGAAGCTATTCAAACTTGACACAATTTAGAGGAGAGAAAAACGATCGATTTATGGAAAAACGTAGTAGGTATCTAAAAAAAAAAAAAAAGGTATCTTTGGGTATGTCACATCACAGATTACTTCATAGTTATTCCGCTTTTGGCGGGTTTTTATAATGGTCGCTACAAATTCTCCTTATCAAAATTAAAGAGTTGACTGGGACGGAAATACCTCATTGAAAATCTGTTCGCTTTCCCCGCGGTAATAACGGACTACTTATATGGTGATTTTAGGTCAAAAATAAATATAGGTTTCAACTAAATAACAGTTGTCACCTAGTGGCATTGTTAATTTACTGTTATAGCGTTCCGGTTTGCAAACCAGGCAAATCACCTTGAATTACAGTTACTTAGGTAAGTAATGGATACAATAATTAAAATTAAAAGCTCTAAATAGGCACTTATACTTATACAAACTTGTTGAAGGAGGTTGAAGGCATATATGGTAAAAAAAACTAAAGCTAAAGGAATCATATTTTTTTTTGTTTATAATTTACAATCGACAGTGTTTCAAACAAGTTGTGATACTCGTATGTTGTAGGTAATTAAAACACAATTAAAAATAGATAATTGATTGACTTATGATTTTATGGCACAATGTTTAACGATGGCATAGGTTAAGGTAATTTATTGCGAAATCATAAAATGATATTAATTTGAATAACAATTTTGTTACACGCTTCGTTGTAAGTTCTAAAACATAAAACAAACTTTTTAGTGGAAACACTTATACGAGTATGTTATAAATTATTTGTGTTTCATTTCATTATCGCAAAATAAACATTTCTGTATTTTTAAATCATGTAGCTGTCGCCGGTCGCGGTCGCGAAGATCGGGATCAGACACGCGCGGCTTCAATCGGCCGTGATGTACGGAAGTGTACCTTTAGATATAATACAATTTCAACCACATATACAATAATAATTATCATATTCAAATTCATCAAAATGTCAAAATACTATTTCATGTTTATTTACATTATTTTTTAAAAATATTTATGTGTGTCTTGTCTTGTCTTGTATGTTTTGTATGCCTTTGTCTTAAGAAAACAACAAAAAGTGAGCAAAGCAGGATCTAGGATGTCACGTTAATGTATTTGATTTCCTTGTATCGTCCAAACACATCATTAAAATATAACCTGCCTTTTTCATGTTACTTCGTGAGATAATAATAACTTACTTGCCTAACAAAGCTTTTCAAAGGACTTTGTCGAAACCAAAACTATACCGAATAATTTCGTCATCTTTCAAATTTATCTCAAGAATTTCTCTACGAAAAAGTTCTTAGCAGGACCGTGTAGAAGCATATTTTTCTTCATCAAAACTCGCGTTAGGATTCATTATAAATTATTATAACACCGGCTTGCACTCACGATTATGTTTTGTGTTATCGTGAGTGCAAGCCAGTGTTATAATAATTCATATTTTTCTTCTTCTTTTTTTGTTGCCTTGCAGCCTTATTGTTGAAGATATCCCACGCAGAATGATTATGAATAATGTACCTATTCTTAAGTAGTATTTATATTCTCTTTGGCACCTATACCTACTTTACGCATAATGGTATCTGAAACTTCATAATATCGTTAATAGACATACTGTATTTTTATAAACGGAAAGAGCATAATAATCATACAATTCCCCGGTTCTCTCTCTCCAAACTCTACCGACTACTCTCTTCTGCACTCTCCAGGCTTTTTAACCTATATATTTTTACAGGAAGTAAACCTAACACCCAAATAACCATTTCTAATCCTTTCGTAAAAGTTTGACGATTGAATGAGTAGGCTTAGTCCCAGATTTGATAGTTTTCAAAAAAAATTTTTCGTTTACGTATTGTTCCATAGATATTAGTAAAGCGCCTTTATCGGAAACGTGAACTAAAATCGGTAGTAATCGGCGTTATAGATTGCTTCACTCTAATACGAAAAAAGTTTTCGAATACCTTTTAGCCCAGCAATGTATGGAACAATACGAAAACGAAAACAGTTTTCGAATACTATCAAAACTTGTACTAAGGGTACACAGAGATGGGAAATGGTTGGTTGTCGGTCAACCATATCGTAATCCAATACTTTGACTCCTGTTCATGACCGTAGAAAGGATGCCTAGCAGAAATTGCTTTAGACAATAAATTGGGCCCTATAAATGGTATTGTATTGTCGATGTGTAATATAGTGATTATTTGAAGAATGTTATTGGTTGAAGTGTTGGCAGGAGGTGGTTGCCGCCAGTAGGCTATTCAAATTTTGCCGCCCCTACCGATCTCTACAATTCGATAACCTATATACCTAGTTCAAAATCATATTAATAAAAATAATAAATAAATTATTTGGTATGCACACATTGTTTGTTTGTTCCTATTTCACACAGCAACAGAGCAACAGATCGACGTGATTTTTTTCATGGAGTTCGTTAGGGCTGTAAACGACATTTTTGATCCCGGGGAAAAAAAGTACGATTCCTGAGATAACGTTCACGCGGATGTAACCGCAGTCGCGGCTTCTTTAAAAAACTTATTGATTATTTTTAGCTTAACTTGCTTTTTACCCGGGTTCTTTTACCATTTTTAGGAGTCTCTACATGAAGTCCTGTCGACCCCCCCCCCCCCCCTGATAGTCCTTACGCCGTCTCCAAACAGTACCCTCGACATGCCACCGAATGGACAGTGGGTTTAGTCAACAATGACGACCCGCTTTTGCCTCTTAACCGGTCAAAAGAAATCGTTTCCGGTCGTGTGAGTATGCGAAATGTAATCTTATTTTAAACTTACTTACATTTTGTTGTGTAATAATGTAAGAAGAGCTAAACTACTGTAAATTAATTCAAACTATTACGTAAAACCTTTTCAGATAATGAGGTACTTCCTTATAATTATTTCTTTATCACATATTATTATGCTGAGATGGGGCCGATTTGTGACCTTATATACCTTGTGTCTTTAAACTGTTTAAAAAAAAACGTAATTTAGTCACTAATAAACTTTTTCTTTCTTTCTTTCTAAATAAATTTTATTTTTTATACAATTTTTTTTTTTTTTTTTTTTTATATGTACAAATAAAATGAAGCAAATAAAGAAAAGCCTTAACTATGCCGTGGAGTAAGTCAATGTTTTAAACGAAATTGCTGCCCAAAGTGACACTTTAGTTATTTTATCTTAGTTTTACCGTAATTTTCTTAGTGGTATGAGTATACCAAAGATAATTTATATCGTCATTGGAGTATACTAATAAAAAAAACATTATAACCAATTAGTAAGGAAAATGCGACATTCGGATATTGCGAAAACGGTGCCAAAAGTGACGCGCCATTGTCGGGCCAAAGTGTGGGCCAATCAAATCAATCAATCCTTTAATTTTTCAAATCGATGTTTCTTCATAATCCTCATATGAACATTATACAACCGGAAAACAATAACTAATTATCTAAACCAAAATTCTAGTAATTATTCCAACACGGCACCTTTACATTAATGAGGCTTTCACTTATGGTATCGGCGATGCGAATTGTGTTAGATAATCTCTGATTGTGGGTTAACCCTAATTTACAAACAGTCGTTATTATTATTTGATTATGTCATTTTGTAGTTAAAGTAACCATATCTTCGATAACTTTAGAAATAAGATTTTTTAGGCTTGCATTTGACCGCCATCTCGCGCGATGGAGCGCCAGGTG
Source organism: Agriopis aurantiaria (assembly GCA_914767915.1). Lineage (NCBI taxonomy): Eukaryota > Metazoa > Arthropoda > Insecta > Lepidoptera > Geometridae > Agriopis > Agriopis aurantiaria. Next base: position 12,421,417 of record OU611999.1, read on the forward strand.
ATGCCTCAACCCTGATGCCTCAAGGTTATAAGGAAAGGGTATGCTAAGCCGAAAGGGGTTCGTTACACTCATAATTATGAACAACTGCGTCCCTTTTTATTTGGCGAATACACGAATGCAAATAGCGAGGTGTGATAGTTCTAACAAAAATTAACTGTCCTGGGAAAAATACTCTGATGGCTACACTAGTCCTCGGTTACAAAGATCTAGGGAATGGAAAGTGTCTAAGTATTAGGTTTTATAATAAAATCGCTATTATTCAACGCGTCGGTCGTGCAGCTGCGGTTTTAAGAGCTGCATAGCGCAACAAAGTTTCGTGTTGTATGTTAGGCAAATATAGAGTAGATAAATTATATATTATTACTGCATTAAGTAGAAATTTGGGTGGTCTTATTGCTTGGAGCGATTTCATCGCAACAATTTTGATATTGTAAATTTTATAGATAAAAATGAGAGGCACCTTTTAAGGGTTCCATAGCCCGACAAGGAACCCTTATAAATTCGTTCTGACCTTCCGTTTGTATGTCTGTCCATACGTCTGTCCGTCTGTCCATCTCTCCTAATTTCTAACTTCTTGAAACTTTGTACAATTACACTTTAAGTATGGATCTAAATTTTAAGAGTATAAAAATAATATAAAATGCCCCCCCCCAAATGTCTTAGCCAACCCACTGTTTTATACGGTACTTATTATAATATTGAATACCGACCTGATGGAATCAAAGTGGGTTTTCGGAATTGAAACCATGAAACTGTGACGACTTTGCGTGCCCACCCTAATCGAACCCAATCGAAACTTGAACAAGAAGAAAAGAAACACAGATTTTTGGTCTCATTAAGATATTGAACCGATAGACAGATAAACATCCAGAGGCATCACAAATACTTTGACAACCTTTTAAGGCTGTGTTAATTTGCCTTTTGAAGGACCCTTGTTATAGCTTCTCGGAATTTCCGCAAAAAGCTCGAACATTACAGCTCTAAATGCCACTTTATGTGGTTTCAAATAAGAAAGAACGTCTGCCGGACGAAGCTTAGTAAATTTGACACGGGGTTCTTCAATATGGCTACTAATAAAGTCTCAACGTACCTGTGATAGTGTTATAGGTATCCATAGCCAACGGCGATCGCTTATCATGAGGCAGACCGTTAGCTTGTTTTCCACCTAATAAAAAGCTTACAATGAAAACTATCTAGGCATCTTCAAGGCTAGAGTGAATAGATTTCTTCTAGATCAGCGTGTTCTATCCTCGGCCGCACTGCCGGTAACCATCAGGCAAGTTGGTGGCCTAACGTGGATCTATTCTATATATAAAAGAGCCGACTTTTGCACCTATGAAAACAAAGCTAAAATAGTTATTTATGATACAAGTGCGGAAAGTTGGTTATTTCAAACGAGTAGACGAATGTAAGCCCGAGACGAAGTCGAGGGCTTACCATAGTCACGAGTTTGTAATAACCAATCCGCACGTGTGCCATACAACGTTTTACAACACATTTGCGAGAAAAAAAGGCTACAAATGAAACAATTTTTGTTTATAACTTAATATCAGTCACAACAATAGTTTCTATAATATAGTAAGAAAATGGCGCGAACATGCAAATAGCGCCACTATCACGTGGTGAAAATTAGAACTACATCTTTCGTCTCATTTTCTCTTTAGTATTAAACTGAGACAAACGTATTGAGCAAAAGCGCTTCCAAGGAGGTTTGATCATTCAGCTTATTTATTCTCGTAATATGAAACTCTTTTGTGGAATTCTTATGTAATTATGATGGAAATTAAAAAAATACCGTAAATCACACGCACGGTGCTATACATCTGAGCGTGCGGACAAATTCATTTCCGCACGCTCCGTTGTATGATCCGTAATGTTTAACTTTCGAACGATGTATACAGGCTTCGTAAGTGCACTTTTTGAGCAAATGTGTTGTAAATATTATTTTGTTGTTGGGAATTAAGTTTTGTGAAGTCTTGGAACAAAGGTTGTTATAAGTATTCGTTGGTAAAAGTTGATGTACATATGCTGCTTATCAGAGGTTTTTGTGTATTAAAAGTAGTCCTGTATTTCTGCTTCACTTCTTTAATAACTTACATAATAGCCCTGTGGAGTTTTATATACCAAGGAAGATAGGACTATACTGAGGATACGATAGAGTATGATCTTGTGCATTTATTCACATCTCAGTTACGGCACAAGTGACCCACCTACCTTTATGTTACCACACATTACCGCGTACCCTTGATCTTGGCATTGACAACAGTACTGTGCAATTAACATACCTATCCACAATAATCACAGACTATCACCGACGTCACTACGCGATCTGTCTGTTCTCGAACAATGCCTCCTATGCACCTGTACTTAGGTAGGTACTGAATAATTACTGTAGGTAGTTTGTAGGCAGTATTTCTTGTTTGACCTTGGAGCGGAGAGCAGGAGTATAATTGGGCCTACTGTTGAAGCGACTCCAGGGAAGGTAACAGCATAAGTATACGTCTCAGAGAGAAATATTTATATTCGCTCTGAGGGTTTACGTATACTTTGCGGATGGAGTAGATGTTTGAGCCTAGAGCAGTGGCGTGGCTAGGTATTCAAAGGCCCTGGTGCACAAAAAGTGGGGCCCTATCTGAATCGAAACGAATTCAAAGGAAAAATAAAATTGGCTTGTAGAACAGGCATCGTGACAAAAATTAAATTAACATTTTTTTTTGTTACAATTTATTGATCTTGATTGATTGATCTTGATTTATAGATCTTGTGGGCCCCGGTGCACGGCACCACATAGCCTTCCGATAGCTACGCCACTGCTCTAGAGCCGGTAAAAAATATATATATATATACTAGGTTTACGTTTGGCCACCAACTCGTCTGATGAAAAGCGATGTCGTGGCCCAAGATCGAACACGTCGACCTAGCTAAGTAGTCACCCCTGCCTATGGACATCTACAATACCTGGAGCATTGGCGGTACGTGGCCTACCTTTGAAGACTTTATTTACCCTTCGTTTAAAGCAGTTAAGTTTGAATATGGCTTCATTCTATCGTTACAGTAGACTAGGAGACCAATGAGGGCTTTGAGGTCGTGGGGGGTCAGATTTGGGGATCCCGTATTGGACCTCCTGTTAAGGCAACTTTAAGAAAGTGCACGACGCGGTGTGTCTTTGTAGGGAGAGAGAAGAGGGAAATGCTCTCATTTCCCCCAAAGAATAATGGCTTAAAGTATGTGATATTTTACTTCCAAAGTCCTTTGCCAATGTCTCCTTAACAAAACAATAAGGATCAAGTATACCCGGATCCTGGGAAACAAGCTGTCTACGACCAGTGTCATGTAAAAAGCTTGTTTTGACACCTAATATCGTCCTTGATCTTTTGACAGGATAATTTTATAATATCTATGCTTTTGGAATCTAAGTAACGAATTATGCAAATAACACAGAATAAACAGGAACTCGTATAAGGAAACTAACCTACGCAGTTTGGCTGTAGAATACATAAATATAATAGGTTTATGTAATAGGTTTGAACATACGATACAAGTGCGAGAAGACGAGTTGGACTCCGTAAACTTTTGCTTCATATACTAGGGGACTATTATGTCCAAAGAGTACTTTTTAATATAGATTCTGTCCCACGGTGTTGCCTGCTCTACCACAACCTCTTATAACTTTAACCTGGCAATGCTATTGCTCTCATTCTCTCACCTACGAAAGAGTAAATGAGAGAATCTTTAATGTAAGAAAAAAAAATTTGAAGTCAGAAGTGAAATCAATAAAAATAAAACCAAACAATTTTTAACACCAATTATAATTCCAATTCAATTTATGAATAACTCATCCACATTTGCTTCCAATCAAATAACAATCTGAGGCAAATTAGATTCCATTTACAAAACCCTTTTAGTTACTCCAATTGACAGACAACACCACAATAGGCTTTCGTGACCTCTCGAATATCCCAATTTCACGAACTGCCCGGCCTGAGTTGACGTGACAGTGTCAATATTCGCTGAATGCGGGTAGTGTAGCCGAAGCATTAGAGATTTGCCTTGAGCTGGACGCCGTCTGACGCCAACACTAGGGAATGGAATATCTGCCACCATTTGGAAAGGGGGCGTAAGATGGTATGCACGCCTGGTATTTGTCAAGTCGGTGACAGCTTACTCCCAATCGCATGAATCATCCTTCGAAGTGTGCTGCCTCCCACTTTGACACCACGGTTCCCACATCACCCCCAGGATGATAAAATGCGATCATATTCTAAGCCAGGACCGAAGAGCATATATTATGCTGGTCAGTAAAGAAAAAAAAAACGAAAACACCATTTATTGTTTCTTCACTTACGGCCTATAAACGTTACTTAAGCAAAGCTTAAAATTGCTCTGTCTCGTTTTCACCTGTGACAATTTCCGTTGATGTAGTTTAGTTAGAATTGAAGTTGACAGCTATTTTAAGAGGGGGCAACCGAAATTTTATGCTAATTTGCCATGATATTCTAACTAAACCAAATATCCGATCACCGTAATAATTGATATATGTGAATTTTCAATTCATTTTCTTTCCGCCATTAAGACAGAAACATAATAGCAAGATATTTACTCGATACTTTAATGTTTTGAAAATGGTGCCTTTTTGCTAATTTTTTTGATTTTACTTGGAAAGTACTTCAGTTACATATCTAAAATAAATACTCACCGAAGGAAAATATAGTTTGTTTTCCAGTGTTAAGACAAAATTTACCTAGATTAATTAGTACTCTCATAATAAATTATATTCGATTTGAGACTTACGTCCTTTAGTTCTAAGCAACTATTCGGTCAAACGGCAAGTCCGATATTCAGTCTTATTCTGTTGCGCTTTGCATCTAAATAGCGAAACATGCTCCGTTTAACCTCAGTACCGCACTGTGCCTCAACGGGGAAGGACGCACGCGCTTGCTTTTCGCCTTGGTTTTATCTTCCGAGTGCGATTATATCAACACCTACTGTATTTTCAAACAAAGGATAATATAAAAAATCGATGGCTCGAACGCGACCACTTGATGCGGCTACCAAGTGGTGACAATGACCTTAGAGCACAGACTAGGTAAAGCTACTACGAAAAAATAACATAGATACAAATAAAATGGATACGACTAGGCCCTAACGAATCCATTATTATGTATGCTCAGTAATATAATTATTAGAGTCGGAGTGTTTCTTTGTGACAGACAAACAGACAGAGAGAGAGAGAGAGAGAGAGAGAGACGGAGAGAAGCAGAGAGAGAGAGTCAGAAAGATAAAATTAAAAATTAAATGACATTATAAAATAATTTAGATTCATTATAATTTTATAAAATTAAAATTAAAAATCATTTAAATTAATGTGATGGTTAATTTGACTTGAGAGTTCCATCCACATTTTCTCACGTTTTTACGAGAAGCGGCTTTCTGCAAAAGGAGGAAGGTTCTCAATTTTAACAGACAAAAAATAGCTTGGTAATAATGGAAGCAAAAAAACATCTTCTAATAAAAAAAAATTTAAATGTGGAAAGTCAAACAATAGGTTCTTATGTTTTTAACCGACTTCAAAACAGGGGCAAGGTTCTCAATTCAACCGGTATAAAAAAATACTAGTCGAATTGAGGACCTTCCTCCTTCTTTGAAGTCGGTTAAAAACATAAGTACCTACTGTTTGACCAGTTGGGTTGGCTCGGGTATGTGCTGGTAAGGGGAAATGCACAATACACTAGCGGGACTACTTACCTTAGTCAAAGTCAAATACTACTTACCTTTTTATCCGACTTCAAATAAGGAGGAAGGTTCTCATTTACCTTAGAGTACCTTCAATTCGACCAGTATTTTTTTATACTGGTTGAATTGCAGTCCACCACTGCGGTGCAACAATGCGGTGCAACACTGCGTTGCAACACTGCGGTGCAACAGTGCGGTGCAACAGTGCGGTGCAACAGTGTGGTACAACAGTGCGGTACAACAGTGCGGTACCATCTTTAAATATTTTGAATCAGTAGCATAAAATACGAGTTTCTCAGATCAAACGCTAGGTGGCACCACCAGTATTTCAGCAAAGTGAAGTTATATCAAAAAATAAATAGCTATTTTTGAATATTTTGAACTAATTGGTTGGAAACATAGGTGAGTTTTTTTTTGAGGATTAGGTGAGGTTTTGCGTGATTTGCGTCCAACACTAGATGAGAGCATTTATATTTCAGAGAATCTTGACTTGTATCGTAAAATATTTCTGCCATCCTTGCATATTTTAAATCAGTAACGGTGATTATAGATTGTTCAGTTCTAATACTAGAAGACATCTTCAATATTTCAGTGAAGACGTTAAATCAGAAAATATTTCAGCCATCCTTGAATATTTTAAGTCTGTGGCATCGATTAATGGCTGCTGAGGTCTAAAGCCAAACGACGGCACCAATATTTCAGAGATTTTGAGAAGTAGCTTCACTAACGAAATTTCTTTATTTAATTCAAATCCGAAAATATTTTGACCATCACTACATATTTTGAGTTTTATTCAGTGGTAAATGATTTCACAGGGTGAGTATTAGGGAACTAACGCAGTATTTTTCATACATTTTGGGTAATGAGAAGCCACAGGCAAACCACGGCAAAACTTATCTCAGATGGCGCCACCTTCGCTGGTGCTGTCATTTGTGGCTTATTTGAGGTTATAAACATTGCTCTTGAATGAAACAATAAAAATAAACTTTGCCTTTAAACAGTAAAATGTTTCTTATATTTCAGAGAATCATGACTTGTATCGTAAAATATTTCTGCCATCCTTGCATATTTTAAATCAGTAACGGTGATTATAGATTGTTCAGTTCTAATACTAGAAGACATCTTCAATATTTCAGTGAAGACGTTAAATCAGAAAATATTTCAGCCATCCTTGAATATTTTAAGTCTGTGGCATCGATTTATGGCTGCTGAGGTCTAAAGCCAAACGACGGCACCAATATTTCAGAGATTTTGAGAAGTAGCTTCACTAACGAAATTTCTTTATTTAATTCAAATCCGAAAATATTTTGACCATCACTACATATTTTGAGTTTTATTCAGTGGTAAATGATTTCACAGGGTGAGTATTAGGGAACTAACGCAGTATTTTTCATACATTTTGGGTAATGAGAAGCTACAGGCAAACCACGGAAAAACTTATCTCAGATGGCGCCACCTTCGCTGGTGCTTTCATTTGTGGCTTATTTGAGGTTATAAACATTGCTCTTGAATGAAACAATAAAAATAAACTTTGCCTTTAAACAGTAAAATGTTTCTTGACAGTGGCGAATCTCAGAAAAAAGTTAATGTTTCCTTAGCTGGTAAAAAAGCGAATCTTTTGGCAAGGTAGGTATGCAATAAAATTATCAATCACTGCGTTGCAACACTGCGGTGCAACAGTGCGTTGCAACACTGCGGCGCAACAGTGCGATGCAACACTGCGTTGCCACACTGCGTTGCAACACTGCGTTGCAACACTGCGTTGCAACACTGCGTTGCAACACTGCGGTGCAACACTGCTTTACAACACTGCGGTGCAACACTGTGGACCAAGTAGACAGAGACACTAAGATTATACAAGTCGCATTGAGAACCTTCCTCCTTATTTGAAGTCGGATAAAAAGGTAAGTAGTAATACCTACTGTTAGACCGGCCGGGTTGGCTCGGGTAGGTACTGGTAGGTCAAACAGTAGGTATATTAGGCCGACTTCAAATAATGAGGAAGGTTCTGTGAAGGATGATGATGATATTTTTTAGTAAATTGAATTGAATGGAATGGAATTGAATTGCATTGCATTAAATTACATTAAATTAAATTAAATAAATCATACTTAAATAGATATTAACAACCAGGTATACTCGTAGAACAAACACAAAATGTTCATCACATTAATTTTGTCCTAGGTGGGAATCGAACCCACGCCCGAAGCTCAGAAGGTAGGTTCACTACCAACTGGACCAACGGGCTTTCGGGTATTTCGTTTCGCGTGTTTCGTTTAGTATAGTATAGCATAGCGTAGCGTAGCATAGCATAGCATAGCATTAGTTTAGTTTAGTTTGATTTAATGTTTAACGATCTCTGACTCTCTGTCTCAAGCGTAAAATTTTAATTTGAAAATTAATTTGGGCAATTTCAATTTAATTTATATAATTTATTAATTTTATATTGATATTGTAGAAAACTTAAAAATTAAGTTTAAAAATATACAACAAACACAATTTTGAAAATTGAAATAAACAATTTACGGTTTTGCGCGCCGCGACCGAACCCAGCTAATCGCCAAAACGCCAACATTATGCTTATCCTGTGTTTATTACTCCTTGCCGCATGACGAGTTCGACTACGCGAGTTATGTGTACTGGAGCTGCGCGCGACTGCCGCGCTGCCGTGGTTGTGTTTCACACTAATGCGGGTGATGCGAGACGCGCGGGTGAAATCAGAAATTTTCCTCGCTTTATACGCACTCTTAAGCATTGCTTGTAACGTTTATTAGTAAGGCCGCTACTTATTAAATAACTATCAGTAGGTGTGTGATTATATTACAAATCTTTACTCAAAAACCCCGAGTGTTTGAAGATTGGCCAGGATTTTTGTTTACTTCTCCATATTTTACAGACACCTATATAAAAAAACATGACTTGAAATTTTGAATGGTAGAGTTCTAAATTGAGTAATATTTCAATTTCACGAAGCCAAAGTACAATAGTTCCACGAAACTGTTTTTATTTCGACCATACTCCACTGGACCTGCTTCCTATCGAAAAAGTAACGATGCCGCGCGTGTCATATGCGATGCCTATTGCGACAGAAGTCTCCGGACTTTAATTACCTATTCAGAAATTAAGCATTCATATTAGTTGCATTGACCTTTCAACTTTCAACGCTTCAAAACATTCCAACCTGCGTTTAGGTAGCCGTATTATAACTGTCTCGAGCATTTGACCCTCGAAGTGCGTAACTGTTCGCAAAATGCCTTAATTTGTAAATTTTTCGTTAACATGGTAGGTAAGTATGAACTTTTTAATGTAACCTCGAGCATTCCATGAGGCTCTGAATGGAGTGACGCGTTATAAAGCAGAGATTGGAAGCAATAATTAAAAACATTCCGACGAAAATAATTATTAATTTTAAAAACCGCATTCAATATTAATTAATATTAAGCAATTTCGTTTACTTGGATGAGATATTTTTTCCAGTTGTTTTGAATTAAAAACCGAACTACGGAGCTGATTTAGATGAAATTTTTACGGGACCAATTGGAAAGGATATAGTTTTCAGAAATTAGATAGAGTATCTTCTTTTAAAATAAAAATTCTCATAAAAAAGCGGAGTTCTGATATAATAAGGAAGGCAAGGTATCAAATCTGCCCTTGTAAGTAATCAATATTTGTATTACGTTAATTATCTAAAACAATCCGTCGCCAGGAGGTAAAATTACCTATATTCAATTAGACAATTACCTTGACAATGACGGATTAGAGATAATTGTTTATTAACTGCAGTTAGATTACCTAGAACATTGCCTAGAACTAGATTATCTTGTCTAGCCATTTAGTTTTTTTATAAATCTTAGCTTATTATGTTTTTTAACGTAAAATGGAAATAAATTAATAGGTACGTTTTCTTTGGCGATTAAAAAGGTCTGATTGTTATTTGTTTCCTCCAAGCTTCACGCACTATCCATTGAGCTACTTTTTAGGGTTCCGTGCCCAAAGGGTAAAAACGGGACCCTATTACTAAGACGATGTCTGTCTGTACGTCTGCCCGTCTATCTGTCCTACCTTTAAACGGCTGTATCTTTCGAACCGTAATAGATAGCCAGTTGAAATTTTCACAGAATATGTAATGTTACAGCAGATTAACTAACAAATAATAAAAAAGTCAAGAAGTAAAAACCAAAGGGGGTTCCCCATACAACAAAGGTTTTTTTTTACGTATACTGTACACAGTAATATGATTATTTACGGGATATTTACCGTGGTAAGGTTGTGGAATGAGCTCCCGATATTTCGGCGCAGTTACATGCACCATGTTCACGGGAAGACTGAAGAATGCGGGTGGTTGGAGATCAGTTAAAAAGTTAGGTGCAGACATAACGATCTACCCTCTTTCTTAGTCTTTTGCTACGGTTATCACTGGAACTCGAACTCGAATCTAAGTCCCGACAAAACACACTCACTGTATCACTGCGTTTAGTGAACAACCGTGATAGTTTAAAACAGTGTTTTACAGTAATATGAATTTTAGACGCTGTATTGCCACTTTATACCTATTCTTGCGAGACGATTATGCTCTTTATAAAATAAGATTCATGAACCCAAATGTCAGTAATTTCCTAATACAATTATGAAATAAAAATTACTTAATCTTGATGTTTGTAACCTTGTAAATAAACTAATGTTACAATGTTTATTAGTTATACTTTATTTTCTCTCTTTGTTTCATCGGCAAAGGTCATTTTTTCCGTAACTGTAATAATGCTGGTTAATACGTTATTTTTGTGCATTAAGCCTTGGTTTTTACAAAGATCTTATATGCGTTTTAACTTCACAAAACTTAATTTTTAAAATTAACATATCTTTACGTTTTGCTTCTAGAAATATATTGTTAACATTGATTTTTGTTTGATTACATAAGTAGTCGTACCTACCTACACAAGTATAAATTATAAATTGTTTTTTTTAAGCCCCGATAATCTGCAAACGGTAGAACAGATTTTCTTGAATCATATTAGTTAAAAACACTCTTGATTAAGTCACCTTTTAAACAAAAAGAAAACTAAAATCACAATTCGCCGTTTGGGATCTACTGAAGCCACAGACATTGTGACGACATAGTGAGAGTCGCGGGCATGCAGTGGATGCCGATCGTCGTTTAGTGTGGAGGTTAAAGGGAGAGGCCTATGTTCAGCAGTGGACGTCTTCTAGCTAATGATGATGCCACAGGCAGACACACAGATACACACGTTAATCTTATAACACCCCCCTTTTTGCGTCAGGGGTTAAAATGAATAACAATTTATGTTTATTTTAGTAGCAAGATACTTGGTTAGATAGGTATGGTGAATATGGTACGTAGAGTAGATCTTTGACGGAATTCTGACCACGTAATGGTAAACGTAGTCCCATAAAACCGTAAAAATACAGCGATGACGCCGCGATAATAAACAAGTTAGCGCTGAGTACGCTGCCAACAGGTAGTGCTCAAGCCACTACCTGTTGGCAGCTACCCAGCATTAGGATTCTCTCTAAACCTCTATATCTATGGACAATCCAACTGTCTTGTACAAGGTTACGCATATAGGCTGTACTAAGCTGAAAATAGGTCATTATACTCATCATTATGAACAACTTTTACTATGGGACCAACCCTGAAATCGCGAAAAAATCAGCTGTTCCATATTGTCGAGTGTCAATTACCGTTTTATATGGAACAACTGATATTAATTGTGCGATTTCAGGGTTGGTCCTATAGTAGGTAAAAGTTGTTCATAATGATGAGTATACAAAGACCTCCTTTCAGCTTAGTACAGTCTATATGCATAACCCTGTATAATAGGCTAAGTAGTTTAGGTGTTAAATGTTAGTTAGTTTGTATTTTATTTAGCTAAAAACCATGAATATTCGTAGGCCTTCTATTTTTTAAAATTGCATGGAACGATTCAAGATTGCCGATAAACGATATTGACAGTTTTTTAGTTTTTATGCCACCCGAAAGCCGCCGACATAATTATAGGTTGGAAAAATCTTCATTTTCTTTCAGTATATTTATCCGTTTTATGGTTGATATTCCGAAAATCCGTACAAAGCGCTTTGTTCCACTTTTATTATGCGAACTGCTAGTCTGTGGAAAGCGCTGCCGAATGAGGTCTGATGGTTATCTAGGTGTGTTCAAACCAGGCGTGAATCGGTTTCTTCTAGGCAAGCGTGCTCCACCGTAGACCGCATCATCGCTTAACATCAGGCGAGTTGGCGGTCAAGCGCAAGCCTATTATTTATATTTTAAAAAAGAAGCGTAGAACGCATCATTGCTCCAACGAGTTGGCAGTCTACATGCCGCCAGCATTTTGGGTACGCTGCCAACTGGTAGTGGGCTTGAGCATTTGGATTGTCTTTAGACCGTCAACGGTCTATGGGCAGTCTAACTGTATTTGTAGTGTTAGTTTTAGCTTTTATTTTGTTTAGTTATTAAAGGCACTTGCCCAGTTAAAAAAGTCTAAATAATATAAGTAGATAGGTATCATATTTTAAAGACGTCAAAGTATAAATAATACAAGACCATTCCTGCCTTTGTGGCCCATTTAAAATGATATCATTTTGCTAAACAATAAAAATACATACGAGACAACGTCGAGAAAGTCGGTTACCGTCGTCAAGCTTGGCGCCATTGCCAGGACCTTTCTCTCCGTTCCGGTTCTTGAATACCGGCACGATGCAATATGCGCATTTTACTGCACAACTGGGCAGTTATAGGGTTGCCATAAAGAAAAGGAAAAAAGGAGAGCAGAGAAGTGCTACTTTGCCATAAAAGGAGTATCTCTTAAAGAAAAGGCGGACAATAAAATTTATTAATGAAAACAAGCAAAGTATAGGTACATATTTGGAATGATAACAAACCTACCTAAATTAAAAAGGAATTATTAAACTACACTAATAAATAAACCGCTGCCCGTAGATATAAATATGTTCCCAAAATGCTGGCGCATTGCCGCATTGAAATGCAATACTGCAATACTTATTTGGTCACAGAAGGCGGAATGCTAAGATTATACGTAGTATAGTAGGAAATATTTGTTGGAATGCTTCGACCAGAAGTTTAAATAATTCGTTAAGACAATAAAATAAAATTGCAATTTTTGTATGACAAATCTATTCAATGAAACTCGTGTATTGAAAACGAAACGTACCTGGGGCCTTACGGACAACTGTCACGCGACCGCAAACCTTATCGCGCCCAGATACGGTTTGCGGTCGCGTGATTTTCCAACTGAGCGGATTAGGTGCCTGTAATAGCAGTTGTCCGTAAGGCCCCTGGACTTGATTATCATAGTAGTAAGGCAGATGGCATTGCAAGAAAAAGGCCTATAATATACCAACAGTAGGATATGGAAGGCACAACCTTTCTTATTACACTATTTACACTGTTGGGTATAAATGCAAGAGAAACCAAGCGAACCGTTTCGTCGGATGTGTGAGTGTGGGTCAAAGTTCAAGAGGTGTCGTACTTTACGCAAAATATGAAAAAGGAGTACATTCGGGAGATAAGGGTGAACGGTAGGACAATTTGTGGAAAAGGGAGGACATTTCCTTCACTTCGATACCATATGGCAACCCTAAGTACATAATAACATGTGATTTCATAACTGTAACCTAACTGTAACTTCGTTTTATTCGCGTGTTTATTGCAAGTATGCAAGGTGTTTAGTTATTGAAGCTCGTCAGCTCGTCTAATTTAAATTTTTACAATTAAAAACCTCCGATGAAAGTGCTGATAATCTTTAAATTCAAATTAAAATTAATTTATTTCAGGCAACAAAACAACCCATACAATAAATACAATACCCATACAATAAATACAATACCCATACAATAAATTACTAAACAAATTTTCTTGAATCAAAGCTAAGAACACTCTCGAGCACGGTTACCACCTGTCCCGATTTTAATGATATTGTCCCGCGTCCCGATAACCTATAATTTTGGTCTCGATTTTTTAGAAGCACAATAACGCGTCGCACGACCGATGTTGACTAGAGGGCCATTAATTAACTATGGACGATTTTGGCGTCTTTGCCACCCCCTCCCAACATCCATTCTTTCAACTTTTTTTTTTCAAAAAGTTGGGGCAACCCAGCTCACGATCAGGTTACCTTTCTAAAAAAAACTAACCAAATAAAAATTGGTTCAGCCACCATGGGAGCTACTGTTGGGAGCTACGATGCCACAGACAGATACACAGATAGACACGGTAAACTTATAACACCGCTGTTTGCGTCTGAGTTAAAAAGGGGACACATACTTCATATGGATGCCATAATATATGACAAACCTATTAAAAACCTAGGTACATAATGAGAACATGGATCATAACATGTGTTTTATGCTTGTACAGGGCAGGTATACACGATGCTTAAATATTGCAACCTGTACCCTTAGTACAAGCTTTGATAGTATTCGAAAACTTTTCTCGTTTACGTATTGTTCCATAGATTGCTGGGTTGAAAGGTATTCTAAAACTTTTTTCGTATTAGAATGAAGCAATCTATACCGCCGATTACTACCGATTTTAGTTCCTCCGCGTTTCCACTGGAGGCGCTTTACTACAATGTATGGAACAATACGTAAACGAAAAAAGTTTTTGAACACTATCAAAACTTGCACTAAGGGTACATACAGCTCGTCTAATTCGTTTTGCAAAATTATAAAAGATAAAATATAAAATTAAAATAATGATAGGTCGACCGACTACGACATAAGTAATATTGTTTTTAAGTTGGATGACAATTTAAAAAAAATCGGTATTAATAAACCAGCCAAGTGAGAGTCGGGCTCGCGCATCGAGGGTTCCGTACCACCACAAAATACAATAAATATCAATAAAAAAAACCGACTTCAAAATGAGTAAAATATGGCATTTCGATTCGGTGAAATGAAAAGGTTCGAATGATAAGGTCGTCCAAGTAACGAAATTACCATTTATGACTTGGTAATTAACAGTCATTTGTCAGTGACTTGCACTTGGCTATTATTTATTATTTGTTGTTATACTTTAAAGTGTGTAATCATACTAAGTTTGACGTTTGTACGTATTACCGTTTTTACGTTAGAGCTAATACAAAAATTCGTTAAAAAATACGTTTGTGGTAAGGGATCCTTTCGTTTTAAATTTTTGTATTTTTTTATTATTCCTTAGTAAATCCGATGTAATATTACATATTCAGTGAAAATTTCAACTGGCTATAGTATGGTTCGAAAGATACATCGATCGTTTAAAGGTAGGACGGACGGACGGACAACGTAGGCTCAGCAATAGGGTCTCGTTTTTACCCTTTGGGTACGGAACCTTAAAAATCAAGTTTGCATTGTTATGCTGATATATCCAGACGTGAAATATTTATGATTATCTTCATTTGAGACTGTTATTATTCTTAATTTTTGTCTATGACATTAATTTATGAACCTGGTGCCGTACTGCCCGTATATTATGTTATAGAATAAAATGAGCATTCGATCTATAGAATGCTAATGTTTTTTTCATAGACAAACTCATTTGCATTCCATTAAATTTGCAAAATGTTAATAGATTTTGTCCGAGTCTGGTTATTGACCTAATGTTCCAGTTTAAATATATGAAACACGTTTAGTGTTTTAATTACAAAATAAGTTAGAAATTTCACAATCTGCATGCGCATTTAAAATGTCAAAGCTTATTTTAATTATTAATAAGTGAATGCGACTCGTTTTATGGACTGCATTTTCTTTATTTATTTATTTTATCTTTATTCGAGACCAACAGCACAAAAATATATACATAAGTTTTAAATAGTTATTTTAAAATACAGCCATTAATAGGTCAGTAATAGTGTTAGTAACAATGTCGAAAATCACTACTAAAAATCATATATGTGTTGCATACTAAGCGCTAAATAACTCAAGCTTCAATAAGTTGATAATAAAGTTTAATATTATATAATAAAATTTAGTACCTAACATTTAATTACATGCTATACTGTATAATATATATTAAAACATCTAAGCTTAGTTATAATAATTATGTATATACTCATTGAATACTCAGGTTGAATACGCTGGGAATTGTTCTGGAAAAGAAGGTTGCAAGGCGTAACAGTGCAACTCGTAACTTGCCATGCTGCTAGGTCATATTAAAATAAACCAGGCAAGTGCGAGTCGGGCTCACGCACAGAGGATCTCGTACCACCACAAAATATAAAAAGTAGTGCAAAAAGACAACATAACGGTCCCGTTTACACCCTTTAGGTACGGTACCCTAAAAACATACAGTTGAATTGATAACCTCCTCCTTTCGTCGCTTAAGAAGTAGTTTAAGGTTGTAGGTACATATTTTGTTTAGTTAATAAAATCTCATATAACTCCATCGTGCAACTTTGTTCTTCGTGATAAAATAACGATAATAAAAATATGCAAAGATAATTATGCAAACTAATCACACAAGTATTGAGATAATCACGGGCCTATACGCGTACTTGAATCACATACAGGGTTACGCGGAACGGGTGTACTAAGCCGAAAGGGGTTCATGGTATCCATCATTATGAACAACTTCGGACCAACCTTAAAATCGCGAAAAACATATCAGCTATTCCATACATTTTGTCGAGTTTGAATGACCGTTTTCATGAAGTTAAACTTGTTCATCATGGTGAGTACAATGACATAAAATATATAATTAAAAATAATGTAGTTTGAAAACATCGACCAAAATAAAATGAATGGACGGGCCCATAAGAAGCGCATATTTTAAGATGTAAATTTTTTGGTAACAAATGTACTGTATGGTTATATGGTTATGTTTAGGTGTTATATTATAAATATGATTTCCGACGGTTTTGACTCGTTTTTACTGAGCACGTTCAATGGCTATGGACCATTCCATCATATCCGTTCATTTTATTTTGGTCGAAGTTTGACACATCGCTTAATTATTCAATATTTTTAATGTTAAATTGTAAAGCATTTTCAGAAATAATATTGCTTTGGTTTATTGTCCCCGGCTTCGCACGGGTATAGATGTATAGCCTATGTCAACCAGAAATAGTGTAGCTTCCCAACAGTGAAAGAATTTTTCAAATCGGCTCAGTAGTTTCGGAGCCTATTCAATGCAAATAAACAAACAAACAATCAAATCTTTCCTCTTTATAATATTAGTATAGATGATTCAAGAAACCTGTTCAGTTGTTTGAAGATAATCAGCTCTTTTAACCGGGTTTAAAAATTACATTTGTTAATTTTGCATACAATCTGGTAAAAAAATGGCAAACATAACTTCACACACACACACACACACACACACACACAACACATTGACACATTGTAACAACTTTAATTGTAACACGCTATATTTTGTGAGATAAATTATTTGAATTTGAATGGCCTCCTTTCGACTATGTGCCATCTTTCCATGTAACCCTGTATAGCTACCTGTTAGGTGCGTATGTATTAATATGCAATTGGCGTTGCAACTTGCAACGATGCAGATGTAGATGATGTAGCGTAGAGACGACAGATGTTTGATGTCAGTTACTCCGGTATATTCCTACCTACTGAGACTTTATTCTAGCTGGTATTAAAACTTTATTCACATTTTTTACCTCATCATCATCAGCCAGAAGACGTCCACTTCTGAACATAGGCCTCCCCCTTTAACCTCCACACTGAAGGACAGCCTTTGGCATCCACTGGATACCAGCGGCTCTCACAATGTCGTCGGTCCATCTAGTGGGAGGCCTACCTACGCTGCTTCTTCTGGTTTGTGGTCTCCACTCAAGAATCCTTCTTTCCCATCTGTTATCGGTTCTTCGAGCGATGTGGCCTGCCCATTGCCACTTCAACTTGCAAATTATTTACCTACTATAATTATGTTAAGTATAACGATAAAATAACAATATGCAAATAATAGAGCCGATCACCGAAAACAAATTTAAAATGTGTTAACAATTATGAAAGATATGTTTTACTTATAATCTTAGCTTATCTTATTTAATCTTACATTCCTATGTGTTGAACTTTACACAACTTTATAACCCAATTAAACTAACAGAACTTTATAAGCCAATTTAAATAATTCTTAGATAATTAAATTCATATTGTCGTGGGTGGAGGGGCTGAGACAAAACACGGTTGTCTCGGGGGGGGGGGGGGGGGGGGGGGGATTTAGTGGGTATAATCCCACATAACCTGGCTGGACCCCAATAATGCAGCCGGGTATCGTTGGAAGATTTCTCCCTCAAAAAATTGGTCGCGCGTTGATGTCTTATCTTCATCTTATCTTGAGTATAGAAAAGATTTCAACGCGCGACAATACGCTTGATGTAGGTAAAATGGTTTCAAGTGTCATTTCTAACGCATGTAACGCGCACGTGCGCATGTAACTAATCTACACGTATTAGTAGCACATTAAATTGCACGGAATCTAGTTGGTCTAGTATAGCATCAAGGCAAACGTGAGTGCTAATTTCATGTAGCTTTTGTTTCTGTTCTGGATTAGTATAGGCATTTTTTATGATTTTCATTTCTACGCCCTGCATCACACACACCCATCACACACGCACATACACACACACACACAAACACTCACACATCAGACAGTAAGATCAACAGATAAATGGACGCATGGACGGACAGATAGGCAGACGAACGGACAGAACGAATTTATAAGGATTCCTTGTAACCCTAACTCTACTTCTTGTTTTGGTGTAGCCATTCTATTTATGGGCCAAAACAACGTAGGTGTGCGAAAACCAGTAAAAGATACCTAATTAATATTCACAGTAACATACTTATTATTATGTACTCTTTACGTGCTTCCTTTTGCGTCGCTCTTTTATAATGCTTTATTGACCGAGAGAAGCGAAGGTCTTAGAATCTACAGGAACAGGTTAGCGTATGTATGTATGTATATTTGATTTGTTTGACCTCATCCTCAAAAACGATAAAGGAAAACATCATGACATGGTGGATGGTGGATTAAGGCCCATCTTCTCTCTCTCTCTCTCTCTCTCTCTCTCTCTCTCTCTCTCTCTGAGAAGGCCTGCACTGTACTGAGTCTTGCCTTCCATAACCGATTCCTTTCAAAACAAGACCTTTTCCTTCCTGAACTGAGGAATGAAAAGGCTATATTTTGGGATAAGGATGCTAACTTATGATTCAACTTTCTTGAACTTTTTAATGGATTGAACTTATGATTTTACGAACCATACGTTCGTACATCTACCTAATTCCCGTCACATAAATAAAATGTGTGAAAACCACGTCAGTTGTTATATGGAAAAGATGCTAACTGATTATCAGTTAAATATATATATATATACACGTACCTCTACTTACGACGACAGCCGACAGGAAAGTTTAATAGTGGATTTCGTTAAATCACACTAACTACTACTACTACTTACTAAAGTTTCATCATAATCAGCCTTTTAACAATCCACTGCTGGACTTTTAGCCTACCCCCGAAAGGGTGATTGGGCCATACCACCACGCTGGCCCAGTGCGGATTGGTGGATTCACATACGCCATTGAATTCCTGCTCCGTACGTATGCAGGTTTCCTCGCGATGTTTTCCTTTACCGAAAAGCCAGTGGTATGAAAATCCGTACATAAGCTCCAAAGAGCTCATTGGTACGGGCCCGGGGTTTGAACCTGCAACCTCACGCTTTCAAGTCTAGCAGTCTCCCAAATAGGCTACCACGGCTTTTTTACTAAAGCTTAGTCTTTACTAACTAAACAAAATACAAGCTAACACTAATAATACAAATACCCATAGACTGCCCAGCCCATAGACCGTTGAAGGTCTAAAGACAATCCAAATGCTTAAGCCCACTATCAGCAGCTCCCCAGCATGCTGGCGGCATTACCACTTTGAATGGCAATGCTTATGCGTTGAGCCAGAAACACGCCAGCATTTTGGTCACGCGTCGCGTTAACCAGACGCTCATGATTTTTGAAAATGTGGTGAGCTCCCGTTCCCCAAGGGCCCAATGTCTAGACTAGACTCCAAACGCCTCAAATATGTATCCACTGCCGAACCACCATAGCCAACATAATATTAAACATTACCTACAACACATACAACATTATTTTTTGGTTTATTTGTTGATCGTTTCATGCCCGAAATCCAGATACCGTAAATTAAACCATGAATATTGTAACACGGGTCTTAAATTAACATTTAGCAGACACGACACCTGAGTAAGTTTTGAAAATAAATAAACCGGCCAAGTGCGAGTCGGGCTCGCGCACTGAGGGTTCCATACCACCACAAAATACAATAAGGTCGTCCAAGTAACCGAATTACCAGTTATTGCTCAGGCTTAACGCCTTCCAAAATAGTCGATACAATTGCTAATAAAAAAAAATTATTAGTAAAATAGGCCATTTCGATAGGCAACGGTCGACGGTCGACGTTACAATAAGGTTGTCTAAATAACGAATTTACCAGTTATAACTTGGTAATGAACAGAAGTTTGCCACCGACTCGAATTTGCATTTTTTTAAATTTGTTGTTATAGGGGAGATAGGGGCTACAATTAACAGGGGTAAGAATTAACAAGCGATTTGTCGCTTAAGTATAAACATTATGGCTGTATATCAACAGTATTCCAACTCTATGAATGGTGCCGAACGCAAACAAACCGGTTAATTCTCGCTCAGGCGCCGCATCGAGAGGTCACGTCACTGCGGTTAATTTGGCTAGGTAAACGAACTTTTTTACGAACGCAATTTTTTGATTTGTCGTTTAATTATGCCTTTTAAATAATATTGATGATTATTATTCGATTCTTTGTAAAATTGGCAGCTATATTCACTTGTTTCTTTTATCGTAAAACTTATACCTAATTGAATAAAAATACAAATGTGATAAATGGGGGCATGGGGCTAAAAGTAACAAATTGACAGGGGTAACAATTAACTTGTTAATACATGCCCCACAGCGATGGCAGCCAGGCTACTTGGTTTTAGCCTTAGAACAATAATGCATTAGCAGTTAGTTTCATACAAAGTGTGATCGCAAAAGTGAAGTACAAACCCTATCAATGTGCTTCGTTTTATTGCGTTATTTTATTTTAGCGTTTTACCGGCCAAAAACAAAGTCCACGTTGTATGATTCCCCACGATGTTTTTTTTAACCGTACGAGCATCATATACCTTACTTCCTTAAAACTTTTATTTATTTTGCTGTATGAGGACGTATAAAAGAACTGCTTCTAAAGAGATCTATGAATTGGCTGCAACGGAAGTTTTGGAATACAGATATATATTAAATACAGAGATACAGAAAAGTTGGATACAAGAAGACACGACTCGTTTTTATACCAGAGGGAGAAGTTAACATATTACATTCTTCAATGTGCAAGGATATAATTCGGTCTCCTTCCCACTGAGGTAAGAAAATTGGCGTATGAAGCAGCTGTTTATCATGAAATACAAAACATGCCAGAGTTGGGAAAAAAAACAAAAGTGCCGGGCCAGGTTGGTTCACTTCATTTTAGAAAAGAAACCCACGCCATCCATCCGTAGCGCCGAAACAACGAGCTTAAGCCGAGCCAACTCCTTCAATTGGACTAGCGTTCGACTATCAATAAAGTTGTAGCTGAACGAGGTACAAGACAAATTGGAGTGGTAACCGCAGCAGAAAGAGGGACGTTGGTTACTCTGGTAGGGGCTGCAAATGCCATCGAAAACTCTATTCCTTGCATGTTTATTTTTCCTAGAATGAGATACAGCGACATATTTATCAAGAATGGACCAACTGAAGCGATAGGCGCCGGAAACAAATCAGGCTGGATGACCGAAAAGGAGTTTTTGATATTTCTAGACCATTTCATCAAGACAAGACCTTTTGTTGAAGATCTAGTATTCCAGACCCTCCTGTTTATACCTGCCCCAGCCATGTTAAAACTAGCCCCGAAGTCGGGGCTAAAATTAACACCGGACTTTTTTCTTTAAACTGGCACCTGTTAGTTAATTATTTGTATTATACAGTTTTTTTATATCATGGATTGTAGCTAAATATTTTTCCTTTAACATGGTCTAAAAACCATTTTTATACGATCTTTCGTTTCAAAGATATGAGCTCTGAACTAAAATTTGTTAGGTTTGACCCCTCTCTCCCCTACTTTGATTAGAGGGTGTACTATAATCATGCCAAGTTTGACGTTTGTACGTATTACCGTTTTAGCATTAGAGTTTCTACAACATAACGTTAAAAAAATACGTTTGTTGTATGGGGACCCGTTTCGTTTTAACTTTTTGACTTTTTAGTATGTCTTGGATGTCTATATCCGCCGTAACATTAGATGTTCTGTGAAAATTTCAACTGGCTATCTATTACGGTTTGATAGATACAGCCGTCAATAGGCAGGATAGACAGACTAACAGACAGACAGACATCGTAGGCTTAGTAATAGGGTCCCGTTTTTACTCTTTGGGTACGGAACCTTAAAAATATATACAGCCAGATTGTTGAACTCAAAATGCATGAGGAAAAGAGGATGTACCGATGTCTGTTTATCAATCAAACAATGTGTTAGGTCCAAAGAGAGAGCCGAAAAAAATCGCTGCACAAAATACAGACTTTTATTTAGCATACAATTTTGGCAAATTCATTTAGCGGGCAATGAATTGTTTATTATTTAAATAACCTTTTATGACCGCCAGGTAAGGAGAGAGACGGTAAAAGCCATAGATGTAGATATCAAGATATGCCCATTCTGACAGTTGCGTCCCAGATGTCTAGTACTTGAATGTGATGTATTGGCCCAATGCCATGCACCAAGAAGATTACGGATTTAACAAGTTACGGTTTCCTCGTGATATTTACCTTCATCGTTTATGAGCGATGGCATCGAAACTGCACACAATTTATTTAAGTACCTACTAAATAAGTCATTGGTGCAGGGCAGAGGATCTATCCGGGTGCGGTCAGATTGTAAAACGCACATGCTACCGCTCGGCCACCATCGCTCCGATACACGCACTCTAAAAAAGTAACCTTTTAAATACGTCAATGCGGTTAAAGCATTTAGAAATAATAATGTTTTGTCATCTAGGGAAGAATTCACGTTAAAATAAGAAAAGAAAAAAACCTCAAGAGAACAGCCGTAAATTGTTACTTTTATTTTTTTACTTTTTTCCTTTTATGTATCCCAATACACTGGATTTAAAATAATAAATAGTTTTATAGTCTTTATTCTTAACACTCAATTCACAACTTGTAAAGGCTTCGCGCCTATCTTGGCTGCCATTTCCTTGCACAAGTCGATCTGACCCTGCGAGTAGACAATGGTCCCTGCGGCTTTGGTCTTCTCTGCGTTGATACGCTCCTTGTCTCCTGGAGCCAGCACTGGCAGTGATGGGTCCATCTGGGATGACAGAATTTATTTGAACTATTAAAATACATCGAAATTGTTTTCAAATCTCTGATTAGGAACTGAGATTTGTTTGATTGACAGCTTACTTGAGTTGCTGAGGTTTATGTCGTCGATCATCAGTCGAGTTATTAATGTTGATACTAATATTATAAGCAATTGGATTTCTGTCTGTTTGACCAAAAACTACGAAAACGCTCTGACCCAAATTGTGCATGAATTGTGTGCGTCAGAAGTTCTGAACGGACATCATTATCATTCGCCATATCGCAGGGTTTTGAACTGATTAATTTTAAATCATAGGTGGCAATGAACTGTTATGGGCAAGCGTGACGCTTACCACCAAGCGAGTGACTTGCTCGTCTATGTCACCTAGATTAATTAAAAATTATAATCCACAACCTTCCTGCAAAAAGAATATTTTTATCTAAAAAAAATATCATTAAAAATAGAAACGAAAAAACCAGGCGTAGGACCAAAAGTAGGACTAGCGTTCTGAGTTCAAACAAAAATACGGAACTCTAAAACAACAAAAAAGATGATAAGACAAACTTAACGTTGTAGTGAACAAGTAAGGTCTTCCATACATACCAACTACAAAATGTAAAACTCCTTATTGTTCACACCATTAAATTTGATACAGAGGACAAAAAAACTCTTAAAAACTATATAGTGTTACAACTGGCGGCCTTATGAGGTACGGAACCCTAAAATTTTTTGGCAATGCGGATAAAGTGGAAAATCTCTGGTAAAGAATTACACCTGATAAAGATAAAAAAGTGACCAAAATGCTGGCGTGTTTCTGGCTCAACGCATTAGCATTGCCATTCAACGTGGTAATGCCGCCAGCATGTTGGGTACGCTGCCAACTGGTAGTGGGCTTGAGCATTTGGATTGTCTTTAGACCTTCAACGGTCTATGGGCAGTCTAACTGTATTTGTAGTGTTAGTTTTAGCTTGTATTTTGTTTAGTTATTAAAGGCACTTGCCCAGTAAAAAAAAGAAGTGAATAAATCGTTCTGGGGCCTTACGGACAACAGCTAATTGCGGCACCTAATCCGCTCAGTTGGAAAATCACGCGACCGCAAACCGTATCTAGGCGCGATAAGGTTCACGTTCCCGTGATTTTCCTACTGAGCGGATTAGGTGCCACAATTAGCTGTTGTCCGTAAGGCCCCTGGTCATCCTCACAAATAGATACCAACGCAAGTTGTTTTGCTTCGATTTCTTGGCAAACATAGAATAAATAATACACACTTTCCACCTACACACATTGTTTACATCTTGACCTTAGAAAGTTGCGGTGCGCAGTAGCTAAATAAGTAAGCAAGTGCAAATAAGAAAGTTTGTTTGACATGTCAGCGATATGCTAAGTAGTCGCTTTGACGACTGTCATTGTTGGAGCTATTTTCACCAAAAGCTAAACTGTACTTTTGCTACACTGCATCGTAAAAGCAAATTTATGGCGATCTCGAAACGTTGCAATGCAGTGACGTTACCAACTGCAGTCCTTTAACGAAGCGAAAAGCGCTTCTTTGTCAAGGTACATGAGGTACCCAACCCATGGAGGTCTTTTTCGGTATCCGTGTCTAGGAAACCTTAGGGCTCATAGGTGGTCAGATTCGGGGATCTTTTTCTTATAATTTATTTATTTAATAATAAGCTTGCGTTTGACCGCCAACTCATCTGATGTAAAGCGAGGATGCGGTCTACGGTGGAGCACGCTTGCCTAGAAGAAACCGATTCACAAGTGGTTTGAAGTCTCTCAGATTGTAACTATTGGGGAACACCCATTCCGGCAGCGCATTCCACATCTGACCTTCCATTCAACGTGGCCCGCGCTGTTGTAGAGGGAAGGAGGAAGGGTATGCTCTGAACTTTTCCTGAGTGTGTCCCATAAGTGAGGCCTCAGGAAACGTGCTAGGGGGCGTACCGGTGTGTTTTTACAGGAGTACGCAAAAAGGGTGCACTTAGCCGAAAGGGGTCTATAATACTCATAATGAACAACTTTTACTACAGGACCAACCTTAAAATCGAGAAAAAAATATAAGCTGTTCCATAGAAAACGGCCATTGACACTAGACAAAATGTATGGAACAGCTGATATTAGGGGTGGTCCCATAGTAAAAAAATTTGATAAGGATGAGTTGAACAGACCCCTTTCGGCTTAGTAAACTCTTTCCACGTAACCCTGTATAGTGATACCGGTGCCCTTCGTCAGGGTCAGGTGGCAGGCCACCAGAGAATAAATGTGGTCTGGCTGGTCTGTTATCCCTATATGTAAACAGCCGGGTATCTTTAAAATAATTCCTCGCGATACCAAAAAAGGTACATGACGTACCCAAAGAAGTTTTGTAGGACATTTTTATAGCTTTCTCAATCTATAGTTTTATCTCTAACTCTAAAATAATGGTCGTGGTACGATACTTCCTTGTGCTAGATCAGCTAGCTCAAGCTCTAGCATCTATTTATATCGCATCATTTGAGGGTAGGCATGCTCATAATTTTCACCCATCGTCCCTTAAACATCAGCTGTGCCGTCTCCGCAGCCCAGCGCAACGAACCCAGGGCCGAAGGCGATGTATCGCCTCGCCCTGCTAATCCACAAGTAAAGTTATCGGTTTAATGCTCCTATAGTAAAATGGGCGAGACAGCTGGCGACCCTGCCCCCGAAGCTTACTGCAAACACCTCAGGTTCAGGCTGCTTGTTGTTGGGCGCCCTAACCCGCTAGTCCAATAGTTAATATTACCGGTTCCATATTTCTGTAGTGGTTCAAACAGCTGGCTACTCTGTCCCCACAGCCCGGCGCAAAAAACTCAGGGTCGATAGCGATGAAGCATTGCCCGTTGTCAGGCGGCCCGCTCTGCGAGTCCAGCTCCCAGCCGCGGATCTCATGCGTCATTTTAGAACCTTCAAATAAAATAATAACTAGTAAGTAAGGCTGAATTTCAAAAGCTTCTTTTCAATACGAACTGTTGAGGAGTGGATTGTACTATGCCTTGATCTATTAAGATCTGGTTCTCTTTAAGATAAGAGTCAATGAGCACTTCATTGCCAACGTTATCCATTTCAGGTAGCATTATCGGCGTATAATAAAGGGGTGGGGGAGGGAAGGTTAGGGGTTCCGGACCCCTCCCTTAGCATACGACAAAAAAAGAAGGAATATTACTTTAGACTGTTTAGACAGATGGCACAGATAGTCTGTGCCACAAAATATATATAGCTAATATGTGCATTGTACACACGCCGCTCGATAGCAACGCTTCTTTACTGTGACAACGAACTATAGGCTATAGCTACGCCCATGGTCACTATCTATAAAAAACCTAAAGGTCAGGATTTTAGCCCATCAACCAACAGACTATCAAAGCAAATTTCAAGGGTGTTTGATCCAAAGCCAAAGTTAGCCAAAGTAAGTTGTTTTTGAGGTTCATTGTGAAACCTACCTGAAAGTCCACTGCATAACACTTCCACCAGTGCACTTAGCGCATATCCTTTGTATCCACTTGTGCCTTCGAAGCCTCCAAGTGGCAACAGGCAACCAGCTTCAAATGCCTGAAAAATCATTATCATGGTTTCTTAAAACGCCTTCTACTTTTATGAACGCAGACTTTTTTATAGGTGTCCTCAGTCCAACTTAGTACAGTGACTGTGGGGGAGCGCCACAGTGGTATTTTCTGAACGAAGTAGATAGCTTCTTGTGGATATTTTTGAAAACAAAACCTGAATGTGCTGTTGCTATTAATTTTCTTAAAGGTGCTGGTGATTTTTCAGTTTTCACTTATCATTGTGATTTCTTGCATATTTCCATTAGGCAAAATTTATATTTTACTCCTTTATACTAACTTTATATATAAATTAACAATGTAAACTTTTTATTAATTGTTTATACTTGCCTTACGAGGATCTGTTGTTACTTTTCCATCTGGTCCCAGCGCCCAACCTTCGGGTAATGGTTCGTTTTTATGTATTTGGACTTCTATCTACAAAAATATTCTTGGTTTATTACATAGCAAGCATTTAAGGCTTAATGCCGACTGATGAGGCGAGCCGGCGTCGCAGCGTACCTAAATGTGGCTGTTACCGAAGGTTCAAAATTATTTACTCGTGTTTTGCGAACATTATCTTTATCTCTTTCGCACATTTTAAAAGAAAAGAATTCGCTAAGTTCGAGTAAAAAACAATTGATTATTTTTTTCTTACATTGCAAATGTTCAGGTCGAAAATAGATTTATTTTAGGTGAAATAAAAATCTATGCCAACCTACGAAAATAGCTACCTTGACTCTAACGTGGGCGATGGGCCTAAGTACGCCTAGAAAAAACGAACAATTATTATAAACTCATAGGACAGGCCTGTGCTTGATTGAGTCTGCAAACTGCAGAGCATTATAATTTTATTATTATTTATGATTATTAACCTAGATATACCTAGATGGGCTTACCTTTCCCATGGCCACAGCCGTGGTAGCCATGTCCACGACGAGGGAGTCTCCGCCAGTGGCCGGCGCCGCCATTGCTATAGGATTCGTACCTAATGCGCCCTGGAATATTCAACAAGATATATACACTACACTACACATCAATTTATCATAGACACTGGTATATTTCAATCCCAATTCATTCCGTTTAGAAGATATGACTGAAGTTGGGTCTGCAATACATTTTGTGATTACAATATTTAAGCTTTATTAGATTTACAATATTAGATGGAACAGGCCGGATCTTCTTATTAATTTCGTTGGTAGAGCAGTCATCTTCTTCAGAAATTACAGTTTTCATTGAGCTTTTTTACAATTTACCGCAGCTGTTATAGGTACCTCCTACGCTTCTCAGCGCCACCCTGTATAGTATACCCATACAGGTTTACCCTGTAGAGTCCGCGCCAGCAATCAGTCCGATGGACGCAAACGCTAAAATAGCATAAAATATGCGGTTGTGCGATACTCTTGCTTGATACTATGAAAATTAAACTTAGTTCCAGTTTTCCTCGCAGGTGTCGATTGGTTGTGCGGACTCTATTAGTAAAAATCATTAACTTAACTGCCCCGAGAGTTATGGGAAGAATTCCACATATTTACCTTTTTAGCTCTAGTGGGCACCATGATAGGTGAAGAGTTGGTGAAAGACATCCCGATAAGACCTTGCTTCTCTGCCTCCAGCGCCCAGTATGCAGCCATACCGTAGTGGTTGCTTCCTAGAGAAAAATGTTATCCAGAGTTAGAATTTAAGGTTACATCACAGAAAAGAAAAGGAAAATCTGTAACCAGGCATATGAGTGAACCTTGATTGAACATTCTTATTTAGATCAACGCCTCGAACTCCGCATCACAGTTGCTAACTGAAGGATTGACGTTTCGTTTATATGAGTGCAACTGGCTACAACAAATTTCTTACAAAAATGCCTTGACAGCCATTCTAATTTAAATTTAAAAAAACTTTGTGTGTTACATGGATGGGTACCTATCCTATACAGGGTTACGCGGAAAGAGTGTACTAAGCCGAGAGAGGTCAATTGCTTATTATTGTAAACAACTTTTACTATAACACCAACTATGAATTAGCAACAAAAAAAAAACTGCTGTTCCATACATATTGTCGAGTGTCAATGACCGTTTTATATGGAAAAACTGATATTTTTTTTCGCGATTTCAGAGTTACTCTCATAGTAAACGTTTTTCATAATAGTAGGAACTATGGACCTCTTTCAGCTTAGGTCACCCTTTTCGCGTAACCCAGTATTATACCAAGTTGCAAGGCGGACATTGTGCTCATCATTCGCTGTATTTTAACCGAGTTCAGAAGTAAGATTCTCAATTTGACTGTATTTTTTGTATGTAAGTATTTTACGCGATATCTTCGCTAATTGTGAACTGACGGGCAAGAAATTACTCGAGGGTCGTCCTATTTAAATTTGAAGAAAATATTACACGGGAACCCGTGTAGTTTGTTAGTTTGTTGTAATACATTACGTAGCTAGATTAATTTAAAAAAAAAAATGAATATTTATCAGGTGGGCATCGATATGTTAAAAAGTGTCGCAAAGTTCCAGGTGGGTTACTATAATCTCAAAAATATTCTTATAATAACTTAGCAAGACAAAAGACAATGGTAATAACCCACCAGGCACCCCCGGAACATTTTAAAGCGGTTGATGTAATCTTCGTATGAAAAATATAAATCCGGCACTGACTGGATAAACTAGACATAAATTACACAATATTTGTTCATAGTTTTAAACTTAGCATGTCAACTAGATAACACAAGCTTCGATAACGCCACAAAATGTTTTCTGTTTTTTACCGGATTACCCAAGAACGGGTAATTCGAGCGGTGAGGTAAAGTAAAATGAACCATAAAATGGCCTCACGTTTCGCAGCAACGATGCCGATCCCAGCTGCCTTTGCTTTCCTGATAGCGATGTCCATGCAGAAGTGTCCAACCGTCGCCCCGAGAGCATCCCGGCCATCGACCCAGGCTGACGCAGCGGCTTCCTTCAGGATCACTGGCTTGGCGTTCGGGTTGGTCGAGTTTGACCTGATGTCGTTTATGTACAGCACTGGAACATAGATGGGGAAGGCTTCTTAGCCATAGGTGGTTGGAGGCAAACAAGGTAACAGGCCGTTTAATGGTAAGCGATCTTCGATGACCGATAAGAGACCGCTCCCAGCTAACCGCCAGCATGGGCAAGCGTGCTCTACAGAGTCACGCATATAGACTATACTAAGCCGAAAGGAGGTCTTTATACTCATCATTATGAACAACTTTCACTATGAGACCAACCCCTGAAATCCCGGTAAAAATCAGCCATTCCATAGAAAACGGTCATTGACATTCGCGACTTTTCGCGATTTTAGGGTTGGTCCTATTGTAAAAGGTGCTCATAATGATGAGTTCAATGACCTCTTTTCGGCTTAGTACAGTCTATATGCGTAACCCTGTATATTAGACCACATCCTCACTCTAGATCCTGTTCTCTAGTATTAATTATGCATACTCGGGTCACTCACATACATAATTATGGAACAGCTGGTACTTGGTACCAGCCTTTCCAC
Source organism: Agriopis aurantiaria (assembly GCA_914767915.1). Taxonomy (NCBI): domain Eukaryota; kingdom Metazoa; phylum Arthropoda; class Insecta; order Lepidoptera; family Geometridae; genus Agriopis; species Agriopis aurantiaria. Next base: position 12,451,612 of record OU611999.1, read on the forward strand.
GAACTCCGTAGAGATGAAGACTCACCCAGTCTGTTCAAGCCGTGGCTGAAATGGCCCGTAACATCAGCGTGGAGCAGCAGCGCGGCGTGGGCCTTCGCCTCTGTCTCGGGAGCTCCGACGGCCTTCAAGCTGTCCTCCATGAACCTCCTGGCTTCCTCTACGTGAACCTCAGGCATTGTGGCCGCTGGGAGAAAGAGACATGGGTAGTGTATGGGGTATTTTATATAATTGGGTAGGTAATGTATGTGGTATTTTATATAGGTATAGGGTGATCTGAAATTACTAACTGTTCACATTAAAAAGTTTTTTTTAATGACATTTAATATCATCATCGTAGACCTTGGATAGGTTTTTATTAAGTACGCGATAGTTTATTACACCAAAAAACATAAATAATTAGCCGAAAACCATAACTAACAAGCAAATAAAAAATACTAAATACGAATTAATAAGTTTCGGTTATAGATTTTTTTTGCTAAAATATCAAATTAAAAAATTTAATTTAATCTTAATTTTTAGAGATACCACAGTGCCTGAAGACTCGTCTCTATAACCAATGTGTCCTGCCCACCATGACCTATGGTGCTGAGACATGGACGCTCACGGAGAAGACTGTGCACAAGATAGCCGTCGCACAGAGAGCCATGGAGCGAGCCATGCTCGGCATCAAATTGCAGGACCGTATCCGTAACACTGAGATACGACGTCGCAGAAAAAAAAGCTGCAGACGTCGTAAAAAGGGTGAAGGAACTTAAGTGGAACTGGGCAGGACACATGGCCAGACGTAGCGATGGGAGGTGGTGTACAGCAGTAACTGCGTGGTGGCCGAGACTAGGTTGGCGGAACCCAGGCCGACCGAGGATGAGGTGGACTGACGACATCAGAAATGCTGTCGGGAACGAGTGGATGCGAATAGCGAGAGACCGGGGAGAGTGGCATAAACAAAGGGAGGCCTATACCCAGCAGTGGGTCACTCAGGGCTGATGATGATGATGATGATGATGATGACGATGGTAAAACAATAAATTGTGGTGTTAAGGTGATAACTGAGGGCCAAGATTCCATAGCGGAACATGAAAAATATTCTTAGCTTAGTTGTTTTGTTTTTGTTGTCTTATTAGTTTCAACTGATAAATGTTTAAATAAATAAAAAACATATACATATGAAGAAAAATTTTTTTTCTGACTTTACTATGATATTTTTATTATTAGATATCAAACACCGTGTCGCAAACAGCCTATAAGCCACAATATTTGCCTATATAGCCTCTCCCGTGGTGCCATCGTTTTCTCAATTGACTGACAACTTAATAAGAGACCGGACGTGAAAGGAAAATTAAAAAAAGTTACTTAAATCGACCGATTTATATCACCTGCTGCGCCATTCTAAGAGTAAGCGTTCGTATTTTTGTTTTTACATACTCTTTGCTTGCTTTGAATTTTAAATAGTTTTAATAAGAGCATATTTTTTTAAGAAACGTAAAAAAAGAATTCTTCGTTTTTCTTTTTTCTTGTTACGATAGTACCTATGTTGTTTTTTTTTTTTTTAAACTTGCAAATCTTAAGTCCCCCAGTCAGTCATATTCTCCCACGAACTCTCATTAGTTTTTCCGTAAACATTAGTATTATGTCCATGATTCTCATGCATAGGTAATTCTAATTATTGTAGAATAAAGCTAACTGATTAATTAGTATTATAGAATAATTATTGGAAAAAAGTTATTTCGAATCTTAGGTGACATTTAAATTAAGCTATAACAGGGATAATGCTATGATACGATGTAATATTATAGCGTAGTATAAATAAGTCTTCATTGTTTTTTGTCACCTACAATAATAATTGCATTACCATCGAACGAATAAATTAGCAAAATTTCATTCCTTTTGAGTTCTGGTAGATTAAAGTATGAGAAACAGTTGCTGAGTTACTCCATTAAATTTCTATTTTAAGGCTTACTTCAGTCATAGCCATATTGATCATTTTTCTCGTTACTATGCTTATCATAAAATCTTGCAAATTTTTAATTTAATTTGGTATATATTTTTAGATTTAAAATAATTTGTGCATTTTACGTAGATTTCGTTTTATATTAGGGGCATATTCATAGTTACATAGGTACTCAGTTGATTTTTTTTCCTTAAGTTTTGAGATGATAACCTGGCAATACACATATCTATACAAATTATCTAAACGCTTTTAATTGCAGTGTTCATCTGGTTTATAAATAGTGGTAATACTTTACAGCACCCTGTAGCTGTCAACGATCTGTGATCGAATTTCGTCGACCGCAGATATTGTTCAATACTACTCTCTACTTCTAATTTCTTATACGTATTGCACACGATGCAAGTAGCTTGCTCAACTTAGAAAAGCGCGAGCGAGAAAGGGATTCATTTAGGAACGATACGGAAAAAAACAATATAGTCCAGTCATTACGTCGGAAATAACGGGTTAGAAATGCAAATGAACCGAGAAAGCCAAATTTTGGATATGTCGTGGGGAGGGCCTACAAAAAACCTTAATTAATTAATTAGGACCTTAATTGTAGATCGCAAGAAAAGCAACAAAAAAGTATCGCATAAAAAAATTCGTATCTCAACGGAGAACCGAGTTATAATGAAAAAACTGAATTTAACCCTTTTTTCAAGATGGCGGAAATTGCACAAGGTAATGAAGTTAAGCTTTTCTAGGCCCTGCCCCGGATCCAAAATTTGGCTTTCTCGGTTCATTTGCATTTCCAAATGTAGTATATAATGACTGGACTAATAGTAGATTGTTGCATCGAGCGCAAAGTGAGTCGCACGAGTGTTGAATTTTATTTAATTAAATTAACACAAGTGCATTAATTACTCACTTTAGCAGGGTGCGTAATCTATTTTTCTTTCAACTGCCAATCTACCTAACGTGATAAAATATACCTACTCAAAATAAAAACTCAATTAATGAAAACAAAGTTCAATTCATCTTCTCCTCAAACATTTAAAACTTACAATTATTTTCACCAAGTCGGTTTTATTCCGCCGATTTTTATTTTCAGCCAGTATCTTTTTGTTCTAATGCATACATTTTATATTACCTCTTTGGTAAATTTATATCTTAATAAAAAATAAAAAAACAGTGCATTAATGACAAACTGTGCAACCATGAGATTTCATACGTATAACATTTCTGTTTGGTTCTTAACACAAAATACGTCCTTTGTGATCGGTTTTGTAGTGATTAATGATAACATTACTACGTAGTTGAAAGAGAAGATAATTTATATCGTCATTGGAAAAACTAAAAATAGAAACCAAAGGAGCCAAAAATCGAGCGAATTATCAGAATCAGAATCAGAAATCATTTAATTGTAAAAACTGTGTACAGAAGATGGTAAAAACATTGTAGTATCAACAGTCTGCCCTTTGCGAGCGTACAATAACTTAAAGCTAGTAGGTATTATGCTAACTTAAAATAACTGGTTTATAAAGTTATTATTCTAATCATAATATTAACAATAAAATTTTAATTAGTCACCAAAATATTCCTTTAAATTATTCAACATTATTTTTAATTTATTCAACATTTTAAATTATTCAACATTATTCAACCAAAATATTCCTATAAATTGTAATATCGAACAAAATCATGCCGCACTGTGCAAGACGCATTACTTACAAAAACGCAGCCTGTATAATTATGCATGCGGATAACTAATTAAAGAAAAACACGGTTGAAAACCTTTATCTGTTAACTTACATTTTCCTTTCGCTCCTCCGAAACTGGCTTCGTAAAATATATAACAGAACAAATTGATGTTATCACCGCCAAAAACTGAGTAGTATAAACAATTTTACTTTGCTTGCGCTCAAGTAAATATTGTTCACTATTGATAAGATGAACCGTACACTTCAATACAGTATTCATCTGTCATATTATTCTATTCAAAAGTTTTATTATACACACCTTGTATTTTTTGAACGAAGATTCACACTAACTTACTGTTGTAATAATAATCATCATCATCATCATCATTTCAGCCGTAGGACGTCCACTGCTGGACATAGGCCTCCCCCATCGATCTCCAAAAGGGCCGGTTGGAAGCGGCCTGCATCCAGCGTTTCCCTGCGGTCTCTTTTAGGTCATCTGTCCATCTTGTGGGTCGACGTTCTACGCTGCGCTTACCAGTCCGTGGTCTCCATTCCAGAACCTTTCGGCCCTATCGGCCATCTGTTCTGCGTGATATGTGCCCTAATGTGTGTAATAATATTTTGAGTCAAATATTGTTGGATACTATCATGAATGTACATTACAATTATATGATTAACTAGCTGTTGCCCACGACTTACGCATGACTACATGTACGCGTAGACTTTCATATAAACTTTCAGTCCCCATTTCCATTTGCCCTTAATTCGGCCCTTTCACAAAATCCATTCTTAACGGACCTCCACACCTCATAAAGAATCTACCTGCCAAATTTCGGCTACGTAGATCAAGTAGTTTTCGAGGTTTCGTGATGAGTGAGTGAATGAGTGGGTGAGTGGGTGAATTTCGCTTTTATATACCTATATAGATAACTTAATAACGGGATATTTACCGTGATATGGTTGTGGATGGTCCATACGCAGTGATACAGTGAGTGTGTTTTGTCAGGACTTAAATTCGAGTTCCAGTGATAACCGTAGCATAAGAAAGAGAGTAGATCGTTTTGTCTGCACCTAACTGAACTTTTCTGCCAACCTCCCGCATTTTTCAGTCCGTTAGTCGGTCGGGTATAGGTAGTTTGTTGAGAGATTATGGGAGCACTCCCGATGCTCCATTATCTAAAGTGGCACACACTCGCTCCAATTCGGTAACCTATTTTTTTTATCTAAAGCGAGCTAAGCTTCCTAGAGTGAATTTTATTTGCCACTCATTTAGCCACCAGGAAAAACTGCAAACACAGTGTTCCAGATTAAAGGGTATAATGTATCCAGTGAAAGTAGGTACAACTGTACCAAGGCTCCATTCCTTGATAAAACCTCAGAAGAAAAAAAATTCGCTCTGAGAGATAAAACAAAATCTATATTATCAGAGGGTGACGAGTGCCTCTCAGTCTTGACTGACTGCAACATTAGACATATTGAGTGGTGCAAAAACGTATTGTAGGTATTATTTCTTGGTACCTCTAGAGTCAGTGGTAAGACCTAATACTAGAGATATCCAATATCTAAAATGTTTTAAGTGAAATAAATATACTTCGAGCACATGGGGACAGGCCGCAGCGGGCCGGGGGGGGCATCGCATTTCCATTTTATATGGAAATCCGCCCCGCTGCGTCCCGGCATGTCTTCTGTGCCCGGCATAGTGTGCGATCTTTCATATAAAATGTATGAAAGCGATTTTTGCGATGTGCCCCGGTCCGCTGCAGCCCATCTTATAATGTGCTCGGTCCTTAAAAGTAACTAAACTGGGTGGCGCGTCTGCTTCCACATAATATAGACTTTGATTGTCCTAAAAACTTTTTATTTCAGATTTCTTTTAGATCAACGTGTTCCATCCTCGGCCACACCACCGCTTACCATCAGGTGCGTTGGTGGACAAACGTAGTTCTATTCTATATGAAAAATAAATAAACCCCGACTCAAAAAGAGGGGTGTTAGAAGTTTAACGTGTTTATACCTATGTGTATTTGTGTATCTGTATGTGGCATCGTGGACGTCTTCCGGCTGATGATGATGATGTGGCATCGTAGCTCCCAAGGGGCCTAACTGATTTTGATTTCGTTGTTTTTGTTTGAAAGGTGACTTGATCGATAGTGTCCTTAGCTATGATTCAAATCTTTTCAGCCGATTTTCATTGACCTATTAATGATACGGAACCATCAAAGCACGAGTCTTGCTCGCACTTTAATTATGATATTGTAATAGTTAGATAAAATAATAAGGAAAACCTGTTTAGTAGAGCAACTTCCTTTTCATTTCAAGACGTGTTAAGTGGGCACATGGGCAGCGTTTTGTCCATACAAACGTATTCTCGTGATTCCTCCCTGGATAATACCGCTAGAACTGTAATTTCTAGCGGTACAGTTTACCGCCATGTTCAGACGTCTATCAAACAAAGACGAGTTAAAACAAAAATAAATGACAGAAGCATAGTTCAAGCCTTTTCACAACTATTAATTTAAAAAATAATGAAATCGGCTCAGTTTTGAATGAGGAAACAGAAAAATACGAGACGATGATTTTCTTTTCGTAGGTATAATCGATCCAAGCTGCAGTTGTCCCTATTGCGCTCTACGGGGAGAGGCTTGAGGTCAGGGGACAGCAATAGATTTGCTAAATACCTATTCATCAAATTTCTTTGTCGTGGTTTGCCCTCTTAATAATTTCGCTAATGTACCTACGAGTAAGAAGACTGCGGGGAATTCCCGGGGAATTTTGCACCGAGAGACTGGACCCTTAAGAGAATATTTACGGCTTAGAATAACTACACAAAGAAACCAAGTACATCCGCAAAATTTAAGCCATTCAAATGGTGTCATATATGGCTCCAAAAAAATATAAAAATTTTACTATGACAATTTGCGCGGTGAAATCGTACCACAACAAATCAGAAAAGCAGCATAAGAGTTATGGTGTGAGATTCCACAGGTACCTAATCCATTAATTTTCTTGCTTAAATCGTTTAAAATACCAATCGAAACGTAAGCTACAAAACGAATTTGTAGCTTACGTTTTGAGAAGGCGTTGTTTGGAAACCTACCTTCTCTGAGTAGTTATTCTAAGATTTACGGAAAAGAAACCTAAACTTACCTACTGGTCACTGTAGTATATTGTATCATGATGTACTGATAAGGAAGCAGTTCTTTATTTACGTCATTTATCAGCTTACAGCTGCTCTCAGGCGACTAATTCTCGTAATAAATATTTATAAACATCGAGTAATGAACACTAAAAGCAAGTGGCTATTTCACTTGCGTATTTCAACATTTGTGAAGACATCAAATCGCTGCTGAGTTTTTTTTTTTACCGATTGGCATTACCTTTAGAATAACATTGCAAATAGTATAAAGCAATGATCTTATTGGTATAAAGTAATTTTTGCATTGATTATTTGTAGGGTGGCGGAAAGACAGAAACCATTCTTTTTTTATTTGGTCCTCCAAAAATAAAACATTTCAACATGAAAATTACTATAAAAGGTTTTCAATGTTATTCTAAAAATAATGACCAATTGTATTTTTATCTTTTAATAGGTTGTAATTGTGCGAAAGAAATACAATAACATAATTTTATTTTTATCATACAAGTTCTCTACTTACTTGTTTTTATGGCGATATTTAAAACTATGGATATATCGGCAAAAAGTACACCGAAACCAGCTAGGCTGTCTATGCCTGTTGGAAAATAAATTAGACAATAATGCCATCTTTTCATTTGTAGGTACTTAACTAAACTAATATTTGATAGGACTAAAAATATCTTGGTCTCTTTTCATTTCAACGTTTGAATAAAGGATGGCAACCTTAGAATAACTACACAAAGAAACCAAGTACATTCGCAAAATTTAAGCCATTTAAAAGGAGTCATATATGACACCAAAAAAAAAAATTTACTATGAAACTACTACGAACTATTTACTTTTAATTTGCGCGGTGAAATCGCAACAAATCAGAAAAGCAGCATAAGAGTTATGGTGTGACATTCCACAGGTAATCCATTAATTTTCTTGCCTAAATCGTTTAAAATACAAATCGAAACGTAAGCTACGAAGCGAATTTGTAGCTTACGTTTTGAGAAGGCGTTGTTTGGAAACCTACCTTCTCTGAGTAGTTATTAGTATTATGGCAACCATTTTGAAAATGATGTGACAGAGTCAACCTCATAGTTTGTTTTAACGATAAAGGATTTAAATTAGTTTAGGTATCGATATGTCTAGATTTATTAGTTAACTATAGTTAGTAAATTAGATAAGGTTTAGTACCTATAAAACCTATAGATTCCTATAGATTCATCGCCATGTGTAGGTAACACACTGACGCAAAACAAAAAACAAACACAGGTTTTAAGACAACTTGCTAACACGAAATGTAATGTATTACCTATGTGTAAGGATTAGCAAGCTGAAGTGGCAGTGGGCCGGCCACATTGCCCGAAGAACCGATAACCGATGGGGTAGACGAGTTTTGGAGTGGAGACCACGTTTAGGCAAACGTAGTGTAGGACACTGCGGCCAAGTGGAGTGACGACCTGCGTAAAACGGCGGGTAAACACTGGATGCATGGAACTGCCGACTGAGCTCAGTGGCGTGCATTAGGAGAGGCCTATGTCCAGCAGTGGACAGTTAGAGGCTGATGATGACCTATGTGTATAAAAAAAACAACAACAGGGGTGATACAAATTTAACGTGTGTATCTGTGTGTCTGTCTGTGGTATCGTAGATCCAAACGCATGAACCAATTTTGATTTAGTTTTTTTTTGTTTGAAAGATTACTCAGTCTTGATCGAGAGTGTTCTTAGTTATGATTCAAGAAAATGTTCAGCCGTTTGAAGACTATTAACTTTATTGTGAGGGGGTTTAAAAAAATCAATTTATAGTTGCTTTTACTGTTTGGTAGAATAAAAATAGAAAATGCAATATCCAACATTTCTGTTTCATCATAGCAATGATATTAAACAAAGCATCAGGCGTTCCGTGCGCTCAGTTTTGAATGGAACTCTTCTGTAGCTTCCAGTCATGGTTAATCAATCAATTTTATTGGGAACTAATAGTAACAGTACATTTTATATAGTGAAGCCTCTGTATCCCGAACTAGTTTGCACTGTGTTTCAGGATCCAGCGTCTATGGGTTTAAGATAGTGTAACACTTTTTAGACTGTGTATTACACTTCAGCAGGTATGGCATTCCAAGACACAAAGGTCACATGGGTGATGATGGGTGACACAAGCCTACGTCATCGACGCTGTCTTGTCAGCAGCCACGGATTTACTATTTTCCCAAACAAAAACTTGACATTGGCGCCCCTCAACATGGGCGTTTTAGTCTGGTCAAGAAACTCATGTGATCGTGTGATCAATGTACTACCCCTGTAGTACATTGATCACACGACGGGAAATCACACGACCGCAAACCGTATCCGTACCGTATTCGTGATTTTCCAACTGAGCGGATTTGGTGCCGCAATTAGCTGTTGTCCGTAAGGCCCCTGTACATTTACCGGGGCACGCGCCCGTGTTTGCTTAGAATGTTTAGTAAATATCGTACCATACGTAATATCGTAGCCACAATCATAGTCATAGTCAAACAAAATATAAATCTTATAGGTAAGTCACGTTTGACTAACTAATTCTGGATTATTCCTGTCTGTCCCTCTACTCTGTCCCCTTTAGGCGGCAAAATGGCGGGGACTTTAACTTTACTAGATGCTTCTATGGAGTTTTATATTCAACACAAAATGACACGTTTCTCCCCACTTCCTCATACTCGAGCAAGTCGCAACACGTTTTTTACACGTTGGCGCCAAACTCTCCAGTCTCCTGTAGTCCAGGGGCCTTACAGCCAACGGCTATCTCGGTATCAAACTAACGTTAAATCCGCTCAGATGGAAAATCACGCCAACGTGAACCTTAACGCGCCCAGATACGGTTTGCGGTCGCGTGGTTTTCCAACTGAGCGGATTTAACGTTAGTTTGATACCGAGATAGCCGTTGGCCGTAAGGGTTCTGTTCTTTGACGGGATAAGGCCATGAATTCACTTTGCTAACAGTTGCTTTTCATTCCATCACCAAATTCCAGCGTATCATCATTCACTCATACGCTTTGTGCAATATCCATGTACACATGATACCTACACACACAATTTATCGGTCGATGACTGAGAGCCGACGATCAGGAAAATATATTTTCTACCGTATGGCTAATGTCCTTGTAAACAAAATTATCTGGCAACCGCTTGGTGAAAATAAATAACATACCTATTATGCCATGCCATGCCAGTTTACCGCCTCCTTCGCGGAGAACTACACGTGTGTGATTTAAAATATTGTTTTGTTTTTAAACGCCAAGGACGAGCAAGGAGGCTGGCCTGTTGAATTGAAACTGGTTGGTATTAATTAAAAAGTGAGTTCATTCATTTTGTTATTTTTAGCTTTGCCACTCTTTGGCTGTGCCCACAGAACTATACCTATAGGTCTGTGGCTGTGCCTTATGATTAGTAGGTATTTGTGATTTTAGCATAATTACTATACCTACTTACTCAAGTACTTTTTGGTTCAGAGCATAGACGTAAATCTTTTACGTAGGTTCAGAGAGACGAATTGCCATAAATCGTGGGTTTTTACGCTGTTTCCTCGTATACAATAGGTTTAAACATAGTATATAGTAGGTACGTACCTACACATCCTCATGGTCCTGTTACATCATATTTTACGACAGAGGTATTTTCTTCCTCCTGTAGATATAAATACTTTTCTGTGTGACTGTAGACTGAATAATTTGCAGAATACTCAGAGAATTAATAAGTTGAGGCTTCACAGATTGACACCAAATATAAAAGTATGTGTGTACCTATTACGAGTAGGTACTTCTAGGTAATAATGTTCCGTGAGTATTCAATACTAAATTGTCATAAGACGGGAACGTGTGTCGACACCAATGGTGTCGATTCTGTCATACCACTCACTAAACTAAACCAATCTGACAGGACTTAAATTATCTGCCTCTCTTTTCATTTTAATATGTGAGAGAAGGATGGAGCTGTCATTTTTAGTTTAGTTTAGAGAACATCAGAATCGATGCCATTATCAATCGAATTTATTTATAGCCGAACTAATTTTATTTTATTCGTAACTCGGTAAATAGTCAACAATAAAAAAACGTAAGTCACCGCTATTCTAAAACAGCTATACTAGTATCTCTAAATTAAGGGAACAATTAATAATAACTACCTATATTATTTAGAATAAGTAACTATTATAGTATCTAGGTACAAGTATTTATTTGGTAGGTAGGTACTATACAAATAATAATAAAAAATCGGTACATTTATTTTAATTTTTAGGTACCTAACCTACTTATATTTTTTTTTTTTTTTTTTTTTTTTTTTTATTTATTTATGCCTACATAGTGTTGAAATTTTTATAAATTACCTAGTTTACTAAAATAAACGTAAATCAGTTAGGCATTTATATGGGGCTAGACAGAAAGGTGTAATACATAAGACAGTTGATCTACCCAACGTAAACAACTTATAGGACACAAAAAAATAAAAAATAAAATGTCCTCATCCAAATTGGAACACGTCATAGTAGTTCAAATTGTATGTTTTTTTTTTCAAAGTTATATCATCTTAGAATAACTATATTCTAAGGTTATCTACTTACACGTTCAGTTTTATTGGCAAGTAGATCAATAGGTACACACCTCTGTTACACATTGTACCTACCTACCTACTTACAGTAGGTAAGGTTGATAACTAAAATACCTGTTGTATTTACCTGTTTATTCAAATTGCGATTAAATTAATATTCCGTAGGTAAGTACCAATTGTCCCTAGCTACTTAAAAAAAAAAAACGATGGCATTAATTCAATTTTCATTGTGTTGCTGTTTTCTAGAAGTTAGTTACGCGGCCAGGCCTAAAAAAGTAAACTTGTGTGCATTGTCCCTCCATATCATAGCATGTCTCCCTTGTTTGTCTGATCAACGTTACAAGAAACCGATTCACTCGTGATTTGAAGACACCCAGACTGTAACTACCGGGGAACACCCATTGAGGCAGCGCATTCCACAGACTAGCAGTTCGCACAATAAAAGTTGAAGCAAACTAAGTCATAAGTAAGTTTATTAATAAAATGGCAATTTACAAACTAGTCCAAAAAGAGATGGCGGGCCGAACTTGACACTCATATTTGAAACTGGACTGTAGCCCAGAACGGGGAAAGTGAAGGCAGGAGATCTGAAGCCCTGCAATGGGAATGTAGGCTCTTTATAATAATTTCTTCCTTCCAGAAACAAAATGGGCAAGGTAGCGACAACAGAAGCGTACCGATTCATGACGGACTGCCTGAAGGCGGTGGGAGCAGCAGCTAGGGCGGCTGAACAGCAAGCTGAGCTGCTCATTCAGGCTGACCGCATGGGGCACCCTAGCCACGGCCTGAATAGACTTGGTAAGACAATCGGGGCACCCCGACCGATGACATCCGTCCAGCGATGACCAACTGGCGTCATTTTAATCGAACCTCTTTTTTTCGAATCTTAATAATTTCCCAAACCACTCGGACTGGGATATCAAAGATTTTTTGGAAAACCTTTGTTTACATAAGTTATATCACGCCTTAGTAGAAAATTAAGAAATCTTTGTATCACCCTATCGCCCACTAGATAGACCGACGACATCGTGAGAGTCGCGGGCATCTAGTGGATGCAGATGGCAGGCTGTCGTTCTGTGTGGCATTCTAGGAGAAGGCCTATGTTCAGCAGTGGACGTCTTCTGGCTAATGATGAATATAATTTTACGACAGTTATCTAACAGAACCTAGGTTTACCTGTCTTAAAAAAACTTCTTTTTTTTCTCGTTCTTTCTCTATCAGAAAATGGCTTCAAGTTTGTCTTGTTATTTTATTTTTAAAAAGGCTTGCCTTTGAAATTTGTGTATTGTTTATATTTTGCTATCGTTGATTTCCAAGAAAAGACCAAGAAATTCTTTCATGTGAGACATGTTGTAAAAGTACCTACCTAAATGATGGAAACAATACCACGCCGTATTATTTTAATAGCAAATTAGTATTATTTCCTATATTCGTATTGTATCTACTAATGTATCGTACTAATGAACATTTAATCCAAATAACTATAACTATATCTAATCTACGAAAATGTCAAGGGCTTGTAAACAGTAGACCCATCAAGGGACAGGCCACCGAAGTCAACACAGATAGGTGAAGTAAACAAACGTCTTATCCTGTTTATATTCGTACTTGTCTTTTGGATATGAGATATGAATAGTTCATTGTGCTATCGTTGATAGGAAATAAAGAAATTGTAAAGTATTATTTTTACAAAAAAAAAAACCAGCTGTCTTGGAGCAGTAGACATATTGAATTTAGTGTGATGTCATTTTATCGTTTCCTACTCTTCAAGCTCTTCGGCTTCAATGGCCCACTTCACTTATAGTATATAGATATAGAAACTCTTTTTGACTAATTTTTGTAATAACGGTCTATTTTGTACCTGGGGCCTTACGGCCAACGGCTAACTCGGTATCAAACTAACGTTAATTCCGCTCAGTTGGAAAATCACGCAAACGTGAGATACGGTTTGCGTTCGCGTGATTTTCTAACTGAGCTGGTTTAACGTTAGTTTGATACCGAGTTAGCAGTTGGCCGTAAGGCCCCTGACCTAGTATCTAGAGTTATTTACGGTCCTTACTTGTTTTAACACAATATGATACAACTGGGAGCTGTCCCTGGGAGCGATGGTGGCCAAACAGTAACATGTGCGCTTGACAATCTGACGGTACCCGATTCGATCCTCGCGGTGCAGGCATTGAACGCATAAAAAACTGCGAAAGAAAACATTGTTAGGAAACCAGTTTGTCGAAGAACCTCAAAAGTTCAAAGGCTTATGACATTCACCAACATGCATTGTGCCAGCAATGGTGGATTAGAGCCCATCCTCTCTCTCTCTCTGAGAGAATGCCTGTGTCCCAACAGTGGAAATATGATAAACTGATAATGATGATGACGAATGTCCCTAATAACATTGACTGGAGAGTTGATTCGGCGTAGATATGGTCACGGAAAAATCAATTCTGTGCACTCCACACTAGGTTCAAAATTGTAATTCAAGTGTTTTGACGGAGCGAAGGTCTGACGCGGCGCGATAGCGCAGTGAGGCTATTTTGAAATTATGATCAACCGAGAGGAATTGACTTTTCATGGCTTGTAAACCGCGACGCTATATACCGAATAATCATGAACAAGTAAAAAATATATTATCAGGCGTCACTTTGCGGAAGTCCTTTTTTAATTTGTATAAATAATATATGTTAATCCTTATTGTACTCGAAGCGACGTAGAAGCGAGATTTGTTATATACAAATTAAGTTAACAAAACTTAAGCGTACACAAAGGTAAATATCTGTTTGATGTTTCTAGAGATGTACGTCAACGATATCATAGCTGGTGCTTGCATGCCTAACAACGACCCAACAGTGGTGAAAGAAAGCGCCTCGACAGCGCTGGTCGACGCCAACAACGTGTTGGGCGCCACTGCTAGCCACTTTGCCATGGACATTGCTATGAAGAAGGCACGAGAGACAGGCGTTGGATGGGTGACCGTTCGAGGTAAGACATGTCAACATTGTCAACCAACGTAGGTTCACGCATCTTTATTATAATTTGACTTGTTACTACTTTAGTTTTTGTTTTGAAATTTGACTGGTAATTATTATGTTATGGTGGTCTATTCCACTTTACAACTTTTCTTTACGACCTTTTTTCACGGATTAGCAAGTTGAAGTGGCAGTGGGCAGGGCACATATCACGCAGAATAGATGGCCGATGGGGCCGAAAGGTTCTCGAATAGAGACCACGGACCGGTAAGCGCAGCGTAGGACGTCCACCCACAAGATGGACAGTCGACCTAAAAGAGACGCCGGGAAACGCTGGATGCAGGCCGTTTACAACCGGCCCTTTTGGCGATCGATGGGGGAGGCCTATGTACAGCAGTGGACGTCCTACGGCTGAAATGATGATACAAAATATTCAAGTAGTACTCGAGCATGGGAACCAAATATCTGCATTTGTGCAGATGTAGATCGAGATTTTGATGACGGTGCGATATTAATTTTGTCATCATCTCTCTCATTCAGATTGACATTAGTGCGACGGAGACAGAAACAATATCGCATGCAGTTGTCAGTGATCAACTATGATCTAATGTACATTGCACCAAAGACACTGTAACCCTATAAAGCTGACTATATATACTATATAGTTCGAATGATCCGTTTTGATAAAAACGTGAGCGAAGCCGGGAGCCGAAGCTAGTCAAACATTGTTTTGGCTTATGGCCGTTGCAGACGATGCGCAGTACTCACGCGAGCACCGCGCACCGCCAGCAACGAGCCATAAAACTTTCTGCTTAGTATCAGTGGTAATTGATGAATCTTAGTAGTCTCGCTCAACGCTCGAAGTCAACATTTTGTATGCTTTTTTAGGTTCAAACCACAACGGCATGGCAGGTTGGTGGGCCAGCAAAGCGGCAGACAAGGGCCTTATTGGCATGGCGTTCACCAACACATCACCTCTCATGGCACCCACTAGGAGTAAACAGGTAATTTACGTTTTTACTGCTTATTGCCAACTTATAGCGCTTAAAGTGCCTTCCGAACCCGTCGTTTTGGCTGCAAGAGGCCGTTCAAGTAGATATTACGTACCCAAGCAGAATTTTAGTAATTTTGACACGCCAACCCCACCTGTCAGCAAAGGTAAGTAGGTAGAGCTCAAAGTTAGATGCAATAAATGATCTTCGCTCTTTCTTAGACATCACGGTAAATATCCCGAACTGTAGTGAACAGCCGTGATAGGTTAAAACAGTGATATATTATAATTTTTCTGTAACAAAACTTTATATTTTTTTTATTTCAGTCTGCCTTGGGAACAAACCCACTATCGGTGGTCGCACCGGCTGCCAATGGAGAAACCTTTTACCTGGACATGGCGACTACCGCTGTCGCTGTGGGTAAGGTAAGTTAAGAAACCTAAGCTGCTTACATACCTAATTCTACCAGTCCTATCAGTCATATTTGCTCAAACTAGATCAACAACGCATACTTTGAAGTGTTCCATCCACACTTTATGGTGACAATACAAACAATCCAACGACCGTCAGAATTTGAACCTGTGCAACGATCTGAGTAAACGCATCCATTGATTTAGCAACGCTTAGGTTGCTTTTAGAATTTGCAAGTTGAAGTGGCAACAGGAAGGTCACATCACTCGAAGTACCGATAGCCGATGGGGTGGAAGGAAAGGTTCTTAAGTGGAGACCATGAACCGGAAGACGCAGCGTAGGTAGATGGACCGACGACACCGAGAGTATCGGGCATTCAGTGGATGCTGATGGCAGGCTATCATTCGGTTTGAAGTTCCTATGTTCAGCAGTATCTTCTGGCTGATGATGATGATGAGGTGGCTTTCCTGCCGGTCGTATTTTTTGTTTAATCTATAACTATTAAATAACCTTAGTCCAGGATGGTATGACCTATCCTCATGCAAGACAGCAAAATATCTGGCAAAGATCAAGCTTAGTGTCACCGTACTCTTTTTTATACAATTCTTCGAAAAATATATCGTTTCCTTTTTTTATATAATGTTGTTTTCATTCCTCAGATTGAAATGCAACGCCGAAAAGGAGAGTCTCTACCCCCTGGCTGGGCGCAAGGACCTGATGGCAGGGAAACCACCGATGCTGAATTGGTAAGCAAAATTAGATACCTACATAAATTTGATATGGGCCAGTATCATAAGTATAATATGAAGCCCATAATTTTAGGAGGAGATTCTTAGCAATAAGTACTTACAATTATGTTCTTGTTTGCAGGCTTTTAAAACAAGTTGTCTGATGCCGTTGGGTGGCGGAGAGAGGAACTCAGGTTACAAAGGATTTGGACTCGGAGCCATGGTCGAGCTCTTCTGTGGGATATCATCAGGTAAATTGATTACTTCGTGAGACTCGTGACTATCCTTACATCATCACCTTCGAAGGCTTTGAATCCATCATGGGAGACTTAATACCTCTAGTGAACAAGGCATTTGAGACGAACACTTCCACTCTTTTAATGCTAACTACATGAGTGAGAAAAGCACTACCAGAGACCCAATAAAATATTCAATAAGGACGTCTTCACACATCGAGTACCTAGCGTAGCGATGATAACGTAGAGGTTGGTGCGTTCAAATTCCAAACTGCAAGGTGTGGCTCAAAATCTCACTAAGCTTAAACTGGCGGTGAAGGAAAACATCGTGAAGAAACCATAGCATGGTTGCAGGGATGGTCTTTCTGATGCAGGCTATTACCACAATTAAGTTAAAAATCTGTCGCTAAGCAGCAAGCGTCTAACAGTGTGTTCCGATAGCCTCAGTTAAAAGTCAGTTGCTATTCTCGGCTCCGGTGCGTTCCTATGGAGATCCCGAAGCCCTCTTGTCAAGCACTAAAGCTGGTCACCGAGGGGATTTTAGTGGGTGTGGGTGTAATCCCACATATCCTGGCTGCACCTCAATGCAGCCGGGTATCTTTGGAAGATTTCTCCCCTCGAAAAAAATACTAGGCTTAAAATCAGACGGGTACCTAACGGTGGAACGGTATCTACAAACATACAAGAAATTTGCCCAAACTATTCCAGGTTCTAACTACGGTCACCATGTTCGGTCGTGGTCACACAGCGGCGCAGGCGGTCCCGCCAACCTCGGACACTGCTTTGTAGCCGTAGACCCTGAGTGCTTCGCACCAGGTTTCGGAGAGAGACTGTCTGAGAGCATACAACATTGGAGGCAGTTGGAACCGGTAAGAGCTGTTGGGAATAATATTCACTTAGTAGGTAAAAAATTGTCCCGGTTCAGGGTAATTTTTTGTGCATAACCTGCCACGTTGCAGCTGGAAAAAAAAACACAACTACATGGATTAGCAACTTCACAGAGTGAAATAACTAATAAAATTATACGGGACCCCCCAAGAAGTGGCCTTTTTATGGTTAAAAGGCAAGACTATTGATCACAACCTATTCTGCTCGTACATGGTAAACACAACTAGCCTAAAATGGGAATTAGCCCTAAGGTTAGGCTGAAATATAAAAAATACAATACGCAAAATACTAAGCGCAAAACTATTTATATTTTGCAGACGGACCCATCCTTGCCAGTCTTAGCCCCAGGAGACAAGGAAAAACAGGCTGCAGCGGAGACTGACAGAATAGGAACTGTGTCTTACGTCAAGCAGCAGATTGATTCTAGTGCAGCGCTTGCCAAGAAACTCAACGTCATGCCTATGGACGTGAAACTAGATTAATTTCTTATAACTAGCAACTTCACTATTTGATTCTTACGTAATAGTTGAAGGTTCTCGAATAGAGAACACGGACCAGTAAGCGCAGCGTAGGAGGTCCACCCACGAGATAGACAGACGACCTAAAAAAGACCGCAGAGAAACGCTGGATGCAGGCCGCTTCCAACCGACCCTTTTGGAGATTGATCGGGGAGGCCTATGTCCAGCAGTAGACATCCTACGGCTGAAATGATGATGATCATGACTTAAAGGGCGCCTTATCTGTAGGATTACAGTTTTTTTTATGAAATGGGGCCCTCTGCAACACCTTAACGCACCTGACCGTGGAAATTGGAGGGCACTTGGGCTGCCTTTTAAAATTTTTCGAAGTTTTCAAGATGTTTGGATTTGGCGGTTTGCCTTGGCTGTTTTCTTTGTTGTTGTCATATAAACTTTAAATAAAAATCTTTCGCTGTTGTTATTTAAACTACTTACTAAATTAGTTACTTAAACCGATAACTAATGAGGAATAAAGGTTCTTGAGTGGAGACCACGAACCGGAAGACGCAGCGTAGATAGGCCTCCCACTAGATGGACCGACGACATTGTGATGGTCGCTGGCATCCAGTGGATGCAAAAGGCAGGCTATCGTTCAGTGTGGAGGTTAAAGGGGGGAGGCCTATGTTCAGCAGTGGACGTCTTGATGATGATGATGATTTAAACTTCAAATGACAACAGCAAAGAAAACAGATATTAATATGGGTAACTACCGCCAAATCAAAATATCTTGAAAACTTTGAAAAATTTGAAAAGAAAGCCCAAGCGCCCTGCAGCAGGGCCCCTGCCATTGTTCCACGTTCAGCCGAGCTAACATGCGCACCGCCATAAAATCTTGCCGTCATTGTGTCGAGGCAGAACGCGACAATGCCATGACAAACCTACGCCTGTTTCGCTTTTGCACGTTAAAAAGACTCGACAAATTCCTATTTGTCGCGGCGCACATGTTAGCCCGGCAGGTGCGTTGTGTGTTGCACCATAAGATTATATATGTTAGTATAAGTATAAAACTTTGGTTGTACCATTTAATATTTTTTTAAACTCTACAGATCGTATTTAGTATTACGTAAACATCGAATCTCTCGCCCCCCCCCCCCCCCCCCCCCCCCCTTTTTAGATTAGATATTTACTAGGTACTTGTAAGCGATCGTCAATATAATTGTATTTATGTTATTTTATAGCTGTGATAAATATCTTTATACACTGCAAAAATAGTATTATTTACTTGACAGAAACTGACAGCCTCTTCGAGCTATAGGTATAGACACAACACAACCAAGTTTTGTGATCAAGAATTTATTATTTATTCTGCAGGATTGCGTAAGGTGACTCTGACACTGATGATGATGATGACACTGGGGTGTCACTGGGATTTGGGATGTACAATATGTACATGGGATGTACATAATATGGATGTACCTACACTATTCTTTGATAGATTTATATATAACTAGCTGACCTGACAGACGTTGTCCTGTCTTAGAACTGTCAAACACGCAAAGTTAAAATTGTAAATCTTATTTTTTTACACCTTGGATTACATTATTGTAGTTTTAGTAAAGATCCCAAATTTTTTTTTAATAGAATATAGCCTATTTTACTCGGGGATAGTGTAGGTTCCCAACAGTGAAAGAATTTTTCAAATCGGTTGAGTAGTTTCGGTGCCTATTCAATGCAAACAAACAAACAATCAATCAAATCTTTCTTCTTTATAATATTAGTATAGATTATTATGTCATTTCAATCATGCTACATTTATTATACGAGGGCTGCTATTTAAATTATGTACTTATCCGGAATAATAAAAAGAAACAAACATCTATTATCATATGTGGTTTTATTGCTTTTCAAAGTATTCGCCATGATGATTGATGCATTTTTGCATACGTTGAAACCAATTTTCATAGCACTTTTGCCACTCTGATTGGAGTATCTCCAAAACATGAATTTTGAACGCATCAACGGCTTCTTCGCGGGTCAAAAATCGTTGGCCACGTAATTTATTCTTCACGCTTGGAAATAAATAGAAGTCGTTGGGTGCCAAGTCGGGGCTGTACGGTGGATGACCCGTCAATTCGATCTTTTGACCTTCCAAATACTGAGTTGTTTCGGCCGATGTGTGACAGCTAGCATTGTCATGGTGAAGAATGATTCTGCGTTGCCGGTTGTTCTTTCGTATGTCTTTAAAGACTTCTGGCAAACAAATTGTCGTGTACCATTCAGAATTAACCGTATTACGATTCTTTAGTGGCACTGTAACCACATGTCCATTTATACCAAAAAAACAGGCGACCATTTGCTTCAAAGTGCTTTTTGCACGAACAACTTTTGTTGGGTTCGGTTCATTTTGGAACACCCATACCGTCGACTGTTGTTTCATTTCGGGGTCATACGCATAGATCCAAGATTCATCGCCTGTGTAGATATTATAAACAGCTTTTGACGAACCACGGTTGTATTTTTTTAATTTTTTTTCGCACCATTCGACACGAGCCTGTTTTTGATCAAAACTCAAGTTATATGGGACCCAACGCGAACAAATTTTTTTTACAGCCAAATGTTCATGTAAAATCTTATGTGTACTCGTCATACTTATGCCCAGAGACGCCTCTATCTCACGATATGTAACATGACGATCTTGCATAATTAGTTCGCGCACAACATCGATATTTTGTTGTACAACAACCGATAGGGTATTTGACTACTTTTGGGAAACTATTGCACATTATTGTCTGATATAAAATAATGTATACTGCATTTATATTTTCTGGATATCAGTCGTATTTGCGATATAAATCGATGTTAAAGTTTGAATAAAAAAATATCGCGCCAAAACGCAGACCTGCGTCATAGCTCCGATCACGTGACTAATTGACGTCACACAAAACAAAACAACTGCAGCCAGGCTGCAAAAGTTTGATGATTAATTAATTTCTAATAGAAGTAATGGTTTATAAATATTGTGTAGTGCCAAAATGTACAAATACTTCCATAAAGACACCGGATAAAATATTTGTTCCTGTTCCAATGCACCCAAAACTCCCCAAAACTCGGAAAAAGTGGTTGGAACCAATCTAAGGTTGGAACTAAGTAGCTCGTAGAGAACCCAAAAGTATTGGAGCTAATTCAAGTGTTTCTATGTGCGAAGATCATTTTGAGGTACATATTTGAGTCTATATATTTCTATTATAATTTGTGTTTTTATTGCATTACTATTTTATGTACTGTTACTTTCTTTTTAAACATTGTAAAGCTCGACATAACCTAACAAAATTGTTATATCCACTTACTACAACATACTTTTTGTACAACTTGATTGAATGTTTTGCTTGGAGAACAATTAAAAATTAATACTGACATTGTAGTTTTTACGTTTTGAGTTCTGCAGCGTAGAAACAATGACGTGGATTATTATTAAAGAAATATGCAACCATAAAAACATTAATTTTGGGTAAGTTACTGCTGTCTGCTTGCACAAAATGTTTCTCCATTCTTCTCACATTTAACCTCCGGAATGTTTTTGGTGAAAATTTCTGGATAAATCGCTCTCAAAATAGCTTTACAACAATAAATTCGCAAATATCAAAACAAAATCTGTTTGTTTAGATTTGCGTGACGTCACTAGGGTGAAGCCAGTTACAGACCGTTTTCGATCACGTGATCAAATGTCGAAAATACAGTTATTTTATTCGCGTTTTTTACAGAAAAATAAGCATATTTTTATCAAAAAATCAATGAAATATGCTTTTTCATTATGTCATGCTTATGGATGGCGTCAATTGGCATAATATTTTTAATACAGTCAAGTACCCTATTTAGGGCGACCTTCTTTAAATTCGTCCGTGAGCTTACGACGCCCACGATTAAACTCACTGAACCAGTGATACACAGTGGTTTTCGATGGTGCTTCATCCTCAAAAGTCGAAGTGAGTTGATCGATGCACTGTTTTTGACTTAACCCACGCCGAAAATCGTAGTAAATCATCGCACGAAAATTTTCACGAGTTAAATCCATGGTGATGATCGACACGCAACTTTTAAATTGGCGCCAAAATGTAAAAAGACAATTGACAGTCGTGAAACTCGTGAAACAAACTGTATTCTACAGCCAATGAGTTCCATTTTCAAATGTAATTATTACTTTTTAAATATTGTTTATGTACTGGCCAGTTCCGGATACATAAATAGCAGCCTATGTACTGTAGTAGCATAGAAGGACAAGGACTTTGTATACCCTAAGTTCTTGAGCAATGAGCATATACGAATCAAACATGTTACCTCATGTTACCTACATTCTTTCAATGAGATTATTGCATTCTTTACTAATCTATGCCACTAATCTATGTTGTTGACATATACCTGATGAAAACGGATATATTTTTGATATATTTTTTGCATAATATTATAATTAGACAAAACATAAATGTCCAAAATTCTGTTATATATTTATGTAGGTAGACAATTTGTTTTATAAAATCAAGTACTTTTGTTAATATAGCAATGTAGCCCAATTTTTACATACTTGGGCAAATCTGGTCCTATTTTAAAGTCAATTAAGCGTTAGCCCCCATAAACCTGAGTTACAGCACTGACTGTGAAAAAAATATAGCACTGTAATCACAACCCCTTAAATTAAGTATCAATAGACCGAGCCATGCGGCGTTGCCGCTCCGACGTTCATTATGTCAACACACTGTCATGTTTCTCTTTTTGTTACATGGATCGTGGACACTCGGTGTCCACTTTTGACCGACTAGTTGGCCATAACATTGCGACGCGTCATACTTTAAAGTTAAATTAAACAGAAATATCGCTGTAAATACTGAATACTCTTTTATATAGTGACATTATGTCGTGTTGTGCTGTGTTTTGCCCATCAAGAACAGGGGCCTTACGGACAACAGCTATTACAGGCACCTAATCCACTCAGTTGACAAATCACGCGACCGCAAACCGTATCTAGGCGCGATAAGGTTCACGTTCGCGTGATTTTCCAACTGAGCGGATTAGGTGCCGCAATTAGCTGTTGTCCGTAAGGCCCCAGGAGGAGTAAAAGATCCAGAATTATCATTTCACACGTAAGTCTTTTGTAGCATTTATTACGTAAAATAACCAGTTTCAAAGCAAAATATTCATTTCACTTAAAACATATACATCTTAGTCGTCATATAACTACCACGTAATGATAAATAGTTATAAATTTAAGATAATTAGATGCATTGTTTTACGTATTCCTGCTAGTGATGTACCACCGCACATTTCAAACCTCGTCGATATTATGGTCGACATTTAACTAAACATAGGTACTCTTGCGTATATCCTACATATTAAATGTATACATATTAAGTGAAACCTTGACCGTTATTTCTTATTCTGCAATGACTGAACGGATAATGATGAGATTTAGTAACGATGGACCACTTAGCTGGGTTTAAGCTGTGTTCCAACAAATGGATTTTTTTTAGGGTTCCGAATCCAAAGGGTTAAATTGGGACCCTATTATTTACTAAGCCTACGATGTCTGTCTGTCTGTACGTCAGCCCAACCTATCAACGGCTGTATCTTTCGAACCGTAATAGACAGCCAGTTGGGATTTTCACAGAATAATATGTAATGTTACGGTGTTAACTTTATTTATTTTTTATACATTTTTTTATTTTATTTATTTATTTAACTAAGAATTAATAATAAAGTCAAAATGTAAGAACTAAAGCAGTGTCCGGGCGGGATACAACAAACGTATTTTTTAAACGCATTTTGTTTTTGCTCTAGTGTAGAAACGGTAATACGTACAAGCGTCAAACTTAGCATGATTATAGTACATACTCTAAAGTATAACAACAACAAAAAATGGGCAAGTGCAAATCGTTGGCAAATTACTGTTAATTACCAAGAAGCAACGTATTCGGTTACTTGGACGACCTTAAAATTGGATTTTGTAATAAGTTTGTAGTAAATTGTATTTTGTAATTTGTAAAATAACTGTATATTTGTATAAAAACATTGTAAAACATTACATTTGTGAACCTTTTTATCGATAGATCTGCACTAGCAGTCACTTCCCTACTCACGCACACTCAAGCAGTTTTAGATACGCACACCAACATAAAGTGACCACGCTGACCTTAGATACTAGGTTCATGCACAACCCTATGCCATTAGCAACTGTCATGAAATGTCATCGTTTTTCATGACTGTCACTGTCTGTCTGTGTTCGCAACATAGCATAGATTCAGTATTGCTTTCTCCCTCTACGCAACATAGGCTAAGTGTAGGCTAAGTATTCTCCCTCTACGGTTCGCTGTGACGGTTCGCAACAATTTCTAGTCGCGATCGCAATTTTTTTTGTTTAAATGTTCATGACCGTGGATTCAATGTTCTTTAGTCGTAATCTTAAACAGTTTACGTAGTCTTAATAGCGTCAAACAAGTCATAGTCAACGTCATAGTCATATTCAGGCTTGGCGCCTACGTGGAAAAAAACATGTCGGCTCGTTGGATTATTTTCCTGAACTTATGTATTTTTGAGTGTTAATGTGTACTAAATGGTGAATTATTATTCATTAAGTGCTCGTAAACGTGCTCGAGTGTGGGAAGTGATATAACGAGGTGAAACGTGTCTTTTCGTGTTGTTTCCAAAACTCCATAGGAGCCTCTTGTAAAGTCTCCACCACTTTACAGGAGCATGAATTTGCCTTGACCATGAATAGAATAGTTTTTTTTTTTTTTTTTTTAATCTGGTACATGAGTTATGACTTACTTAGCTTGACTCTGACTGTGACTTGTTTGACGCTATTAAGACCATGTTAGCTGTTAAAGATTATGACTAAAGGACATTGAATCCACGGTCATGAAAATTTTAACAAAAAAATAAAAGCTCTAGCTACTAACGTACTAAGATAATGGTCCAGTTGGCAACACGCAACTACTATCGCACTCCAGGGTGAGTTTTGGCGCCAACGCAGAAAAAACATGTCGGCTCGTTGGATTATTTTCCTAAACTTGTGTATTTTCGAGTGTTAATGTGTACTAAATGGTGAATTATTATTCATTAAGTGCTCGTAAACGTGCTCGAGTGTGGGCAAGTGATATAACGAGGTGAAACGTGTCTTTTCGTGTTGTTTCCAAAACTCCATAGGAGCCTCTTGTAAAGTCTTCACCACTTTACAGGGGCATGAGTTCGACTTGACCGTGACTTACTTAGCTTGACTCTGACTGTGACTATGACTTGTTTGACGCTAATAAGACAAAATGAACTGTTTAATATTACGAGTAAAGGACATTGAATCCACGCTCATGAAGATTTTAACAAAAAAAAAAAAAAAAAAAAAGCACTCCAGGGTTGCCATAAGTACGGTAATTAGGCCTTCAAATCGCACAATGTACGGCATACGGTCCAGTAGTTACTACCGTACGCTAAAATACGGTAATTCGTCACATCAAATAAAAAAACGTTTTTAGAAACAGGTTTTGTTTTGACGAGACGGACTCTTAACTGACAGACCACCGTTCAACCAACGGAAGAGAAAGAGAAAATAAAATACAAAGAGAAATACGCTAACCCCCCCGGTATTTTTTTGGCAAATACGGTAATTTTCCCACTTGTATACGGTAGCCCCAAACAAAGCCAGCGGCAACACTGTCGCACTCGCAAGTCGCTACCGTAGACGAACAACTGATCGCCACCGAATCCACCGATTGAGAGTGTGTGCGAAATGTTATTTTTTAATGTTTATTATATTTTTATATATATATAGATACTATTAAACATTTTAGCATATTGAATTGATGAAATTATTTACATAATTGGGCTCAAGTAGGTAACTAACTTTCATCATCAAAGAAAAAAGTGTACAATTACTAAATCGGGAACTCCTGGATTCTGGAGAGCTGTCATGTGTCTGACAGGCAGAAACTACTTGTTTTGAAAATTATTTTTCGCATTTGTTTTGTGTTGATTAATGAAAACATTTGAATCACCGCTGTAATTATTACAACGCATGTAACCGTATCGAGCACTGTAGCGATAAGTAAATGACAATGGACTAAGTGAAAATCGTGTTTTTTATAAATTTCAAAAGGTTTAGTGAAGTGGTGGATACTGGACTTTGCGGAGCCCTAGTCAAAAAAAAAACTACAAGTGTAGCTATAATTGGAATTCAGTGAAAGTTCGAAGTAGAACAAAATCGCAACTAATATATTTGGCAACGAATTCAAGGTGAGTAACAAGTGTTATGTTTTTATAAATGTGCCTTCCTACCACATAGAAATATTTGACGCTTATCAATTTACGTGCCACTCCTAGTTTATTTAATCTTCTGCTACTACAATAATAATTGTGTCCAAAAATGTTTTGATTCCAGATCCTGTCCTGTCCTTTTCCTTTGGCCCTAAAACCTCATCTTGTACCCAAACTACCTTTTCGCCTTAAAGAAGTAGCTGTGAAACAGAAAAAGCTTTTTATATAATTTGATTGCAGTAGTGAAAATACAAACAAACAACCAAATCATCACTATTACTGAAAATGAAACCCTCACCATACACAAATCAGCAAACAAATAGCAGAACACCTTAAGACTTAATGGTGTGACGATTGAGGCAGCTGTCAGTGGTTGGATGTGTAAAGTGTATGATTAGGCTCAGTGACGTGTCTTTGGAGACATCTATATCTAATTCTAATATTTCTTATTTAAAGTGGGGGTGCTAAAGTAGCTAACAGATGAGACCGACTTGGTTGACGGACTGCCGTCTAATCAACTGAATACATTTTCCATTTCTCTCCTGTTGGTCGGACAGCGGTCCGTCAACCAAATCCACACATCTGTTAGCACTTAGACCTGCACTGACATCCTGCTTGGAGTGTATTGTGCATTTGTCCATGCCAGCATACTCAAACCAGGCGAACTCTTTATAATAAGCACAACTTTGTGTTGCCGTCTAAACCGTTCTACCATATTTAGCAAGGTCTGAATGTTTAGCAGTGGACTTAGACTGATTTATAATGATGATCAAAATAAGGAGTCCTAGAGCTGTCAAAATGTCACATATTAACTAAACATGAAAAGTTAGTGAGCTGGAATACTAACGCCTAATTCCAACCGGAGTTATGGTGGCGTCACAAGTTTATCATTATTTATAGTGTATGGGATGTGGAAAAGTCAAACCTTTTCCATTTAAGCTAGGATCAAAATTGTACTACATTTACTAGACCTTAGAACAGTCGAGGTGTGGCAGTTAAATATGGTAAGCCAGTAGAATTGACTTTTCCTCGGCCTCTTGTAGGTGACGTCGCCTCGCTCCTGCAGTCTGGATAAGGAATCGGCAGGAAAAGGTGTAACAACGATAAATTATCACTTAAAATAACATATTTAACATTATATTAGTAAATACGCAACAACCGTTACTTACGATATATATTTTTTCCAGTTATTTTGACTGTTACTATCAGGTTGTCTATCAAGTTTTTATTAGATACATTTTGGAGTGCATCGGATCTGCTTGATTTCATTCCCTGCTGCCCATTTTTCATCGGACTGCCAGAGTGGCACTGTTTTTGGAGATCCAAAAAGTGAGACCAAAAGTGGAATCAAAGCGATTCATACTGGTTTTCAAAATATCAACCATGAAAGTATCACATTTTCGTGCCCGCCCTGTTTGTCCCATAGAAAAGTTGGCTGGAGGAATGAGATCATTGCTATTCGAGATGGGGGCGATAAATCCTGGGCCCCGATTCTACTAAACAAATTGTTTTTAAATTGTAATTGTTTCAATTATAATTTGTAAATAATTGCCTCAAAATTGACTTTTAGTTTTTGACTATTTTTAATCCGCCGTAACATTACATACTTATTCTGTGAAAATTTCAACTGGCTGTCTATTACGGTTCGAAAGATACAGCCGTTAATAGGTAGGACAGACAGACAGACATTGTAGGCTTAGTAATAGGGTCCTGTTTTTACCCATTGGGTACGGAACCCTAAAAAAGCTCAATATTTCATTCGAATTACTGATATTATTTAACAGTACCCATTGTTTGTGCAGCAATATATATATATATGCAATGTGTGGGACATTGCATATATATATATATATATATATATATACATACGAGTATGTCATAATAATAATCAATGTGTATGAGACGGCGATAAACTCTTGACCATCGAAGGTCAAATTATATCTATAGCAATCGGCCTTCAGTACGGCCTTGTCATAGACTTAATAAGACGTATTAAGTCTCAGCCTCCCGATGTTCTTAGGAGATTTAAATAATACCCATAACACCACCAGGTCCAGTGGTGTATATCTTGATGCCCTGAGCCTTTCATGAGGCCTATCTAGTGTACCTGGATCGCAGACTTCCTGAGGGAACGATCTATTCGAGTTGTCGTTGACGGCTGCTCGTCTGATCAAATGGCTATTAATGCCGGGGTACCTCAGGGGTCGGTACTTTCAGCAACTCTATTTCTGCTTCATATCAACGATCTGCTTATACCCGGTATCTTTGGGTACGCAGATGATAGCACAGTTGTAGAGAAGTACATATCCAATTCCAGGGCCGGAAAGGCTGAAATTCAAGCGTTGAGAAAAGACATGGTTGAGCGAATGAATCAGACCCTGACGACCGTATCAAATTGGGGTGACGAAAACCTCGTCAAATTCAACGCCAACAAAACCCAAGCTTGTCTTTTCTCCGCAAAAAAGTGTCCATTCACGCTATCTCCACTGTTTCAGAATGTTCCTGTACCTTTGGCAGATCACCTGGAACTCCTAGGGTTATCTCTTACACCGACCCTCAACTACGGCACCTACCTAGAGTCAAAGGCTAAATTAGCTGGTAAAAAGCTGGGCGTCCTGAGTAAGGTTAGGCGGTATTTCACACCGGGGCAGTTGCTTACTCTGTATCAAGCTCAAGTCCGATCGTGTTTGGAATACTGCTGTCATCTTTGGGATGGCTCAGCCAAATACCAGCTCGAAGCTCTTGAATCGGTAGACCGGCGTGCTGTTCGTCTTATAGGCGATGAGAAGTTAGTGGCTAAGAAACTTCTCAGTCTAGAACACCGCCGTAAGGTAGCGAGTCTGTCAATTTTCTACAGGATTCATTTTGGAGAATGTGCATCAGAGCTACATGACCTTATCCTGCCATCCCCTTTCTACTACAGGACAAGTAGGAAAACGGCCCACTACCACCCATACATTGTGGATTTTCCTTGGATACGTACCAAACGTTTCGATTCTACGTTTCTAATCCGTACGGCCAAAGTTTGGAACAACCTGCCAGCTTCCTTGTTTCCTGAGAGATATAACCTGGGCCTTTTCAAGGCCAGAGTGAATAGGTATCTTCTAAGTCTGCGTGCTTCATCTTCGACCACATCGTCGCTTACCAACAGGCGAGTTGGTGGTCAAACGCGGACTTATCAGCGTTAAAAAAAAAAAAAAAAAAAATCCACATAATCTACAGCTGGCTCCTCACTTAAATCCATAGATAATTTTTTGAGCATACTTACCAAATCTAACTATAAGTTAAGGTTTGACGGCATCCAGAAGAATTAAAAAGGAAAAAAGGAAGATAGAGCAAAGAACCCATCTACTTAAAAACAAACCGCTTTTTTTAATTTATTTTTAAAATGCAACTCCACGGGCTCCGGGGTCCGTGACTTATTATACTCAACTACGATAATATGATTTTACTTTAGTTATTCACAATACAGGGAGAGGAAAGTTAGTTATATACCTATAATCTAAGGTTAAAACAATTTGGCTATGTAACTACTAGTTTGTGTGTAGTATACCGCAAGCAGACTAGCGACCCGCAAGCAGCACCCGATTACGAGTAGGTATGACACATGTGCCAGCTATCGCCCACCTCAACCATATCTGAGGGAAGAGAGCGACCCGACACACGACGCCGCCGCAAGAAGGTGCCTTCGATGGTGAGCATGAATGCTCGAGGCATACACACAATCCTTATTTCTAAACGCTTTCTTTTTACATTTTGATATCGCCTTCTCCCGGCCCAGGGCCTCCATCACCACCGCGTTCCGATCTCTGATGGCCATCCGCAGGTTGTACTCTTTAATGGTCTTTGGTGAAACAACCGATGCTCGACGTACGAATCGACTGATGGCATCGTCTTCGATGTCGTCGGCGTAGTAGACAAAGGTCCCGGTGCGCTGCTATATTGCAACGACCGTTTTTTTTAAACTTGTCGCGCGTGTTGTTCGCTTGTTGTTGCTCGTATTGTAACGCTCGAATTCATTCAATTTCACGTTATACCTAATCTTTTGATTGGCCTAGTTCTGAACAAAAAGTGAAACTTGAACTTGTTTTCCTACTTTATGGCAACACTGCTCGTCACAACAAACCATTACTATAATCGAGTATGATATCATATCACTGTCGTGATGTGGCCATGTGGGTCATCCAACACCGCTACTGACGTGCCTATCTCCAATGTCCGTAACTATCTGTAATTGAGCCCACGAACTGCTAATTGCGGCTACTGCTATTAACTGACCGGGTATTATGATTGCTGGTACGATTTTCAAAGCATATTTCATTCCTATGCCAGATGTGGACACATTACAAAAGCATGCAATGTTTATATTTTATAGAAGACTACCAGCGCTCTGTGGTTTTAGTACTACAATCATACAAGAACCCATTGTCCTATATGTCTAATTCTTTGCAAGAACCTTACATTTTCCGTAAATTTTTTTGAAAAAAGTAGCCTGTGGTGTTTTAGGGTAGGTATAAAGTAACTCCATACCAATTCTTAACCAAATCCGTACATATCTTCACATCACTAAATCCCACGAGCTTTTCCTGCATTTTCTGAAAGAAAAAAGTGCCTATGATGCACTCTATCATCCTACCAAATTTCTTAGCCTAAACAGCGGTCGTGAAAAGCGAACACACAGAGAGACTACAGAATTACTTTCGCATTTACAATTATTAGGATATAGGTACTGTAATTGTTTTATTAGAATCCATATGTGGCACATATGGTATCCATAAGGAATCATGATTTTATGGCAAAAATAGCAACCACGGATGCCTAAAGTTTAGGAAAAATATAAAAACTAGACACAAATAAATGCGTATAAATTACACGCCAAATTAATGTGCATGAACATGATCACAGCTTTATTGTGTTTGCCTCTAGAGATAATTTGGGTTTATATCGCAGTAAAAACAAAAATTACTCTTTTATGGAGATCCAAGTTGATGTCACTGCTCGCTGTTTATGTCGCTTCCAGTTATCTTTAGTACTAACTTATCTGCGAAGTTGGCCAAATGATAACTAAATATTTCTACAAGAGGTTGTGCTCAGAAAATTCAATAGTGGCTCCCCCATTCAACTCTTTGGATAAGTAGTCGCTCTTGATGTACTTATTAATACATGTTAAATTCTACATAATAATAATCAGGACACGTAACTGGGATAGGTTATAAAAGTTAACGTGGCTTATAAAAGTTATTGTTGAGTTGCTTGTTTCATTTGCGCTGCAGTTGACATGACATGTACTTTCATCAAAACTTTTCAAGTGCCTATTTTTACGAAGCTTTTTCGAAGTGGCGCCATCTGTATATTTGTCAGTGTTTTAACTTGGCAAAGTAAAAAGCTGCCGGTTCGAGCTTAACAAAAGCTCGTCTGAAGTGGCCATTAGTTCCTCGCCGTACACTAGGTGCCGTAGGTGGCACTAGCGTCAGCTATAAAAAGCTTGATTTTTAGGGCGTTCCAAAAAGATGTAAACGGGACCCTAATAGTGTTAACACACGTATGGATTTGGAACCAACGGGAGCGAAAGAGTGAGAATATCATATTTCCCTCTCTTTCTGTCCCGTTGGTCAGACGGCGGTTGAGGTCAACCAAATCCATACGTGTGTTAACACTATAATACTAAACCTATGCTGTCTGTCTGTCCTACCTTTTAACGGCTGTATCTTTGGAACCGTATTAGATTGCCAGTTGAATTTTCACAGAATACGTAATGTTTCGGCGGATTAACTAAGAAACAATAATAAAGTCAAAAAGTATAAACTAAAGGCCCATACGATAACAATAAACGTTTTTTGTAATTGCTTTAATGTAAAACGGTAAGACGTACCTATACAAACGTCATACTTGGCATGTTATTATAGTACCTATACACTCTAAAGTATAACAACATATATAAATAATGGCTAAGAGTTAGTGACAAATATAATTATGTTGATTACCAAGTAAGCAACGCAGGGCGCGGTCGGTACTTGGATGGATGACCGTTGTATTTTTGCACTATTTGTATTTTGGTGGTACAGAGCCCTCAGTGCGCGAGCCCGACTCGCACTTGGCTGGTTTATTATAACCGACGTCAAAAGGTACTCGAATATACCTATAATTATCTCAATATCCATACAACTGCGCTTAGTAACATATGTCTACATCTCTACCAAACCATTTTTTTTATTAGTTACCTACTTAGTTACAGGTTTTTTTCAACTAGTAACTACAATTATAGGGTATTTGACTACTTTTGGGAAACTATTGCACATTATTGTCTGATATAAAATAATGTATACTGCATTTATATTTTCTGGATATCAGTCGTATTTGCGATATAAATCGATGTTAAAGTTTGAATGAAAAAATTTCGCGCCAAAACGCAGACCTGCGTCATAGCTCCGATCACGTGACTAATTGACGTCACACAAAACAAAACAACTGCAGCCAGGCTGCAAAAGTATGATGATTAATTAATTTCTAATAGAAGTAATGGTTTATAAATATTGTGTAGTGCCAAAATTTACAAATACTTCCATAAAGACACCGGATAAAATATTTGTTCCTGTTCCAATGCACCCAAAACTCCCCAAAACTCGAAAAAAGTGGTTGTAACCAATCTAAGGTTGGAACTAAGTAGCTCGTAGAGAACCCAAAAGTATTGGAGCTAATTCAAGTGTTTCTATGTGCGAAGATCATTTTGAGGTACATATTTGAGTCTATATATTTCTATTATAATTTGTGTTTTTATTGCATTACTATTTTATGTACTGTTACTTTCCTTTTAAACATTGTAAAGCTCGACATAACCTAACAAAATAGTTATATCCACTTACTACAACATACTTTTTGTACAACTTGATTGAATGTTTTGCTTGGAGAACAATTAAAAATTAATACTGACATTGTAGTTTTTACGTTTTGAGTTCTGCAGCGTAGAAACAATGACGTGGATTATTATTAAAGAAATATGCAACCATAAAAACATTAATTTTGGGTAAGTTACTGCTGTCTGCTTGCACAAAATGTTTCTCCATTCTTCTCACATTTAACCTCCGGAATGTTTTTGGTGAAAATTTCTGGATAAATCGCTCTCAAAATAGCTTTACAACATTAAATTCGCAAATATCAATACAAAATCTGTTTGTTTAGATTTGTGTGACGTCACTAGGGATGAAGCCAGTTACAGACCGTTTTCGATCACGTGATCAAATGTCGAAAATACAGTTATTTTATTCGCGTTTTTTACAAAAAATAAGCATATTTTTATCAAAAAATCAATGAAATATGCTTTTTCATTATGTCATGTTTATGGATGGCGTCAATTGGCATAATATTTTTAATACAGTCAAGTACCCTATTGTTCATGGAAATTAACTGGATTTAATAATCAATTTTTCATGTTCGCATGTACGTTAAACTGGTAATCTTAAATACTTACTTAGCATTATTAGCACGGTATTTACGACCGTGTCAAATGCTTAGGGCCACCTCAGACGGCCTGTAATTTTCTCTCTCTCTCGATATATCAATATCTGTGTATCTATATAACTTTTATCATAGACAAAAGAGTAATTCCATCCTTGCTTTTATGAAATTGATGTAAGATTTTTTTTAAACATGATATTTAATTGGTATTTGTGGTGTATTTAAAGAACACAACATTTTTTTGTAGAAAATTGGACTTGAAGAAATTGCCGGCCAATTTTTGTCTCTTCTAATATCTTTCATAATTTCAATGTGCAAAAAGGTATGATTACATTTTCCCACTAAGTAAAAATTTAGAATTTATAAAACAAGATACGAATGTAGGTATGCTGATACAAATAAAAGGTGCCTCTGCCGACTAAAAGTCCATCGTATGTCGTGGCCATTAGCATTCCTACTCTTTTAAACTTAGTTCTAGGTATGAGATAAGATTCTTATTCATACAGTTTGCTACAACCGTGTCAAATACTTACAAGCACTCAATTCAATTACCAAGGTACTAATCGAACTTAAACTATGTATTTTGAAAACACGCGTTTCGTACGCTAAAAACATAGGTAAATGGCACAGAAAAGAATTGTTTTTCGTTTAAATTCGTTTACTTCTCTTTTCTATGGTAAATGGCTTGTTTCCTAATAGAGTTGCCAGATGGCCATAAACTGCCAGGATTCTCCCTTTAT
The DNA here is from genome assembly GCA_914767915.1 of Agriopis aurantiaria. Classification (NCBI taxonomy): domain Eukaryota; kingdom Metazoa; phylum Arthropoda; class Insecta; order Lepidoptera; family Geometridae; genus Agriopis; species Agriopis aurantiaria. The sequence continues at coordinate 12,486,112 of OU611999.1, forward strand.
TTCATATGGTATATTATGGTCTCATTGGTCTCCCGCCTCCCGGCAAAATATAAAATTCCCCGACAAACAGCAATAATCGTAAAATTTTATGGACAAACAAATCCAATAATGTTTCAATTAGTAGTAGGCTGATTTTAAAGATAAAATAATTAATGCAGGTAATCTTTTTTTTTTCTTTTAGGAAAACCCCCAAAATTCCGTTATGTTGACAATTTCGCCCGATTATTTGGTAAAACGTTCTGGCAACCCTTGTTGTGCCGTATTCACCCTAGACGTATCAACCTGAAAGGTAGAAATTACAAACTCATCATAAAAAATCTATTTCTAACGACTGCATTGTTTGAAATAAATAAACAAATAATATATTATTAAAAGTAAAACAAAAAGCCGACCGCAAAATCTACCCCATGACCACTATTATTCTATTTATACTTGTCTTACCATATTTGTAAATGGACATGCCTTGATTTAGGTGTGACCACTTTTCGTATGTTTACCCGTGCAGCGCTTCTGAAACTGCACCGTTTCAGTTTATATTCCCTAATTAAAGTTTTAATGAGTTTCTCACGTTGCGGGTTTTAATCACACGAGCTGGACAGATGCCATTTCGGTGCCTTTACATTGAAAAAGGCAACATAATAATTATTAGTAGCTACCTTACTTACCTATTGTGTTGTGTAGGTACCTGTTTTACATTATTGTAGGTGCATAATTACAAGACAAGTTCCTTTATAGACTAAGCAAAATACAAGCAACCTAAAATTACCACAAACTACTAAGCATGTGACGACATTGACGACATTGTGAGAGTCGCGGGCATCCAGTGGATGCAAAAGGCAGGCTGTCGTTCAGTGTGGAGGTTAAAGGGGGAGGCCTATGTTCAGAAGTGGATGTCTTCCGGCTGATGATGATTATGATGATGACTAAGCATGTTATACAAACAGTTGGATTGTTTCTAGACCGTTGAAGGTCCAAACCAATGATCCACGTATATAGTATGAAATATTTGGTCCAAACAATCTAAATGCTCAAGCCGGTGTACTACCAGTTGGCAGCGTACCTACCTACCCAACCAGCATGCTCGGGGCATTACCACGCTAAATGGCAATGCTTATAATGTTGAGCTAGAAAAATGCCAGCATTAGACAGGAAGCGCTCTAAAATATTTTTGAAAATAATGTAAAGATAGTGTACATACATAATTTGTTTAAGTCAGCTATACTTACTATAGTTTCCGAATTCAGTGACGGTGCCAGACGAAGGGCACCGGGATCTCCATAGGAACGCACGGGTACCCCCTAGGATGCTGCCTGAGAAGGTATCACTCCCAGAAAATGCTTGGAGCATTTCTTCTACTTCCGTCTACAAGCGCGATGTGGTTTGCGGTGTTATCTGCCCCCGGCTCTAGGCTCGCTTGAATGGGAGGTCATATCCCCAAATCTGACCACCTACGAGCCCAGAGGTCCCTTTTTAATCGGTTTTTATGATAAGCAAGAGTAAGCAGAGTATACCGAAGACCTCGGCTCCAAGTCAAGCGTTGTCAGTACCTATATTACCAGTCTTGGTTTTTCTGTCGCTTTATCTGCAATAAAAAGTTCTTTGTAATGATTATGTTTAAGAGGCTTTACTGTAGGTGGCCCGGTCTATGTATTATGTAGATACAAGTCCCCATTATCAAACCTTCCGTTTCCTTACCGCTTTCGACCGCAAATTATAAAACTTGTTTTGAGAGCGCAGCCCCGCAGACTTCTGCGGTTGCGACTCAATTGGAAAGTCACCATTGTTTCGTGTTTCAACGCATTGAATATTAATTAAAACTACGTCACATTTACTGTAATTTACCCTATTTACTACCATTTGAGCACAGAAAAGATAAGACGAAAAAAATTCTCTCTTCTGTGCATTTGAGCCCTGCAGATATACTAAAATTTTTCTATTTACCTCATATTTGCGGGAAAAGGGTAATTAAGTTGCGTAATCTTTTCACACCGAAAGTAGTCTAAATCCCTTCAGTCACTTGAGCAAAAAACGTATATTTATATCAGTTTTCTTTGTTGGTAGCTAACAAGAAAATTTCTTAGTGAATAAGAACCTACTTACTTATCTAAAGAATACGTAGCACGTTTTCTTAGTAAGTGTCTATCTATACCTAATAGGGAAAACCACATTTTATTTCGATACTAGCGACCCGCCCGCCCGGCTTTGCACGGGTATTATTTACGTGCGAAGCCGGGACGGGTCGCTAGTTATATATATAAACATTCCGAGAAAATTTATCTAACTGATGGTGAAAACCGCATCAAAATCCGTTGCGTGGTTTAGGAGGAGTTAGCGGCCACACAGACCGACAGACGCGGTATGTAGAGAAGAGAAGTAAACTGCCGGTCATATTTCACATGCACATTCTCTACGGTAATCTTCGTTATTTACATTATGTGGACCACATAGAGGAATTTCTGAACATCATTCACCTTTGATATTTTGATGTTCATTCCTTTGACCAGGCCGGACTTGCATGCTTGCATAGTTTCATAGGCTGGGATTAATCGCCACAACAATCGTATAACCTCCCCAAAAACAACCCTTGTTTGTATTAAGAGTTGTTTTTACACAGTTCAAAATGTTAATTAGATACACAGAAGGTACACACAGACAGGAGATTTGGACAGTATAAATATAAAAACAACAAATATGGCGATGCTCACCCTTTGATGTTCAGTGTGGAGGTTAAAGGGGGAGGCCTATGTTCAGCAGTGGATGTCTTCCGGCTGATGATGATGATGAACAGTTAAGGACCACGTCTCAGTACCATATTAATATTATGCTATCAGTAATAATAATATTCGGGACATTTTTGCACACACGGACATCTGACCCCAAACTAAGCAAAGCTTGTGATATACATACATAGGTATTATATAGTTATTAACGACCAAATATAGAACAAACAAATGATCATCACATAAATGTTTGTCCTAGGTGGGAATGGAACCCACGCCCCCAAGCTCAAAAGTTAGGTTCACTACCAACTGGACCAACGGGCTATCTAAAAGGCTATCAGTAGCGTAGCTTCGGTACTCTAGCTAGTGTAAAATGGTCATATAAGTCTAGACATTAGAAAAATAATACTTGTATATACTAAAGTTTTATTTTTCTTCCCGTACACAGTCTAGTTAGAGCCTAGACAAAATATAGTCCTAAATTTGAGACCCACTTAACCGTGTCATGATTATTCAAATACTCGACCTGGCTCGCAGGGAAGGCGATAATTCTCTCTACCTACCCTTCGAAAATAGCATTAGCGGTTTGAATATTCATTCGATAAAATCAGTGAGAATTGAATAATAACTAAACGCGTACGTCCATAGTTTTCATGGTAAAGTAATGTAGAATATTTTATATTCTACATAAATTTATTGTACTCAATTAAACTACGTTTTTTCTTTCCTCTTGATTTAAATCTTATTTTTAGCCTAAAAAGTTTCCTAAAATAAAAAAGTATGGTTAAAATACATAATCACTAGCCCCCTTATTAATAAACGTGGAGTAGCCTTGGAACAGTTACTCCGTCTTTTGTCTTTTTCGATCGAGTTCAAAATGTGAAAGAGAGAAGAAAACAAAACACGGCGTAACTATTCCAAGACTACTCCATGTTTATTAATAAGGGGGTAGTCGTGTAAACCCAGTTATCGTGGTAAAACTAATTTTCCGCCGGAATTTGTTATAGGTAGGTTACGTACCTAAATAAACTAAGTTTTTAATTTCCACGTGAATTGCCTAAAACATAAAGAGTAGGTATGGTATAAATACATCGAAAATTTAATCAACACTAGTCGCGTAAATCCACAGTAATCGTGATAAAACCATGGTAAAACTACTTAATATTCCGCCGGAATTTGTTATATAGGTAGGTTAGTACTAAGTACTTACTAAATAAAGTTTTTAATTTCCTCGTGATGATTACGAGTATGTTTACACATATTTAAATATAATTAGTAAAAAAGTTACATAACACCCTCAGCTTGCATCGGGAGTTAATGTTTTGATTTATTAATTTCATTATTCGAGTGGTACCTACTCATTCGTACTTCTACTAATACCATAACAAAACCATATAAAAGAGGGCACTTTCAAGTTGCATAAAATATCTTAAGGTGGTACGTTTCATCTATGGCGGGAAATTCAAATTTCATTCAAGATAACAAAATGAGCGCCGGCTCTCATTTCGTTTCAGTCTGTCTCTAGCCGTAGGAAGTGCAACACGTGTCTATTGTAACGTGATAACGAAACATCTGTCAAAATGATGCATTCATATGCTTTCCCGAAGTGTAAATACACAAATAATACCGGGATCTATTTTTTGTAACAAATATACTGTACATTTTTATAATAAGGTGTTGAAGTATATGTCCGACGGTTTTGACTCGTTTTTACTGAGCAATTTCAATGGTTAGGGCCCGTCCATTCATTTTATTTTAGTCGAAGGTTACAAACGGTTTATTGACAAAATTAAATGTAAGTGATATGGCGCATTACTGTTAAATAGCTGCACACGATAAAGTAAAGAACAACCAACGTTTTGTGCAAACAAATAATTACCCGACCTAGCTAAAAGGACAAAAAAACTGTTTGACATTTTCCAGCCATTTTTTTTTTTTTTTTTTTAATAATTAATAGGCTTGCGTTTGACCACCATCACGCTGATGTTAAGCGATGATGCGGTCTACGTTGGAGCACGCTTGCCTAGAAGGAACCGATTCACTCGTGATTTGAAGACGCCATAGGTGAAACGTTGGCCACCTTAAAGTCCAAGTTAAGTGAAATGTATGGCTGTTGTTTGCTGTAGGAAGGATGCACCATACTTACTCTTTATTTAGACTAATTAAATGGGACTGCACTTTGCACCTGCAATAATGCTTATCCACTTCCGAGAGTTTAACTTGGGAGGAGCTTACGTAACAAGCCCGTGTTGCTAGTTGCGAAAATCGTAACGAAGGGAGATGGCCTCTTGTAAAGTCTCCACTACTTTACTTGGGCCTGACTTGACCATGACTTACTTTGCTGGACTCTGACTATGACTGGTTTGAATATAATTAAACTTGAAAATATTTCAATACTTGACACTGGCGAATGCACAAGAAGTGCGACGCCAAAATCGTCACGAGGAAATAAGTTTTTTTACAATAGGGAAATTTTTAAACTGTCGACTACAATGATTGAATGGAAGCGAGTTCATGCCAATTCATCCTATCCATCGAGATACAATTCCTATAGTCGCAATCTCTCGGTGAAAACAGTCAAAAAACGTCCGAGCGTCATTGTACATGCATTGTATCAATAATATACTTCACAATGCCACATTTACTCCAATTTAGACGTTATGTCACTTGTATAGTGTTCAACGTTAGTTGTCCGCTATGTCATCGTAGCTCTGGCATCGCGCGGCAGTGTATTCGGATTGCGGTTACCTCAAAAAGTCTGCGCAAGTCGCATGCGCCGAGTTTTGGTTTGTTTGTTTTTTGGTACGATATTGACTCGAAAGAAAGAAAAGAAAAAAATATTATTCGACACCTTTACAAAAACTTATATCTAAAGGATACAATCATATCTATATGTATTATATCTCGATGATCTTATCCCTAACCATATTGCATTATTGTCATTGTCACGATTCTCACTTCTTTAGATTTATTGCCCGTATTCTCAATATTAAATGTATTTTATGAGGCGTCCGTAATATTTTTATATATTTTACCAAATACAGTAGATTATTTGCTCATTTTATTGCCGATCCTAATATCCGGCGTGTTCGATCGCCCGTAAAACTCGTCAAATATCGTAAAATACACTCCGGCTGCTAACTCCGTGACATATTGGGACTGTATCAAACCACGACGTTAATTCGGCGTTAAGGCCACCATACACGATCGGTTTTACCTTTAGCTCCACCTGATCTAATATAGAACCGTAACAGGTGTGAAAATTACGGCCTAAAGATAGGCACAAGCGCATATCAGACGGAGCGGCAAGTCCGGTCAAGCCGAACTGGCGCAGGTTATCTATCCTCTTCAGTTTCTATGTAAAGCCAGCCATAGACGCTCAAGTGTGCCTATTCTTACAAACTCTTCTGTGAAGCTTCGGGTTGCTCATCCACTACAAATAACCATTCTCGATATCGAATCAATATAGCTCTCCAATCAGTCATCATCGTCCTAGCAAGGAATGTCGGAAGATTGGGCATTACAACATTATACAATGTAATGCTCATGTTAATTTATTTAGCCTCTTCAATAAGTTCTTTCAATACAGAAAAAATAACAAGTTATTATTTAAAGGATGTTTTATATATGTTTTTTGTTTCCTTCTTTCAGCAATCGGCTGGGCCTAAAGCAGAAGTGTATAAAAACTAATCCCGAAAAAGTTCTGCTGCTCTTCATTTTTCAAGGAAAATAATTTATGATGCGACTTGATAAGCCGTAGTCGTTCACCTCTGCGATAAAAATAAACTATTGCTTTATTATCTGTGGCCATCAGAAAAGATAAATGGTTTGTCTCGTCAGTTGCGGTGGCCGCGCACGACTAATATTTCATTCAGCCTCGCACCTCGTTCCTTCCACTCCGCGGCATCGTCTAACAAGCAATGTGTATCTTTTATTTATTTTTCTGTTGCAGTTTTTTTTATTAGTTTATAATGATATTAACAAATTCACATAGTTATTGCAGAGGTAAATTAATTTGTTCCCCATTTTGTGTGACACTTGACAACTGGGGCCTTACGGCCAACTGCTTACGCGGTATCAAACTATCGTTAAACCCTTTGGGAAAGGAAGTTCTTTACGTCATTGTTAAAACCGTGCAGTTCGGAAAATCACGTGAACGTGACCCTTAACGCGCCTAGATACGGTTTGCGGTCGTGCATCGTTTTTTCTTCACCTAAACCGGATTGCTTTAAACAGCTAGCCGTGAGGCCCCTGATGTATGAAAACTTAATACATCATCATCAGCATAATTATTTTATTGTCTGTCCACTGCTGGGTGTAGGCCACACATGCCACGATCTTAAATATGCTTTACGCATACACTTACCACTAGCCTTTCAGTAATGTTGCTCCACCTGACTGCAGGGCTTCCTACTCTAGAACGCGTCTACCCCACCCCAACTAAAGAACGGACAGGTTTTTCTAGAGATATGGCGAACACATTGCCACTTCAGCTTGCAAATCCTTTGACTTATGTCGGTTACCTTGGCGGATAATCTTATTTCTATGATTCTGATTGGATCCGGTAAAGAAATCCCTATCATAGCTCATTCAATTGATTATTGATATTCTTATTTATCATTGATTATTTCAAAACTCGATTAACTACTACTTATCCGTGGGACTAGTTAATTTACACACTACTTAATGCTTTATTCTCTCTATCATATCTGTAATAAAATTATGTATGCATTATAACCTGGTTTAATAAATTTCTATATTCCAAATTGTTGGAAACTTTCTAAAAAGTCAGCTACCAATTGCCTTACCAGGATTGCAAGTACCGTTCTTTATCGATCATCAAATTCGATAAAATGCCATAGAATCGATCATAGCGAGTACTTATCGAACGGCATTTTATTGAACTTGACGATCTCAATTGTCAAATTTGACGATTGTTAAAGAAGGGTACTTGCACTGCAGGTTGCACTTTTTGTTATGTGTATCTGTATATGTCCCAGTCATTGAGGTCCCAGTATGTGATGTTGACCTGCCTTATCATAGCTAAGTACAATGACTTTACACTCAACAAATATTTAGCGTATTAGCCACAATTGTTTATCGGTAGTTCGTAGTCTTATCAAGACATTCGGACAAATTATCAGTAGTATGAGTAATTAATGTTACTGGTAATCTAATCTCTGACAGGTGCTATCTGATACATTAAATGTGAAAGATAGATAGGTTGTAAGTACCTAATTACCTATTATTAGTTTTGACAAAATAAAATGAATAATTTTATTTTGTCGAAGATTACTAGCACAAACTACGATCAAAGCTACGATAAACAGAGGATATTGCAACAACCGCACGACCGCGCCCTATATAGTACCTAAAACTCCGCCACGCTGCGCCGGTGCAGCAGTTTGCATTCAGTTACTCATTAGTTAACTAGCGATGATGACGTATATAATCCAATTATTGAGGAGTTTAACCCTGACAATAATTCCTCAGTTAGTCCGATGAACCAGGAAATTCTTTGTATGGACACCCTGAACATCGTAGGTATCGACATCAAACTCGAGACTTGCAGCTCATGAGGCAGACACTACCACTGAATCAAACTGGTCGTCAACTTTCGGCGAAGAACTCCTGCTTTTTAAATCTTAGTGGTATTGGTTGGTAGAAAATACTAAATTGAGATCTTCTTTTTTAACCGACTTCAAAAAAGAAAAGGGTTCTCAATTCAGTTGTTTTTTTATATCTTTATGTTACCTCAGAACTCCGCCATTTATAAACTGATTGGGAAAATATTATTTTTATTTGTAAGGATACTCTTTCACATTGGTCCCATAGAACTTTCTCGAACCAAAATCGGTTCAGTAGTTTGGTTTTTAAATCAAAATAACTGGAAAAAATTTAAGATCGTTTTTTTTTTACTTGTAATTTTTATTGAATAAACACATTAATTACATAGCTAAAAAAAGTTAACGAAATTGCGTGTTTACTAATTTTATACTCGGTTTTTAAATTGATAATTATTCATCATCATCAGCCAGAAGACGTCCACTGCTGAACATAGGCCTCTCCTTTAACCTTCACACTGAACGATAGCCTGACTTTTGCATCCACTGGATGCCGGCGACTCTCACAATGTCGTCGGTACATATTGTGGGAGGCCTACCTACGCTGCGTCTTCCGGTTCGTGGTTCTCCACTCAAGAACCTTTCTCCCCCATCGGTTATCGGTTCTTCGATAGTTATTAGTAGGCTAAAAACTAAAAGTGCCAATTCGAGAAGTTGCAGAGCGTATTTTACCTGTCAGCGAGCGCTAATTAACCTCAAGACTGAGTGCGCACAATTTGAGTAGCATCGTCGGATCGTCGGCAATCATCGCGCTAAGCGGAGTACAACTTTTAATGGCTCATTAACTTGATAGCCCCCTATCTACGAGATCAGCAGCGCGGCCGCGACCCCATTTCCTGTTTTTAAACTCTAATCTCTTTCAGTTTAAAAAAATCTAGTTAGTTTTTAGGGTTCCGTACCTCAAAAGGAAAAAACGGAACCCTTATAGGATCACTTCGTTGTCCGTCTGTCTGCCCGTCTGTCAAGACCCTTTTTCTCAAGAACGCGAAAAGGTATCAAGTTGAAATTCATACTAAATACTTGGGTCTACGGTTTCTTTCGGCTGTAAAAAAATAAAAGTTGTAAGTCAACGCAATCAAAAGATATGAACGTTTATGTCGCATATTTTGCGATTTCACAGAGAAATCAAAACCTATAGGGTACTTCCCGTTGACCTAGAATCATGAAATTTGGCAAAAGGCAAGGTCTCGTAGCACATATATAGGAAAAAATCTGAAAGTTACAAATTTGAAGTTATATCATTTAAAAATAATTATTTTGCAAACTTACATTTTAAAACATTACATTTTGTAGTTGGAATGTATGGAAGAACCTTATTGTCAACTACAAACTTAAGTTTGTCTAACAATATTTTAACTTCAGTTAGATTTTTTTTTGGTCTCGCGCTCACGAGCACGTCTCCTACTCGTACTTGTCCGGTATTTTTATTAATTTTTGGCTTCAGACATCTTCTCTATTACGCCAGTGTCAAATGTAATTTAGAACTTACTTAAGTATAGTTTCCATGACTGCAAGAAAGCTACAAGACCTTATTAACCCCCGACCCAAAAAAAAGGTGTTATAAGTTTAACATTTGAATCTGTGTCTGTCTGTGGCACCGTAGTACCTAAACGGCTGAAATGATAGTGATAGATTTTTTTTTTCATTGTCAAAACCCTTGTATTTTGTTATCCTCAAAATGAACACTAAAATGCAGGACCATTCGTAATATGCTTTCCCAATGCTGAAAAGAGCAAAAGAATCGACCTTCCAAGGATTAGTCTAGTCTAGCTGCTTTGAGATACGAATCTTTCAATAGAAGTCGCGTATTTGTGAAGAGGAATAATACGTCAGGATGGCTGCAGAGTTGAGATCTCCCTCTGATATTGATGGCACGGCATTCAATTACCAAAGCATTATAAAAACGTGCATAAAAGACAAATTTACGTCCACTAAAGACTGAATAAACTGAAATTTTAAATAGAGTAATGGTGGCCGAGCGGCAGCAGGTGCGCTTTTCAATCTGACGGCACTCGGTTTGAACCTCGGCCCTGCACCAATGACTTACTTAGTACATAAATCAATTATGTGCAGATTCGACGCCATCGCATAAAAACGGTGAAGAAAAACATTGATAGACAAACTCAATAGACATAATTATATGACATTCACTAACATGCACTGGGCCAGCATGGTGGATTTAGAGTAAATACCGTCTCTCTCTGAGAGGTAAGTCACAGCGCCGGCCCTAGCCTTTGATGAGGGTAGAGCGAGATTATCTTTTGGCGCGTTTTATTTCTGAAAGCTGTCGAGGAATCGATCATTCCAAAAAAGATTTTTTTTTTTGAACGAATTTTTCCTTTCCATTAATAAGTATTCCAAGTGCTAATCCAGGATGTAAACTATTTCCACATTAAATTGTATGCTGGTGCAATGCAAGTGTGCCCTGCTGCCCCCGCAACAAGACGCGAGGCGCCATATTTATTTATATTGCTTTTGGTTTTTTGGCGCCCGTTGCATGGCGCCTAGAGCGCTTGCTCCTCTTGCTAACGATAGATGCCTAGTTTAAATTTATTCGTATTCAACGCGCTATCTATGCGGTCCTTCGACGAGTGCGATACTTGAATGGAACATAATTCAATACGTTTTTCCCAACGGTGGTGATGGCACTCGACTCCTGGCTAGGGTTACCAGATGGAAAATTTTGGTGTCCGGAGAAAAAGCGATTTACGAATTTTCCAGCAAACGTAATTTACCACAACATATACATTATACATTTAGGGTATGTAAACATACCCACCCTATGTGTTTGAAATGTATGGTCCTGTGCATTTTGTCATGCGCCGGCCGTGCAATATCACATACATTAAAATATTAGTTTATGTAAGTTGTAATAAAAAAGATCTGAAAAACTAGCTTTAAGGATCTATTTTATTAAAAATTCAAAAAATCCTGAGATTTCCTGAGATTGACAAAATCCGGACGCAATCCTGAAAATGGTAACTTATAAAAAGGCTTGTATGGTAACATTGGTAACCCTACTCTCGGCGGCTTGATTTTCGAATGGCCATGAAGAGGCTACGAGCGGATGCTCCCTGCTGCCACTCCAATGCCATTTATTCTGCCTTCTAAACCTGTATTTCGAATACCGTACCAAAATATGAAAATAAAGCACGTTTTAAGCCGCATTTTTAACCGACTTCAAAAAAGGGAAGGTTTTCAATTCGACTGTATGTTTTTTAATGTTTGTTACGCGATTACTCCGCCAATTATGAAATTATTTTGATGATTGTTATTTTGTTTGGTAGGCCATATTTCAAAGGTCCCATATAAATTTTATTGAAATTATTTCAACGCTTTTTGAAAAACTCACCAAAATATAAAAAAATATCATAGAAGACGTTTTGGTTTGTGGTCCCCTTCAGTAAAGGTTTCGATGAGGACTTTCAATCTATTTTTAACCGACTCCAGGAAGAGGAGCAATTCGACTGTATGTGTTTTTTTTTGTATGTTTGTTACGCGGTTACTCCGCCAATTATGAATTGATTTTGATGATTCTTTTTTGTTTGGAAAATATATTTTTTTACTGTATATATTCTAGTTTTGTAGTTTAAGTTTGTACATGTAGGTATAGTCTAGAAGATGGATTTTGTTTTTTTCTTCTAAAAATATAATGTAAACGAATGATGTAAAGCTGTGGTAACTGGTAGTGAATGAATGGTAGGTGTTTTTCTTTATTTTATAAACAGCCGTGTCTGGTAAACAATAGCCTTGTTTGGACGATTTCACACTCGTATTCTTACAGCGATGAATTGCATCACTAAAGGTAGCATTCCGATTCTGGCGACCGCGATCGGCGGCAGCGCTACACGTCGCGCGACGCTGTCGCTTGCATTGTTTAGCACTCCATATAAATTCATACTGTCATACTGTCGCTGGTCGCAGCGCCAATATCGGAATGCTACCTTAAGAATACAAATGTCAACACACTGGTACAATTTTTAGAAAAACATCGAAAGTACCCATGTCAATTGGTATGGAACAATAGGTATACAACACAGAAAAGAGAAGGTAAATAGAACGGAAATGAGAAGGAAAATCTGTTACCAGGCATATAAGTGAACCTTGATTGAACATTCTTATTTAGATCAACGTGACAAAATGACTGACGTTTCGTTTATATAGGTGCAACTCACAGGGTGCAACTGGCAACAAAACGCGCTTACAAAAATGCGTTGACAGCCGTTCTAGTTAAACAAAAAAAAATCTTTTCTGTTGTATATACAATGTAATGTCATGTCATTTGGTATTACAAAAAGCATACCTATATGTAAAAATTATCAATAAAAAATAGACTTCACAAAATTAGTTAATTATGTAATTTCAGTTACTTAGATGACAATATTACTGTAATTGAAATATTAAAATAATATACCCAATTTCTATATTACGTACACTTCCTTATTTACTTTTTTTCTAGCAGATTTATTACATCGCTTCAGTCTATACTATAAGTCTAATTTCTACATTTTAGTAATAACTGCCTGTAATGAGTTAGACCCATCGCCCACTGGAAAGTAGAAGCGAGGCGACGCAGCGCAGCGGTCAAGAGATCTTCGAAAATCAACCAACTATTCACTATCACCATCATCATAATCAGCCTTTTAACAATCCACTGCTTGACTTTTAGCCTACCCCCGAAAGGGTGATTGGGCCATATCCACCACGCTGGCCCAGTGCGGGTTGTTGGTTGCGCCATTGAACCAACTATTCCCGGCTGCCAATAGTAGTATTTGGAGGCCGACAGGAAGCGTCCGTAACTCAATGGTTAGAGCAAGAAGGGTGTTTACCTGCCAGTCACCAAATTTTTAATTGTCTATAATATTTAACCTCGGTCCAAGCATTTATTTGCTCTGATAGTTGCAATAACAATGTACCATGGGCACTTAAATAGTACATCCTAAAATTAACCTTAAATCCCGAGTTTGAAAAAGAGCGACAGCCCAATTTTAAACGTACAATACAATAACACTATAAATATATATTTTTTTTTAATGTTAACACGTTGTATTTCAGTAACATGCCTGCATCTTTAACTTCGTAACTTTTAAATTAAAATATAAAACAACAAATTAAAACCTAACTAACTAACTATTAATCTATATTGATTTAAACATTTGAAAAGGAATAAATTAGAAATAGATATAAATGGTGTTCTTATAGCTAAAAGCTATCGAGCGTAGGATGAAAAGTTGTTTTTTCCACGTCGCTTGTACGCATCGCCTCGACTTTGCAGTAGACGTGCGTGCGGCCCTACCGTTTCCTCAATATGTTGGATTGCCGCGAGTCGGGACTTCGCAACCGGAAATTTACGGGATATGAGAAATTACATGCAAGCGGCAAATAACATATCTATTAATGAAATATATTAGGTTCAAAGCTCCAAACAGTATAATTTATTACTTATACAACTATGCAGAGTTACCGGTAATCACCCCCTTAGGATTTTGGTTTGCATCCTCATACGTCAAAACAAACAACTGTTGGTCTACGGTCAAAATTCGCAAAAACAAAATGCTGTTTCATATATCGCTGCCATGGTGGCTTCTCAGTTGGTAGGGTTTAATTCCCACCCAGAACAAACATTCATGTGATAAACATTTGTGTTTGTTCTATATCTGGGTGTTAATATCTATTTAAGTATGTATTTAAAAAACTATATATGTATGTATATCAGTCTCTGGCAGCCATATCACAAGCTTTGCTTAGTTTGGGGTCAGATGACCGTGTGTGCAAAAATGTCCCGAATATTTATATTTTATTTAAATATGTATAAAAAAAATACCTACATATAAGATATCCAGATTTTTTTTAAACTTCTGTAAGCTACGAGTATATTTCTACTTTGTACCTAAATCAAAAAGTCATTAGGTATTTCAATTTGACCGAAAGCGAACAATTCGTTCCTCGATTACATCGGAACAGCATCGGAATGTCCAATCCCAAGAGCAGGCCGCCCGCGAGGCATCCTCGGCCAATTCCACGGCCGTCCGCGATGCATCGGTATAGAAAATTGGCAATAAACGAGGCTAAGCGAGCCTTGTACAGTACCAGTACTTTTTAATAGTTCGAATACAGGGTTACGCATACAGACTGTACTAAGCCGAAAGGAGGTCATTGTACTCATGATTATGAACAAATTTTACTATGGGACCAAAGATAAAATCGTAAATCGTAAAAAAAGCTGTTCCTTAGAAAACGGTAATTAACACTCGATAAAATTTACGTATGAAACAGCTTATATTTTTTCGCTTTCGGGGATGGTCCCATAGTAAATACATAAGTACAATTGTAAAATTACATAATGATGAGTACTATGACTTCCTTTAATAGTTGAACCTTAGAATAACTACACAAAGAAACCAAGTACATTCGCAAAATTTAAGCCATTTAAATGGTGTCATATATGGCTACAAAAAAAATATATTACTATGACAATTTGCGCGGTGAAATCGTACCACAACAAATCAGAAAAGCAGCATAAGAGTTATGGTGTGACATTTCACAGGTAATCCATTAATTTTCTTGCTTAAATCGTTTAAAATACCAATCGAAACGTAAGCTACAAAGCAAATTTGTAGCTTACGTTTTGAGAAGGCGTTGTTTGGAAACCTACCATCTCTGTGTAGTTAATCTAAGAGTTGAACCTTTATTTTGAATGAGGGAGGAGGGATCTTCACACGATTGTTGATTAAAGTAGGTAACCAGGAAATCGACAGGGATATCTTGTGGATTAAAATTTGCAGCAAAACTAAATGCCAGAACTAAATCCAATGAGGTAAATAATAACAAATTATTCAAATAGTGAAGTATAGGAAATAGCAAAAAAGTATAGGACAGCAAATTGTAAAAAAAACATTGAAAATTTTCTTAAAAGCCCGATACAATCAGCCCAGTAGACATTGAATTCAAGGACACGTCCGAGTCAGTCTACTGTTTTAGTTTATAATTATATCTACTGTGACATGGCCTTCGAGATACAATACCTATAGAGTCACAATCTCTAAGTGAAAACAGTCAAAAATCGTCTTTGTACATACCTAGACATCAATTATATAGTTCACAATGCCATATTTAATCCAATTTAGACGTTAAGTCGCTTGCATAGTCTTCATCGTCACATGTTCGCTATGTCATCGTAGCACTTACAAATAACCAAAGATTCGGCGCAATGTTTAGCGTGCGCCAAGTATTGGTTCGTACATTTATTTGCACGTTTGTGACTCTATATGTATTGTATCTCGGTGGACATTTATTATACGTGTCGTTATCAACAGTCGTGGATCTGCAAATAAGATTCGTTGCACCCAGACGAATCACAATGCATTGTAACTTTCTTGGCACAAGCAAACAGCGTGACATAACGTGATGAACAATAGTACACGCCACGACACGCCACGCTGATGCCATGACATTTAATAGGCCGTGAGCGAAATGTACTTATTATTACCTCAGTAAAATAATGCGTAATAAGTCCCGATAGACATTTAAAACAACGCCTCTTCCTAGATAAATTGCAAGGCAAAGTTTTTCAAGCATCAATATACCTTAAATCAGATAATATATAACATACTAGCGATACCATCCCTAAAAAACGGAGAAGGAGTTTTTCTTTCGCCGTTTTGGAGCGATGGTGAAACCAAACCGATGGCCAAAACGGTGAAGGAAAACATCATGAGGAAACTGGTATGTCGATTGATTTTATTAGTTGATATAGTAATACCCGCCGTCGCTGCTCACCTACCATGTTTTTCTAAGCAAAGGGGTATGCCGAAAACCAGCCCTGCGTGACCCTTCGGGACCTCGCAGTACAGCGCTGAGCGTACCCCTATTGCCAAACATTGTATCTTATTATGTTTCTTATAGAATATGTCCATTGTTTTTGTTTTTTGGCAATAAATATATCTTATTCTTATTATTCCAAGAACCTCAAAAAGTTCTAAGAATGACATTCACTAACATGCACTGGGTCAGCACAGTGAATTAGGTTAGGACCCACCCTTTCTCTCTCTGAGAGAAAGCCTGAGTCCCAGGACTCGGAACATGATAGGCTCAGATAAAGAACATACTAGCTGCACCCGCGGTTTTGCTCGTGTAGGTACCCTTGATAAAATTTGCCTAAGTTACTTCTTATGTCTGCCATGTATGTTAGTGTAGCTCTCTGCCAGTGAAATTCCCGTCAAAATCAGTCCAGCCGTTTTGGAGTCCGCAGGGAACATACACAAAGTGAGACGTAAAAATATCTTAGCATACACACATCTATACACATCGATTTTTATACAGGGTTACTGGTAGGTAGTAAGTAAATAAGTCAGCATCCTCTTAAGGGCGGCCTCAGTACATCAATACACATATTTTTTGTTCTACGACTTATCAAAATTCGCGGGAAATAATCAGATATCATAATTATAGACAGACAGACAAAATATATGAAACGGCTGTTTTTTTTCCGCGAATTTTGAACAAAAACGTAAATGTGGAACAAAATTTATTTGTTTTGACGTATTGAGAGGATTCCTAGGACAAACAGTCCAACTAGGTAGGTCCAACTTCAAGAAAGAGGTCAATCGGCGAATCCAACTCGGCTGGGCAGCGTTCGGTAAACTACGCAACGTCTTCTCGTCCAAAATACCTCAGTGCCTTAAGACGAAAGTCTTCGACCAGTGTGTGTTACCAGTGATGACATACGGCACTGAAACGTGGTCTCTCACTATGGGCCTCATAAGCAAGCTCAAAGTCGCACAACGAGCTATGGAGAGGGCTATGCTCGGGGTTTCTCTACGAGATCGAATCCGAAATGAGGAGATCCGTAGACGAACGAAAGTCACCGACATAGCCCACCGGATTAGTAAGTTGAAATGGCAGTGGGCAGGGCACATATCACGCAGAACGGATGGCCGATGGGGCCGAAAGGTTCTGGAATGGAGACCACGGACTGGTAAGCGCAGCGTAGGACGTCCACCCACAAGATGGACAGACGACCTAAAAGAGACCGCAGGGAAACGCTGGATGCAGGCCGCTTCCAACCGGCCCTTTTGGAGATCGATGGGGGAGGCCTATGTCCAGCAGTGGACGTCCTACGGCTGAAATGATGATGATGATGATGATTGAGAGGATTCTGATTACAGAAAAGCGAAGTAAATAGAACGGAAATGAGAAGGAAAATCTATTACCAGGCATATGAGTGAACCTTTATTGAACATTCTTATTTAGATCAACGCGTCGTACTCCGCATCACAGTTGCTAACTGATTTCGAATGACTGACGTTTCGTTTATATGGGTGCAACTGGCTACAGCAAATTTGTTACAAAAATGGCTTGATAGCCGTTCCAAATATAACATAATCAAAGCAAAATACTTTGGTAAGACTGCTCAGTCTCTAACGTCAGGTTAAATCAGGAATATTCACCTCAACTGCGCCTGGATTCTCGACAAACTTCTTTGAGCCAAAGTAACTACAAACTTGCAAGTTATTCTCCAAAGTCGCAGTTCTGAAACGCACGGCATTCTCGACCTTCAAAACATACAATAGACTCGAAAAAACCTCGGCATTGACAAAAAATACCATTAAAATTATGACTGGGTTTTTACACCATTTATCAAGCGCCTCGTTGCTTCTCGCCATGATTTCGGTTAATGGGTCCCACAATAGGTAGACTTATTAATGCAATATTTCATGAAAAATTTACGATGACGTCTTTTGCAGGCTTCTTTAGAATTGACGAATGTTTGTATTCTCTTTTTCAAAGAAACGACATCCATACCGCGCTTAACTTTTAATTAGACGTTATTTGAATTATTATAAACTAGCTACGCTTCGCGGTTTCACCCGCGTTATATACTCGTTATATACCTCCTTGGTAGCCACAGCAACCTTCTTTGACTTAGATTACTTTTTTTTCTATGATGTAATATGCAAGGACCTAAAATGTCCTTGCTTTGTACACACTTCTTCGTATTGAAGTTCAATTCTTTCAATTCTATACAATTGAATTCTTTGGAATTAATCATTTTAGTATGAAAACAGACGTGTTTTTTTACATATATCACATCAAGAGAATAAATCACGTTTGGCCGCCAACTCGTCTGATATTAAGCGACGGTGTGTCCGAGGATGGAACAAAAATCTAAAAGAAATCTATTCACCCTAGCCTTGAAGATGCCTAGATTGTAGATTGTAGTTCTCAGGAAACAAGGAGGAAAATTCTCCCAAAGACCTCACTGATACAGACCGGGATTTGATCCCGCGACCTCACGCTTTCAAGCCTAGCGGTCTCCCAAATAGGCTAGGCTACCATCGGAAACAAAGCTCGTAATCTTATAAAACACGACTGTTTAAACTACAAAAGCTAATTAGGTCATCATCATCACCATCATCATCAGCCAGAAGACGTCCACTGTTAAACTTAGGCTTCCCTCTTTAACCTCCACACTGAACGACAGCCTGCCTTTTGCATCCACTAGATGCCAGCGATTCTCACAATGTCGTCGGTCAATCTAGTGGGAGGCCTACCTACGCTGCGTCTTCCGGTTCGTGGTCTCCACTCAAGAACTTTTCTTCCCCATCGGTTATCGGTTCATCGAGCGATGTGCCTGCCCATTGCCTCTTCAACTTGCAAATTAATTAGGTAACATAATCTACATGTATGTTTTAGAACAAATACTTCCTATGTAATTGTTTTAGAACAAGTATATATAATTTATTTGTTTGGGAACATAGTAAAGTTTATTTGTTTGGGCCGAGGTTATGCATGATTTACAATGGTCCAGATTATGCGGTTGGTATCAGTTTCATGGAGTTTTGTTAATTCTTGCAACTGTTTTGATTTCAAGCGTAACATCAACAATCATCATCATCATAATCAGCCTCTTAACAGTCCACTGCTGGACTTTTAGCCTAGGGGCCATTCAAGTATTACGTAAGCAGATTTTTACAATTATTTACCCAGGCCCTTATTTAGGCCAATTATTTACCCCCCAGAAGGGGGGCCCTTCCCCTTGTCAGCAAAAGTAAGCAAACCACAGTAGCGCACACAAAGTAGCGACAGCAACCTCCTTTGATGTATTTTTTGTCTATGATGTAATATGTCAATGTATTCTTGACTTCAATTCTTGCCGTTACATACAAAATGTATACGAAATTGAATTTTCATCATAATTTTTTTTGTGAAGTTTTCTGATATTTTTTACTTATTTCTGCTATTCGAGGTAGAGAAAAATCCAACAAATCAAAGATCATGAAAATCGGTCCAACCGTTCTTGAGTTATGAATGGTGTAACTAACCCAGCTTTGTTTTATTTATTTATATATATATTAAGTTACCGACATAGCCCACCGGATTAGCAAGTTGAAGTGGCAGTGGGCAGGGCACATATCACGCAGAACAAATGGCCAATGGGGCCGAAAGGTTCTCGGATGAAGACCACGGACCGGTAAGGGCAGCGTAGGACGTCCACCCACAAGATGAACAGACGACCTAAAAGAGACGGCAGGGAAACGCTGGATGCAGGCCGCTTCAAACCGGCCCTTTTGGAGATCGATGGCGGAGGCCTATCGTCCAGCACTGGACGTCCTACGGCTGAAATGATGATGAACTGTAAAAAGCAATCTATTCACTATTAATGGGCAAAACATGATACAAACTGTCGTTAAATATGTAATGATAATGTTGTTTTAACATCTAGTACGTGCATTCGTTTTTAAAGGTGCACGATTTACTCGTGTTTTGTGCATATAAATTATCTTTACTCCAGTTTTGAAGTATCTCTTAGCTAGATCTTTTAAGTATATCGAACCGGAAGACGCAGCGTAGGTAGGCCTCCCACTAGATGGACCGACGACATAGTAAGAGTCGCTGGCATCCAGTGGATGCAAAAGGCAGGCTGTCGTTCAATGTGGAGGTTAAAGGGGGAGGCCTATGTTCAGCAGTGGACGTCTTCTGGCTGATGATGATGATGATGATGATGAGATCTTTTAAGTATATAATTATCAGTTTAAAAACAGACTTCAAAATTAGTAAAATATGCAATTACAAAAATCATGAATGACTAACATTTAGTAAGTAACCATCAATGTAAGTAACAAGTAAATTTGATTAAAAAACCAGACTACTGAACCGATTTTGATGAAATTTCTATGGGAACAATCTAAAAGTATATAGTACTTACAAATAAAAATAAAATATTTTTGCCTGATTAGGCAAAACTGTTTTCAAAATCAATTCAAATTATTTATATTTATAAACGGTGCACATCCCTGGCGCGCAGGGTCCGGTCCAGCCCCAACACCATTCTAAACGTATTTGCGAATAGGTTTGACTGTCAGTACACTGACTAACAAGAAAATGGTGAAAGGTGTGTTAGTTTAGCTTTATTTTATTAATTTTAAATACCTACCTATTTTATGTTTTCATATTATTTGTATGGTGAAATTGGTCAAAACTGACCCCTCAACATGCGTAGAGAGGTTGGGTCTCTGTATATTTTATCGCATTTACAACAGGGGGGTGTGTTCTGAAGAACTGTTTGATCTAATGCCGGCGTCACGGTTTTATCATCGTATTAGCGTCCACCGCCTGAAATTTCATCCACAGATCATAGATCAGTGTAAATCGCACACTGTGCTATTTACACGATCATTCTTGCCTCGCACGTGCAAAATGTGGAATGAGCTATCTTCCACGGTGTTTTCGAGATGCTACAACATGGAGTTCTTCAAAAGGCGAGTTAATAAGAGTCCCGGCAACGGTGATTCCTCTGGTGTTACAAGTATTCATAGGCGACCGTGAGTGCTTACCATCAGGCGGTCTGTCTGCTAGTTTGCCACCTATGGCATAAACATTTTTTTTATTGAATTAGCATATCTCCCTTATTTGTCTGATCTGAGGTTTTAGCTAAGAGCTCGCGTTCCGACACTGTAACTGAAAGCAACGTGAATTAATTAAGCAAAGAGCGAGTCTACTCTTATAATCATTAGCGGGCTAATATTGAAACTGCCAAGTTTAGCTGACGAGCGATTCGTTTTTTTTTCTTGTTGAGAATGATGTTGCAGAAATTTAAATAAGCATTGAAGGTAAAACCCTAGGAAGAATTATCGGTCCAGAAATATTTTTAATGGATAGGTATTAAATATTAATACTAGCTGGCCGACAAACGTCCTCTCCAAACTCAAATAGAAAAAAGCACCTTTCGTTTTTCCTAAACTTTCCAAATTTTCTAATATTATTTTTATAAACCAACCAATTAGGCGACCAAAACACAAAAAAATATCAAATCGGACAAGACCTTTTTTAGTTTTAGCGAGACTAACTAACAGCATCTGATGTTTACATAATATAAGAAAAAGAAGAAGATAGATAATTTTTTACCCACAAATTAAGCTATAACCGCTGGACTGCCGCTGGATGAAGTGCCATCTTCCCCCCTGAACAAAATCCTGGCTAAGCCTTAGCACACAGTCATTTAAAAAACAGTTTTCAATGTAAGCAAAATATCGAGAAAAAACGATATATTTTTTCCTCCGTCATCCAATAAATATCAACATGAAAATTACTTTACACCATTTGCAATGTTCATCATCATCATTTCAGCCATAGGACGTCCACTGGTAGACATACTCCACCCCCATCGATCTTCAAAAGGGCCGGTTGGAAGCGGCCTGCATCCAGCGTTTCCCTGCGGTCTCTTTTAGGTCGTCTGTCCATCTTGTGGGTGGACGTCCTACGCTGCGCTTACCGGTCCGTGGTCTCCATTTCAGAACCTTTCGGCCCCATCGGCCTTCTGTTTTGAGTGCTATGTGCCCTGCCCACTGCCACTTCAACTTGCTAATCCGGTGGGCTATGTCAGCGACTTTCGTTCGTCTACGGATCTCCTCATTTCTGATTCGATCTCGTAGAGAAACCCCGAGCATAGCCCTCTCCATAGCTCGTTGTGCGACTTTGAGCTTGCTTATTTGCAATGTTATTCTAAAGATAATGCTCAGTCGCGGTATTTTTTTATTTCCAGTCAGTAATTTTTTATCTTAAAAAATTATCAAACTTCAAAAATGTATTAGAAACATTTACCTACAAAGAAAGAGATAAACCGGCAAGGCTGGCCTTAATGATACCAATATTATCTGTGGTATAATGTTCATTCCACAGTTCCGCAGCCTGCATGATAGGCATCCGTTATATAGTGAAATTTGTTGCGGTGAAATATTTAACCTCAAACGAGAGCTACATTAAATATCGGATAGTCTAATTGGTTTGTAGAAAATATGTATCATGATACTTGTTCACGATCCATTTAAAATGTGAACAGAAGTAGTACCTACATAATATATATCAACTAGCGACCCGCCCCGGCTTCGCACGGGCGTAAGTTTTATAACAGGTATTTACGTAAACCTTCCGTGAAAAATTATTTTAATGATAGTGAAAACCGCATCAAAATCAGTTGCGTTGCGGAGTTAGCGGATTCCGAAAGATACCGAAATAGCGGATTTACAGACAGTGACTTAATGTTATACTATGTATAGAGATAGCAAAATTCTTATCCAGGCAGAGCAGGCACCGCACCGACATCGCTTACTGGTGCTAAAGTTTTTTTTCCATTTTTGCGATTATTTAATTCAACTTCAAGTTTTGATCGTCAAATTGTGTGAAAAGTATGTGCCGAGTTAAGCTCTTAAACTGGAAAAATCAGGAAAACCGGAAAATCCGACTATACCGCTGAACAATATCTTGAATATGTGTGAATATGCAACGGTACTTATACTGAATCTATGGCAAAGGGGTATTTTTTGAACGTTTTTTTAATAACCATTAACCTGACACTTAACCTCTAATGTTACTCTGTTCTGTTTTTTTTTTCTTGCTTTCACAAAGGCTTTCACGCTTGACTCTTGTCATCAGTGGGAACTTGACAGACCACTTTCTAGCGTTATACGTGTATTTTTTACCGACTTCGAAAAGGAGGCGGTTAATTCGACTGTATGTTGTTTTTTTTATTAATGTTAACGGAATCGCCCTAAAAAAACATAATTTAATATTGAACGCAACCAAGAAGCTTTAATATTTTATACTGAGATTTTATGTAAGCTTTTCGAACGCTTTTTGAGCTTTTTAATTTGTGACTGTCTATCTGTCCACGTCATATTTTTTTATATCTTACACTTTCTTTCAAACAGAATGTAATTGTACTTATAAGTTTAAAAAAAAAAAAATGCTTGCCTTTGGCCCCAACTCGCCTGATGGTAAGCAATGATGCGGTCTACGATGGAGCACAAGTGCCCATAAGAAACCGATTCACTCTTGATTTGAAAACACCCAGATTGTAACTATTGGGGAACACTGCTAGTCTGTACAATGTGCTGCCTGAATGGCCAGGCAGCACATTCCACAGACTAGCAGTTCGCACAATAAAAATAGAATCAAAGCGCGTCGTACGGGTTTTTTGGAATATCAACCATAAAGCGGTGTAAATTTTTCGTGCCCGCTCTCTCAGTCTTCTCTCGGCAGTCTCTCTCTTCTCTTTAGTTTATATTACAGAAGTTAATATTTATACTAGACATTTTTTATTTGTGCAATCTGCGCCACTTTTCTTGTCAATTAATTTATCGACCGTTTTCATACTAAGTTTAACCTATAAACCTAACCTATTTCGATAATTTTACCCCTACCTATCAAGCTTCATTGAAAACTATCTTCATGCAGAGATAGCCCTGTGGAGCGCCCTTCACATTGTGCCTCTCGAGTATCGGCGGCCCTCGAGGCGCCACGAGTGGCTCGAGGGCGGATATCTTCGGGGCTTCTGTCTCGTACCAGCACCCTTACCATAGCCAGGGAATAAAATAGAGCTTAACCTTTAGGAGTTAAAACATGTATTTCGATAACACAATTTTTTTTCATCTGTGAGGAGTTTGGCGCCGCACTCCTATGCATTTGTCCTGTGTATTAAATTACTGTCAAGTTTGATGAAATGTAGTCAAACAAGCCAGTCACAGTCAGAGTCAAGTAAAGTAAGTCACGGTCAAGTCAAAGTTTTGCCTCCTGTAAAGTGGTGCAGACTTTACAAGAGGCTATGGAGCTTTGGAAACAACACGAACATTATATGTTTCACTGCTTTACTTTTTCAGACTCAAGCGCGTCCTCAAAAACTTAATAAATAATAATCCAC
Source organism: Agriopis aurantiaria (assembly GCA_914767915.1). NCBI lineage: Eukaryota > Metazoa > Arthropoda > Insecta > Lepidoptera > Geometridae > Agriopis > Agriopis aurantiaria. The sequence goes on from OU611999.1 coordinate 12,510,654, forward strand.
CATAATTACGCGTTACCAATCGATTTAAAAAAAAAATTTTTTACGAACAAGCGATGGGCCTCCTGATGGTAAGTGTTCACCGTCGCCCATGGACACCTACAATACCCGGGGCATTGGCGGTGCGTTGCCTACCTTTGAGGACTATTCACACTTAGCAAAAAAAAAAAAAAAAAAATCGCTTGAAGCAATTGAGGTCATATTTTGGAGGAAAAACCGAAGGTGGTAAGCCATTCCACAACTTACAGGTGCGTGACAGAAACAATCGATCAAATCGAACAGTGCGAGACTTCCACACATCTATTTATATGTCTCATGTCTCATTGTATTATTCATGTCTCATTGTTGTATTCATTGTTGTTGTTGTTTGTCTCATCTGTGATAATACAATGAGACGAATTTTTTGATCATATTGGTGGCAAAATTCCCGACAACGCCATCGATAGGTTTTTTTTAACACGCTTTCCAGCTTCACTTGTAACTAAATAGCGAACTATGTAAATTAATCTTGGAAGTCGATTTTTAACCCCCGACGTAAAAAGAGGGGTGCTATAAGCATATCTATATCTATGCATCGTAGCTACCAAACGGCTGAACCGATTTAGATTTAGTTTTTTTTGTTTGAAAGGAGACTTTTTTTTTTTTTGCCATATGTGGCAAACAAGCTGACGGGCCTCCTGATGGTAAGCGATCACCGTCGCCTATGGATACTTGCATCACAGATACGTTGCCGACCCTTAAAGACTATTTAACAGCCTTTTTGAAGAACCCCATGATAGAGAGATTAGAGAGTGAGTTTATAGAGAGTGTTCTTAGCTATGATCAAAGAAAATCTGATCAGCCATTTAAAACATATCAGCTCTTTTATCGGGAGTAAAAAAAAACATTTGTACTTGTAACCTAAGTAAGTACCTCTATCTACCCTTCGACCAACATAAAATTAATGGACGGGCCCTAACTATTGAACTTGCTTAGTAAAAACGAGTCAAAACCGTCGGACATATACTTCAACACTTAATTATAAAAATGTTGCAGTATATTTGTTACAAAAAATAGATACCGGTTTTATTTGTGTATTTACACTTCTGGAAAGCATAAGAATGCATTATTTTGTCAGATGTTTCGTTATCACGTAACAATAGACTCGTGTTGCACTTCCTACGGCTAGAGACCGACTGAAACGAAGTGAGCGCCGGTGATCATTTTGAAATCATCAAAAATGCGCTTATACTGGGCCCGTCCATTTATTTTATTTTGGTCGAAGTATCTACCTACGGTTAATAAATATCGAACCGATTTGATGCTTAGCAAGTAGGTAATAACTTGGGACCATCAAACTGATCTGATGATGGAGCCATTACAACTACCTACCTGACCTTTATGAAGTCGATTGGAAACGATTATTTGATTGAAAAATTATTTTAATGTTCCCGGTCTTCCCGGAGTTGCAACCGATAACCGCACTCGGGAACGATTTACAACCTCCACAGTAATACGGGATAGTCCATTAGTAAATTAAATGCGGATTGTAAGGTTTCAATATGTGGTTTATGTTTCACGTTTGTAGTTGGACTCATGCGAACAAACGGTCCGTATAAGTCTTGTAGCGAAGAACGAAGATTATGTACCTACTTACTTTCAAGTTCCAATATTAGAACATGCATAACTGCGTTTATTTGAAAACCGCTATTTGTTCTCTTAGTTTGACGTTGCGGATTTATGCCTCAGTTGTAAGGAAAAAAAAAAAAAAAAAAAAAAAAGAATAGTCCATAGATTCAGTACCTATACTGAATCTATGGAATAGTCAGAGTCTGTGCAAAAAGAGAAGCGTCGTAGAATAATAGAGAACTAGAAATAAAACAGTAAATTAGCCCACGCGCGACCTCAATTTCTACGACGCTTTTTTGAGGAGGAGTTTGGCGTCGAATGCCTTTTGCATTTGCCAGTTATAAGTATTGAAATAATTTCAATAGCAATTCGTAAATTTCGAAGCGCATGTACGGCGTGCGATACCCACAAAAAAACTATAATTTTGACAAACAAATGATAAAATCATTGGTTTTTTTTACGTGGCTTTCTGGTTGTCTTGACCTGTACATATATATCTCACGACGCGAACGTCCACGCGTGCCAGCACGTCTATTCTAGTTTCCTAATTTTGCATGTAAGCTGCAGACAAGGGGATAAACAAGCGGTAAAACATGGCGAAAGATTGCGTAAATGCATCTAGGGCCATTATCTCGAAAGAAAACAAATTCTCACAGTCAAATCGATTTATTTATTGTGCCAACTCTTAAAAATATAGATAGGTAGGTACTTTTAAAAATTACATATTACAAAGCCAATTCCACGAGATATCGTATACCTACTGCTTAAAGTTTTCAACTATTTATCTTATTCTAGTCATAAGACCGTCTGAACTTTAGTTTATTTACTTACAACTAGGTGTTAACTACTACTAATAAATATGCTAATTGTTTCATTAATCTAATAATAATCAAGATAAAAAGTGACATAAATCAATTACAAAAAATAAAACTGAGTTTTCATATCACAACCGGAAAACCTTCGATTGGAAGTGCCATTTTTCAAAAGATGTTTCAAGACCTATATTGAAACGTAATTTGCACAGAAAACGATATTTTTTTCTGTAGTAATTTGAATAAAAAACTACGAAGCAAACGGTACCAAAGAGATTTTAGATAGAATGCATTTTCGCGCGTTTTTTTTTTTTCTATTAAAGTAAACTGTATCAATCGGTGCATTTGTGTTTCGTTGTGTGGTCATAAAAAGAAATAATGCCGTATTACTCAGAATAAAATGGTTTTTATCAATAGACAATAGACAAACTTTTATTTAGGGAGGAAAAAAATTACACATTTTTTAGGAATTAATAAAAAGAACACTCTATACAAATTGATTTCCTCCACAAACCGGTTCCAACTCAGCATATTGCTGGTTGCGAACAACCAGCGCTGGTCTTTCGTTGGAGCCGCCGGTGACATAACCCATGGCCAACACCAAACAGTATACGAGAAATTAAATAAAATCATAAAATAACACGCACTATCTCAAAAAATCCTAAAAAAAACTTATATAATTTTTATTTTAAAATAGCTGACCCGGAAAACATTATCCTGTCCAAATTTGTTTGAGTTTATGGTTCATACAAAAATCCTACAGAAAAATGCACTTTCATATATTTTAGAATTTTCCAATTTTACAGGCATATTTTCATATTTTTTTTTCTAAACTACTTACCCCAGTATTGATGCGCACAAAACAAAAAAGAATCAAATCAGGCCAGTCGCTTAATGCCTAAGATATTATAGAAGTGGAAACTTGTTTACATATTTATTAAGTTAAGCTGCTTTACATAAACCGCACTGTAAGATCCCCTAAATTGACCAAATTAAAATGAAATATCGTACCCAAGGTGCATCCCTGAAGCTACTAATTCCTACCCAGCAGAATCTGACATGTCTGATGAATAGTCTGTAGAACAGATATAGAGTAATCTATCCTGAGGTTAAACTATTATTTATACTGTGTGTGCCTGAGCCGACGTGTCAGACGGGAAATAAAATCCTTCCATGTACCTAATACGTATAAAAGGTTGCTGAACTTCGGTTAGACCACCTAGAACACTTCCAAAGAACTTCCACGTTCCAAAGAACTTTTTTATTTTGAAGCTTCTCTAGACATTTTTGACAGACCGTAAGTAACGTTAACATGGGTATTTGGAACCTTTTCCTAGGCTACAAAAATCGTGTTAGCTTGGCAAAACTTAGATGATTTATGTTGAAATTAGTTGCAAGCTGAAATATTATGTGTAAATTATTTTAGGGTTGCTATATTAATTTCAACAATATATTGCTATTTGTATAGATTTTTTTACAAATGAACAAATCGTGCAAATCTAATTCCTTCCACGCTTACGAACAAAAATTCTAAGCATTGGACTGCTATATAAGTACTTACTTATGTATACAGTGTGATTCTTCCAAGACTGCAAGTCCAAAAGGATTCAAACTATACAACAAATTATAGTATTTTTTAAATTAAAACGCTTTCATAATTCAAGTCGGTGAATTTTCATTTTTCATGTAGGTTCTGTACAAAAATATTTTTGTATTCAGGCCGGTTAAAAGTTTCAGCCAATATAGCGATCCGTTTTCGAGCTAATTGTTAACTTTTTAATAATCATAAAAAAAAATGCATTTTTACATCTAGTCAAAAAGTACAAAAGTAGTTAAAGTACTTAAAATACATCTAATCGATCGTAATGTTATTTAATATGGTAAAATTATTATTTTATTTGCTAACGTATACGTTAGGGCAGGGCGGGGGAGACGCGGGGTCACCTGCGCCGCCCACAGAGGACAGACGATGCATGCTAACTACACGTAGGGGTGTCAGGAGAAGCGCGACGAGTACGCAGCTCGGGTGGTGCTGTGTCAGTCACCGGCTGGCGTTCAGTTTGAGTGTAAACGTACGTAAATACTATTTTCGAAACAATAGTTTAAAAAAACAGTTAGTCGTATCGTTTAGTCTCCAGCCCATGTTTGTTGTGTTACAGCAATCAAGTAAGTATATTTAAGTTTCATAATAGTGCGTTTTTACGATGGCAGAATCAATAATAACCTAATTTGATTTCATTCATTTTATTCATAGTTTTAGACAGTTCAATTAGTGAAAAAATAGGGAAGGGGTGGGTCATTTGAGCTAAAACCAAAAGTGGGGTCTCTTGAGCATAGTATTAGACTCTGACAATAGAGGTTGATGCTTGGATGTAGTGATTGCATAGTTTTAGCTAGATTCCATGTAATTTCCATTTAAAATCTAGTTTTTATATTAGTAAGACATGGATCTCACTAAAAATGTTTATTTTATTTTATTAGTATCTGAAAGTACAATAAAACACTTACTTGACTTTATGGTCTGACGATGTGATGAAACGTGCCGTAGAAGAAGTAATTTTTATTTTTCAGAGTTTCAAATACCTTTATAAGTCAACTGGCTCAACTAGCCCCATGGGGTGGATCAATTGACCCCACTTAATTCAGACTTTTGTGAAATTTATCTAAATACGGTATAGTAAACAACGTATTTGCTACGGTTTTTGGATGGTGTTACATACCCCAATATATGACCTATATAATTTAAAATAAATTATTACTTGTTACTTTATTAATTCGGAGTTATACTGCTTTAACAAAACCATGATCAAGTGACCCCGCTCTGCCCTACATCAAGTTCTTAAAAACTAGTCACTAACAAAGGCCCTGAGAAAACTTTCGTTTAATTCTATGTGAATTAATATTTTTAAAATGTTTTCATAGCTAAGTTTCTGTCTAGATTCACCGCCTTTTAGATAACAGTATGCAGTTTTAGAAGAATTACACAATATAAAGTTCACAAAAGAGTTATTCCAGCGAGTCGCGCGATGTTCAAAGCAAAGCTAACAGGGCGGACCTTTTTGTTTCTTAAAAGGAAAACTTAATAAGCAAAACTTCTGCTTTGCTTTTAAACATTTTGCAAAACTCTTTCTCGTTTTTTTTTCTTTGGAGTCACTTTGCTTTGGTTGCAATAATATCTGTAACGATGGGTGGGGTCGCCACTAGATCGCATTTTCTGAACGTTTCTTATCCAATTAAATCGAACGTTTCTTGTTGTTGTTTTTTTTTTTTGTGACTGACCTCTTACTAACTTAACCAACTGCTTAGTAAAACCACAGCACCTATCCCAATTGAAAAGCTAAGAGCCACCGCATACGACGGACTTTTATTGCGGAAAATCTCTCTAAGGGTAACTGTACGAATGTACGTGGTGCAAGTAACTTGCTCAACTTAAGACATGGCCGCGCGTGCGAGAACAGGATGCACATACGTAATGATGCGTGCATCGAATCTCAAGTTGCGCAATTTACTTACCGTATACAACTACCCATGCGTATACGTATAATGCGTCTTTCACACGGCGCAAGTATGAATGGGTGGTCCACAACAGTTACAATATGGGTTTCTTCAAGTTCAGGTCGCAAGTGAATAAGTTTCTTCTAGGCAAGCGTGCTCCATTGTATCGGTCAAACGCAAATATATTATACAAAAATACGCATATATGCATTGTCACATGTGCGTCTTGCTACGGCAAGTGTGCCCTTGTTCCTTGCACCGTGTGGACGACGCATTGCTTACGGTGTTTTTATAATTATCTCCAGCAACCTAAGTCTTTTGTATGCGTTCTAACGCACGGTAGGAACTAATCTCCTTAGGTTCTGTCTATAACTTAGTGTCCTTCAGGAGCACTGCCGCTTCGTACGAAGGCAGTTCGGTGTCGCGGGCAGGCAGGCAGGCAGCGTGGCAATGCGATCGCGGCTCCGTCACCACTTCCTGAAAATTACAAATGGCAATTCAGCATCTAATTAACCGACTTCTAAAGTCTATTCTGGTTCTCAATTAGACTGTTTACTTTTGTGTTTCATCTAAATCAGCCTATACTAGTCCACTGCTGGACATAGGCCTCTGCCAAGGCACGCCACTCAGCCCGATCTTCGGCTTTTCTCTTCCAGCCACTGCCCGCTGTCTTACGTATATCGTCACTCCAACGTATCTCAGGGCGTGCCACGCTACGTTTGCCGATTCGTGGTATCAATTCTAGAACACGTCTACGTCAACGGTTATCGGTTCTGCAACAGATATGAGCGGCCCACTGCCACTTCAGCTTGCTAATACGCTGAGCTATGTCGGTGACAGGTTCTCTGGAGAATAACTTCGTTTCGGATATGATCCCTCAGAGAAACACCGAGCATAGCTCTCCATAGCCAGCTGAGCGACCCTGAACATGTGAACTGCTGCAACTGTAAGTGTCCACGTTTCAGCACCGTAAATCATTACGGGTAGAACGCACTGGCTAAAAACTTTCATATTTATATAAACCGTTCAGAAATCAACATAACAGCGGATAAAAATACATAGTCGGATCGAGCCAGTGCGCGAAGTACGAAAACAATACGTAATATACGTATCGGATTCCACAGTTTTTTTTTGTAGAATTCGATTTCAGTTTCACGTGTCGAAAATTTACATTTCGTCCGCAGTTCAGATTGTATGGATGTACCTGTAATACGAGGCAGTCCTTAGTGTGGTCCCTGGGTTGGACGAGGGTCTCGTAGGCAGGTGGAGGACCAGGCAGCTCCATCTGGACCTGAAACGAGAAATAAGTGGCTAAGACACTTCTTAATCTCCGGCGTAAGGTAGCGAGGTCAAATTTCTACAGGATTCATTTCGGAGAATTTGCTTCGGAGCAACACAACCTTATCCCTACCATCTTCTATCTAATACAGGGTTACGAATATAGTCTGTACTAAGCCGAAAGGAGGTCATTGTACCTACTCATCATTATGAATTACTATCTATGGGACGTAATTATTGTATTGTGATCCGAATTACATACTTTATCATCATCAAATTTCAGCCATAGCCACTACTGAATACTACTGATAGGCCTCCCCCATCGATCTCCAAAAGTGAAGTTGGAAGCGGTCTGCATCCAGCGTTTTCCTGCGGTCCCTTTAAGGTCGTCTGTCAATCTTGTGGGTGGACGTCCTACGCTGCGCTTACCGGTCCGCGGTCTCCATTAGAGAACCTTTCGGTCCCATCGGCCTTCTGTTCTGCGTGCTATGTGCCCTGCCCACTGCCACTTCAACTTGCTAACCCGGTGGGATATGTCGGTAACTTTTGTTCGTCTACGGATCTCCTCATTTCTGATACGATCTCGTAGAGAAACCCCGAGCATAGCCCTCTCCATATTAATTACACACTTGCAGTCTTAAATCGATATTACAATTAGAAGTAGGTTACAATCGACTTCCAAATGTTGTTTATATATTTATAGATACGTTTTGTACAGTTAACTTATAATAGAAGTTTTAGTCGTTTTCCTTCCTTTGTTGCTGATTTCAACCATATTCCCATCCAGAGGAGTCTCGAAATATCTGTAAATTTCGGAGACAATTTTCCTTCCCTTCCTGTAATCGGAAGCAGTAAATCTGACTGATCTTACCATTTCCTCGATTTATTGGTGTTTAAATTTGCTCGGAAATGTACGATTAGGGGTAATATTTTCGTTTCCCATCGCTACTTCAAGGTGGTAATTGGAACGAAGTTGAAGACGACGTGTTGACAAGTTCGGATGCCACGCCGAAGGTTGTGGGTTCAAATCCCGCTACAATTATGTTTTTCTTTTTACAAGTTTTTATTTATATTGCCCTGTTAGTATGTATGTATGTATGTGTGGGACGAATCTTGCAACAAAATTTTAGACCAGTTATCCTCAACCGATTGAGCTGAAATTTTGCATACACGTTTAGTTAGGACATGACAATACATTAGCAAAACATTAAACAGCTGTTTTCTATATAACATTTCGTTGAGTGCGAATTTTTTTTTTCTATGGGACTGTTTCAGGGTCAAACATAGTAAAAGTTGTACGTTTTCCTCCCATGCTTGACATTTCTCTAAATGATTTTTTTCTAAGTGATTTTTCTTTTGTGAATTAGTTAATGTGAAGGACGTTTTACCTATCTTTAGGGTAGGGTCACTGTGGGAACAGTGGATCATGGGTACACAGTGAAACATTGCTATATTTGGCAGACGGAACGATTTTACAGAGGCTATCTCTTTCCATCGCCTCGCTTTCAAGAGTATTGCACTACCGCTCTATTTGGCGCGTCATTCTGATCTCGCGCGCACGTGTTATAACAGTTTGAGAGTATCGACAAGCCAAAAAAATTATAATACGTAAGTTTTGGTGTTTGTTTCTGTATTTATCTATTAATCGAGACTGACATTATTATAATTGAAAATATTAAATATTACATTAAATATTATTTATTTTCTTATAATAATAACTTGCTTTATTCACTGTGTACATGTACTATGATTCACTGTATACCCATACGAGTACACAGTAGATAATTTCTCGTTTTAAAAAAAAATCACAATATCGACAAAATGGTTAATGATATATAGATGCTGTCTGGGAAAAATATGTAGAGCAGTAATGCTACTTTCTAGTTTAAAAATATAAGAAACGAGAGTAATAAAGCGATTTATCTACGTTGCTTTGAAAAAATACCGATCCACTGTTCCCACAATTTTTTATTTTATTTTATTTTGCACTATTCGGAAAATAAACAGCTTAAACTAACTAATTATAGTAGGTCGATAGTACACGCAAACCATAAAAACTTTTCACAATGACCCTATATATTATAAGGTCCTTGGTTAATGTACACAAAGTAACCAGGTCGTCGTATGTCTTAAACAAATATTCAAAACGCTCTATTAAATGGGCAAATTAAAACCATTTAGAAAAGGTCATTATTAATTGGTCAAAGTTAATTTACGTTATTTAAAATATGTAAATGTAGAATGTTAATTAACCACTTGCTTATATTAAAGAAATATAACCCTCGTCTAAGAGCCTAAAATAACAGGGAACAATATACCCCTTTCGAGCAATATGAGTAAGAAGTAAAAACCTATTTTTGTAGTAGCACATAAACGCCGCTAAAATAATCATCCTAGGTAATAAATAACATTTTAACGATTTTTTTATTTTATTTTTATTGACATTAAGTAACATTTGAATTGACATTTTTCCTACTAGTTAGCATTATTTTGACGGACCTTTAATTTATGTGACATTTATGTATTCTTCTTTTTGTTTTTTAATTTTTATATTTTTAGTGTGTTTTATTTTGATTTTTTATATGATTATGTAGTTTTTGATTATAAATTCATATTATTTAAGTAATTCGTTATTGTAATACAAATTGTCATTAGTGTAATTCGTGTTTTGCGGTACTAATTGAAATAAAAAATAATAAAATAAAATAATAATCCTAGTACAAAATACTATAATCACGGAGTATGTCTTAAGAAGACATAATCAATGATATTGAGAATTAAGAAACTTTCTCCTTTTTCGAAGTCGGTAAAAAATATGGATTGTAATGTTCAATCAGTTAATGTTGATCTTTCCTTTATTTTCAGATCCAACAGATCATGAAGACTTTAATGAGGACACACTAAAACAAACAAATAAAACGGTGAGTGCACGAGTTGGACTCGAATAATCGATATAATGACGAGTATAAATAGTATTCGTACAATCGATTTTATGAATAACTTAGTGATCACAGGTGAACGTTTCCAATCCACGATGATTGACGTCATAAGCTCTAAGTCATAAGTACAGGTTTCAGAAACAATTTTATTGGGGTAAATAAATATGCGACATAAACGGTCATATCTTTTGATCCCGTTGACTTACAAGTTTTATTTTTCAAGCTAAAAGAAACCGTAAACTCAAGTATTTGATATAAATTTCAACTTGATACCTTTACGCGTTCTTGAGAAAAGGGGCCCTGACAGACGGACAGAAGTGATCCTATAAAGGTTCCGTTTTTTCCTTTTGAGGTACGGAACCCTAAAACGACGGAACTAATAGAGACAAAACCTAAAAAGGAAAAAAAAACAAGACCTATAAAAATATAGGGTTCTCGAATGGAGACCACGGACTAGTAAGCGCAGCGTATGACGTCACACAAGATGGACAAACGACTAAAGATTGCCCCTTGGATAACTTGGATTGTTCTAACATGGTTCTAACTAAATGATGGATGGCTCCCGTCAATATTCCTTGAAACCCGGTACCAAGTTATTTGCTGGCCACTAATGGTTTATCAGCTACCCGGCTTCAGAAATCACAGCCCTAAACTTTGTGCTTGACTTTTTTTCTGTACACTACCAAGGATAGCAAAGGTCGCGTTCCGTTGTACGCAAAAACATTGTGATGCTATATGGTAAAACGAAAAAATCAAAAGGTCATGATTAAGTAGGTGACTTCCATCTGAACAGACTAGATGTGGGTCAGTTTAACGGACTACTGGCCGAACCCGATTCTGACGCGGCCAGGGAGCTGTTCGGATATGTGAGTCACCTCAAGTGACCATCGATCCTGTGTTTGTTTGTTGTCTGTGTTTTATGTATTAAGTATGAGTTCTCTAGTTTAGAATATACAATAGGACTGACATGTAGAATACTACATAACTCACAAAAAAAAACTAAGAATAAATTAAAATAAAAAAACTTCAGGTTTGTGTTAGCCGCTGAGATAATGCGTCTGACAGCTGCAATAACATTGTAAAAATCTGAATGAAAACATTCTATTTAAGTATAATATTTTACTGTAGTTGGTTACCGATTACAACTTAAATAAAGAGAATTTTTAGAAAAAAAAGAACCGACTTCATGTCTATATGTACCTTCATTTAAAAACTGAAACTAAAAAGTAGAAAATAATATTTAAATAACTTCAAAGCAATGAGCATTAAAGGACAATCAACGAAATTATTAATACATATATTACCTACTTCTATATTTACAATTTATAATCAATTATTTTTGGAGTCGGTGCCAGCAAAGAAAGACAGGTTAATCCTGCCTTTGTAGGAAAACACTTTTCTACAGTCTATTTGGATATTATGTTTTCTGCACTGTACTGCCCCGAAGTTTAATTTTTGGCACCTGTAGTCTTACAGCTGATGTGCGGAATTCACGTTGACAGTTGTGTCTAAATGCATAAAAAATTTGATGCGCTTCTTTCCAATTATTAGCCTTCGTTCGATTTTTTATATATTTATCTCTATTTCGCATTCTAATCATAAATATTAATAGATTAATCAAGTAGGTATCTATTAAGGTTATTTTTGCTTTGGCTGGCACCGACCACCAACTCGCCTGTTGGTAAGCGATTATGTGGTCGAAGATGAGCACGCAGACTTAGAAGATACCTATTCACTCTGGCCTTAAAAAGGCCCAGGTTATATCTCTCAGGAAACAAGGAAGCGGGCAGGTTGTTCCAATCTTTGGCCGTACGGATGGATGGTAACTGTCAGACGCATTCTTACAGCGGCTACCAAAGATAAAGATAAAGTACCGGTTATATCCTCATAAGTGGCCGCACTATAAAATACTTATACATCTATTTGTTGTGCTGATATGAAAACATAAACACAACGTTAGTTACCTACATAAACCTACAACATTTTACAATCGCCTTATCTGAAAGAGCATAAATCGCAAACAGCGTTACAGGTTGTTATGACCATTCCATTACTTTCAATACACGAGGACATTATTACCTGCCTACAACGTTGATAAGCAATGTCGTAAATAAATAAATAAATAAATATTCAGTACATTTTTGCACACACGGTCATCTGACCCCAAACTAAGCAAAACTTGTGATATGGCTGCCAGAGACTGATATACATACATATATAGTTTTAAATACATACTTAAATAGATATTAAACACCCAGATATAGAACAAACACAAATGTTCATCACACGAATGTTTGTCCTAGGTGGGAATCGAACCCACGCCCCCAAGCTCAGAAGGCAGGTTCACCACCAACTGGACCAACGGGCTATCTAGTTTTATAAATATTCGCTCTAACATATTCTACGGGTTGCGAATATTAAAAGAGGCACCTACTGTATTGCTTCGAACAATATAATAAGTAATTCCTTTTGCGCTTATTTTTCACATTACTTTGCTACCAAAACTTGAAAAGTATACCTTTTTTGGTTTCCTTACTCAAAGGGGTGTCGACGGGACCTTATTACTAAGCTTGCGCTGACTATCGGTCTGTCCTACATTTTTAAGAAGACCGAGATAGCTTAGATAAAGTGATCGTTGCCAGTTGAAATATTAACAGAATATTTTTTTGTTACTGATTGGTTAAGAAATAATAATAAAATAAAGAGTAAAAAATTAAGGGTTCTATACAACAAACGTTTTTAACGTATTTTTTCTTTGATCTAGTTTAAAAACGGTAATACGTACAAGTGTCAAACTTGGCATGATTATAGTACACACTCTTAAGTATAACAACAAATAAATAATGGCCGAGTGCGAGTCGGTGAAAAATTTCTGTTCACCGCTGGTTCTCGGACGATCACCGAAGTGAAGCAACGTCAGGCGCGGTCAGTACTTGGATGGTTGGCCTGGGCGTTGATGGCATTTGATCTTTTTGCACAATTTTTTTGTACTTTAGTAGCTAACAAGTTATGTGGTGTTACGGAACCCTCAGTGTGCGAGCCCGACTCGCACTTGGCCGGTTTTATTTCAGGATTGATCCATAAAAAATATTCATAATTATATATAATAAAATTTCTAAAGGAAGCATAAATAAATAAATAAATATTCGGGACATTTTTGCACACACAGTCATTTGACCCCAAACTAAGCAAAGCTTGTACTATGGCTGCCAGAGACAGATATACGTACATGTATGTTTTTAAATACAAGGATTCCATAGATTTCATTATTTTAAATAAATAAATAAATAAATAAATATTTTGGGACATTTTTCACACACGGTCATCTGACCCCAAACTAAGCAAAGCTTGTGATACGGCTGCCAGAGACTGATATACATACATATATAGTTTTAAATACATACTTAAATAGATATTAACAACCAGATATAGAACATTTTGATTTTGATTTCGACCTGCATTTCTCCATCGCATTTTGCGGTGCGGTTAACGAACGGGTCTCAAGAGGTTCTGTAGTGGGGTATTAGAAACTAGGTCGATCACTCATTTGCGAATCCGTGCATGTTAATCCTACTTCGTTGCGTTCGCGTTTTCTCCTATTTTTTTACTCTCACTAAAGCCCGTTGTAGACTAAGCTCAGTACTAGCGCAAGTACTACTCGCGCCAGTTAACCGCGCATCGTCTACAACGAGCTACAACACTTTTTGCTAAGTGTGTGGAAATCTGGCAAACTAGAAAAAACAAATATGGCAAACTAGCTTGCGTTCTCCGTTTTTTACTCGCAATAAAGCCCGTTGCAGGCAGAAAGCAATTTTTTATCCCGGATAGGTCATGATACCTATAGAATAGTGGGGTGAAACCACGGGTCACTTAGTATGTTATTAGGTATGCTAGTAAAAAAAAAAGTTTTGATTACTACTATATTTGGTTATCGTAAAAGTTTAAGGTATGATGGGACTGACGTGCCATTGTTGGCAAAAGTCCCCAAAACAAAAGAGAAGTATATATAAAAAAAAAAAAAAATGTAGTACCTGTTAAAAAAGTTTCAATGTGACACGTAGCCCGTTCATAATTTCCAAGAGAATCCGTTGGCCGCAAGTCCTACAAGTATGCTAAGTCACGCTACTCAGCTCCCGCGGCGGAGAGAGTAATGCGTTTAGCGCGGCCTGGCTTCCGCCGCAGGATTGTTCCGGTGCCGGCGTGTCGTCAATAAGACCGCAGGCTCTACTCTGGGAAAATAGACGAGATCACGTCAGCCAGTTTTTTGCGAGAAAAATTTGTCGCCTCATTATCTTATTTTCTTCTTCATCATCATCATCAGCCAAAAGACGTCCACTGCTGAACATATGCCTCCCCCTTTAACCTCCACACTGAACGACAGCCTGCCATATGCATCCACTGGATGCCCGCGACTCTTACAATGTCGTCGGTCCATCTAGTGGGCGGGCCTAATTACGCTGCGTCTTCCGGTTCGTGGTTCGGTTTCCGGTCTTATATATATATTTTTTTTCTATATAAAAAAAAACATCTACATAATAGATCTACATTTCGCCACCAACAAGGTAAGCGACAGTGTGCCGAGGATGACGTTGATCTATAAGAAATGTATTCACTCTAGCCTTGAAGATGCCTAGATTGTAGTTCTCAGGAAACAAGGAGGACGGCAGAGACGTTCCATTCTTGGACGTATCATAGATGACGACCCAAATCGTTGAGTATGAATCTTTGAAATTCACGAGGAAGCTTCGAATTCCAGCTCATAGTAAGGGTGTCATTGTCGCCAGTAACACAGAGAACGGGCTTGATAAGCGGCAAACAGGCAATAGCTTGGGGTTAGCGTCATTACCTTCCCAGTTTTGAACACTGCTCCCAACTTATCCGTAGACTGGTATGAGGGAGCCACCAGCGCATTTTCAGAACTACACAGATAGCCATCCGTTGAACCATTTTAGTTTCATTTTAGGCCAACTCTTCAGATAAATTGGTCAGCTTGTACAAGTGTATTACAGGCTTCTGGGTTGTTACAAGCTTCTAGGCAATGAGCTTGAGATACGATAAAAGCGACAAACTTTATGTTTCTCATATAACTACATAGAATAACTAATTTTCACACATAACCTGATAATCTATGCAAATTGGAAACTGCATGCTACACGTTGGCAGCGCAATTCTGAAAACATTAATGCTTTGCTAAATCTCTGGGCAGGTACTCAAGATTCAGGCTTTGCCTATGGGTATTTTGCGTGTTTTGTTTTCTATAATATGTAAGAATATAAGAAATGTTATGTGATATGTTGTTTTCTGAAATATATGATTTATGTAGATAAAGAAAAGATAAAACATAATAAAAAAATTATTACAATGTATTTTTATTTTATTTTTAATAAATCGAAGGTGGTGTGCTAACGCAAGCCTAACTTGCATCTATCATACATATTTAAAAAAATGCCTTTTGTCGATAAACTCATTTTACTTGGAAATGGGTAAACCAATTTGGCTAGGAAAAAAAATGTTCGTAAGTTGTAGTTCGCTTGAACTAGGTTCCAGGGAAAGTAAAACTGGCCCGGAAAATAAAAAGCAAGGAAAACAGAAAAGGCTTTTTTTTTACTATACAAAAAAAAATTGGCCGGATAAAATCTCGGCTCAGCAGAAAAAAAACCCTCCTGATGAGAATAAAACTTCTAAATATTTCAATACTGGCAAATGTACAAGACGTGTGACGCCAAAATCCTCTAAAGAGCAAAAAAATACGCTAGCGGTACGTCCAAATATTAGGCTCACACCATAGGCTAAGTATACTAACCCTCTACGGCTCACACCCACGTCCTACGTCAGTAATCTAATTTACCTCCATGAATGTGAATAAACGATAATGGCTATCAACAGTACCGTACCAGCGTACAGCCGTGTATGGCTCCTGCTTATTTATTGACAACATAGTCATAGGTGCGTGCCTCGTAGGAATACAAAACATTCTGCGGTCCGAGAGGAAAAGTTTGGTACCACACGATGCATACAGTTTTTAAAGCGAAAACTTCGTTGGGCTTTGTTAGGGGTGGGAAAAGACACGCTCACGCGCGTCACGCTCAGATACTCGTTCGGGTAAAGTCAGCTCGAGTCGACTAAGGGAGCGAGATAGTTTTAGATAGTCTAGTGAACCTTTTTTTTTACATCGGACTAGGCTAACGTTTGAGCATATTTTTTTTGGCTAACCTTGATAAAGTTTTCACTTCTGTCTATTAAGCCTCAACCTATTTTGTAAATGCGTAATAATTTGGAAGTCTAATGACAAAACGAGCCACAGATACGGTTAAAATTTTTCCATGGTTACCACATCGTCTGACTCTATATAGGTAATGCAGGCATGCCCAGAATCTAAGGCATCCGCGTGACCAATATTTCTGGAATTAAACACTTGAAGGATTATATCGCGTGTAACATTTCCATGGACATCCGTCATAGTCTACTTACGATTGACCTATGGCCACTACGCAACCTAGCCAATTATGTTAAAAGTGTTGATAACCTGAGAAATCATTAACATATGGTTTGATTATAAGATAAGTATTCAATTAATAAGTAGTAGTAAGTAATTTTGTCCAATTATTGCAAGTGGCAACTTTAAATGTGTAATAAGTTTACCAAGACATAGTATACTCAGGGGGGTTAGACAAGATCCACTTTCTGTTAGCGTTAAGGCCTTTTTTTTTTTTTTCTTCTTCCCCGAGTTGGGGCTTTTGGCTCCGCATGATTGATGCAGTTGCCATATACAAGTCGTATGAGTTTAGTTTTAGAATACTCGTAATATTAAACAGTTTACTTTGTCCCAATAGCGTCAAACAAGTCATAGTCACAGTCAAAGTCAAGCTAAGCAAGTCACGGCCAAGTCGAGCTCATGCCCCTGTAAAGTGGTGGAGACTTTACAAGAGGCTCCTATGGAGTTTTGGAAACAACACGAAATGACACGTTTCACCTCGTTATATCACTTGCCCACACTCGAGCACGTTTACGAGCACTTAATGAATAATAATTCACCATTTAGTACACATTAACACTCGAAAATACACAAGTTTAGGAAAATAATCCAACGAGCCGACATGTTTTTTCCGCGTTGGCGCCAAAACTCAAACCCCGCGTTAAGGCCTGCGGAAAGATGAAATTGTATGAAAATGACATTGACAATGACATTAGCTTGAGAGATGTTATCTTAAGCTAATGTCACACTTGAATACCACAGAGTATACCACAACATTGTAACAACCCCACAAAATAAATAATAGTAGGTACCTCTTCCGTGTCACATACCTACATAATTTCATTTTCCCCATTTCTAGTCTTCTTTACTACTTTTTTATTTGCCGTAATGCTAGAGTAACCCACTACGGTGAAACGTGACACTTAGCAATTTATTTTTGGAACACGTGGCGTCTGAAACCTCGGAATAAGGAAGTAATTTAAAAATTGCATTGAAACCTCATTAGAACTGTATAAGAGATAATATTGCATGTATCAAAGAGAAAATCCTTATTTTTGAGATGATTACATCAAAGATACACCCTATTTAGTTACTAGCGCCCTAACCTAAAATGTTAGCTCCAATCCTAGACTTTTTGTCGTGCTGTATTTAGGGTACTAGATCTGTGAGGGTACTGAGGCCATTTCGCCACACTAGCTATTTTGTCGCTATTCCCATAGGTCACTTTCAGTAGTATGTCACTGTGCATCTATACGTCAATTTCATTAACTCGTTTTATGATGTATCTCGTAAATCTGCAGGATGATTTTGATACAGTTTGGAACAAAAAAATGCTACCGTACCCCGCTGGATACCATTAAAAACAAATGGTGTTGAAAATTTACCATAATCCATTGTTAACGGTCAATTTTCAAGACAAATAGATTACATAACCCATCAACGGTTTATTAATCGTTCGCAAGCATATTAAAACACGGCAGAGGTCGTAACTGGCTCTAATCGGAGCCCCAATTACGGCTAATGTGATTTTTATCAGCGATGCCGAGATCCCTCGGGTATGGATATCGCAGACGTGGGAAATCTTAGATGGAAACCGAGATGATATGAAATCATAATGCGTAATACATTGTTTTTATTTACGTTTCGATACGTTAGATACGAGCATGAAGTAAGTTATGGAGAATCAGGACGCCAATAGTCCACATTATCACAATAAGGCGAAATGGTAGAGAAGCGTACACTTGTATGGCGGTAATGCGGCGTGCGCGCTTTCAAATATTTTCAATATTTATTTATTCTTTATTTTCTACAAATAATCTTACGCTTTTACAAAAAACTGCGACCACTAAAGTATTTGAATGATTGTTAGGATAAGACACAATTTTTTTCGATAAAAATATCTTCTATGGAATCCGAATGAAGTTGATTCAATCCATTGAAGGGAACATAAAAACGGCGTTTTTTAGGAAAGTTTTTTTTTCTCTAACGAGCCAAATTTCTTTAATCGTTTATCGACATCCGAATAAACATTCGAACACATCCGAATAAAATATTTCAAGAACATTTATTGAACATAAAGAAATAATGTCAATTAATCGAATTTAAAGGTCTACTTTTGAATACTTTTGAACTTTTGAATATTCGTGATTCGTGATACTTTTGAATCGTCAAATTTGAAGCATATTTCATCTTAAGAAGTCCTCGAGGTGGTTCCACAAAAATGTCATTGACTTTAGCTGCTTTAGCTAAGTGGTTCGAAACAGCTCCGATAATACGAATAATTTTCGAGTGCCTTTAGATTTGGCAAAATTAATAATTTTGTTAGACCGCTCATAAATGTTGAAGTTGGTGTTTAGGGTTATTTCTCAAAAGGAACCCTATTACTAAGCCTCTGTCCGTCCGTCCGTCCTACTTTATAACGGTTGTATCTTTCGAACCGTAATAGATATTCATAGCCAGTTGAAATTTTCACAGCATATGACATGTAATATTACGGCGGATTAAATAACAAATAATATTAAAGTTAAAGATTTAAAACTAAAGCGGAGACCCCATACAACAATGTTTTAAGCGCATTTTTGTATTTGCTCTAGTGTAAAAACAGTTGTACGTACAAGCGTCAAACTTGACATGATTATAGCATGATCTAAGAAAACAAGGACTAGCAATCTGGGAGTGGTCCCGCAATGACGTCACTGTCCAGTTGCCACTTTATTCAATCAGCTGTTACGTGGTGTATCGTCATCTCTCTCGAACCTGTTGTAAATTGACATCATGACATCATTGCGGGACGCCCACGTGGACATTTTTTCTCGGATTGCTATACCTGGCGGAGTATATTATTATACCATGGATTATAATACACAACTCTAAAGTAAAACAGCAAATAATAAGTACTTGTCAAGTGCGAGTTTTGTGTTGCTGTCACTACCCTTTTTTTTTGGTGGTACGGAACCCTCAGTGCGCGAGCCCGACTCGCACTTGGCCGGTTTATTTGTATATCTATGCTTACAGCAAAAGAAGTTGAATAACGTCCCTCTTCAACGATAGCTAATTGTATTTATGCAAAGAAGACAGTTCTGAATAGACTGCTGTCTCATTTGCATGCCACGGTGGTGCGCCTGTCGAGAGGCGAACATTTAGGTCGCCAATACAATATATTGGCTGCAACTGCTGAATATGCAATGGCTTGACTTTGAAAACTGTTGAGTCAGGCAGGACCGAAATCTATAAACATCATTGATTGGATTTAAAAAAACGTTTTTTTTTTTTTTGGAAGTCTCCCTAGGGTATCGCCTTTTAAAATGTCTATATAAGTACAGTGTTACGCATAAACCCTGTATACTAAGCCGAAGGAGGCAATTGTAAAGTCGTCATAGCATATTAAAAGTTGTTCATAGTGATGAGTACAATGACCTCCTTTCGGCTTAGTACAGGATAAATTGCGTTACCCTGTATATAAACAAACAAAAAACCAATATCTTAACATTTCAAAACCTAATAAAGTGGTGTCGTGGTGAGTTATGGTAAATAAATAAATAAATATTTTAGACATATATGCACACACGGTCATCTGACCCCAAACTAAGCAAAGCTTGTTGCAAAGCTATGACTGCCAGAGACTGATATACATACATACATAGTTATGTTTAAATACATACTTAAATAGATATTAACACCCAGATATATAACAAACACAAACGTCTTGCCTGTCAAACAAAACGATAAGTATCATAAATTTCAAGACATTCCGCAATGAAATGAAATGAAAATTTTTATTATCCGGACTTGCAATGCTATCAATGCTTTAGTTTAGGTCACTTTGATGTCTAAACCAAACAGCTTCAGTCGTAATTCCTCGTTCTCAAACTGGAGTACCTATCAGTTATTGCATTAGTTTGCAGCGAAATGCCGGTGATTGCAACTTGCAAACCAAACAGATTAACGGTTACTCCACTTCTGATGACGATTCACGTACCTACTCGTAAATTTCAAACGACTTCAATAAAGAAGGTTCTCGACTCGACTGTATTTTTTTTTCATTATCATGTTCCCACGGCCTTCTATCAGAGAGGATATGCCATAATCCACCATGCTGGTCCAGTGCACAGAATATAAAGGGTACAGAAAGTCGGCTCCGTCTGACCTTGATTTTAATTACCTACTCGCCGTAGCGCTAGGGTACGCAAAGCAGCTATGTTGTGTTTGTCGGGTTGTCGGGAGAATTATCGCGTGAAACTATAATTAAGTGTAGTGCCCTCGCGACTCGCGTCGACCGATTCGATCCGAGATCGCTGAAAGTGCGCGTCTTTGTGTGAGTCCACCTGTTTATGCTCGATGTATGGAGCCGACCTTCTGAACTGTTCGAGGTTCTTGGACATACCGGTTTCCTCACAATTTTTGAGCGATGTCATACAAATACAACAAACAAGAACGATCTTATTAGTGTGCGTAAAAAATAAGTAAGTGTGCCGTACTTTTTGGGTAAAAGCGGTTTACCGGTAAAGTGTAAAAAGTGTGTGAAACACGGAGATATTTGAACGGGAACGATAATTGGTACTAAGGGCATATCTTCCTTGTTTGTCTGATCTGAGCTTATACCCCATAAGCATGTTCTCCTATCTATCGTGGGTAAAACCACACACCTAAAAAAATTAAAACATGTACTTAATTATCGTACTGGTCTCGTCCATCTTTTCCTTCCAAGCATTTTCCCCTGGGAGTAAAAACTACAGGTTGGTTAACTCCTTCGAAAAAAAAATTGATCGAAGGTTACCTCAATATACAATCTGCATCACATAAAACCTTTGTTAACTTTAGCACAGACTAAAGTAATAGTTGCTACGCGCTTTAGTTGTTGAAATTAGGAAGTTAATGAGACGATGGTAAACAAGCGACGGTCGCCAGGTGTTGGTTACGATTTGTGTGGTTTCTCACCCCATACCTAACTGTTTGGATTAGAGGTGATTATGTAACCTTAAAATAGAACAGGTAAATTTAATTACAAAGTAACATGCTAGTAGAAAAGAATAGCTTGATTTTTTAACCTATACTGACACAGACGACCTTGTCGAGGGTAGGCTAAAAGTCCAGCAGTGGACTGTTACAAGGCTGATTATGATGAAGAGTAAAACCGCGGAGCGCATTTCGTATAATTATGATATTGTGAATTCGATACCAACCGTACAAGCCAAAGTTTTGTGATGTAACTAAAAGTTGCGATTGGTACGTTATTGGAACGACATGAACAATTTAATTGAAAAAAAAAAAGTTTTTCCGGATTATTCTAATTCATATTCAAAGGGAGTTTTGGCGCCAACGCTAACGCAACGTGGAAAAAATATACCGCCTCATTGTATTATTTTCCTAAACTTGTGTATTTTCGAGTGTTAAGGTGTTAATGTATAATAATGGTGGATTATTATTGAATTAGTGTTCGTGGACATGCTTGAGTGTGGCAAGTGATATAATGAGGTGAAACACGTACTTATGTGTTATTACTAATACTTCATAGAATGGCATAGAAGCTTCTAGTAAAGTCTCCATCACTTTACTAGGGCATGACTTGGAATAGACCTTGACTGTGACTTGTTTGACGATATTTAATAAAACTTGATAACCCATAGGTAAATACTTGACACTAGCATATGCACAAGCCGTGTGAAGCCAAAATCCACTCAAGAAAAAAAAGGCAGAATTGTGACAATGCTTAGTCGCAAAATCCCGTGGACGAAATAACACCCAAAGAGCATAATTATAATCACCACGTAATTTTAACACCTGTAGGGTTGTTAGGTCTTGCGCAACTTCAATACAAATCCCCGAATGTATGAAACGGGTGCGAAATCAAACTTCTACGTTTTTTACACTACTCTAACGTATAAGCTTGTCTCTATAGGCGTCTCACTTCATTAAAAGCATCGCAACCGCTTCAAAAATATTTTTATCTTTGAAAGTTCTTCCTCTTCAGCGTTTGCGGTTATATTCTCTTTGGTTACGTCCATGCAGAAGCCATAAACCTTGAGTTATGCTCAACCCACGAAGACAAGTCGAATTAAAAAAAACCGAACAAGTACGAGCACGAGATAAAAAAAAACTAACTGAAATTAATTATTGAAAGACAAACTTAAGTTTGTAGTTGACAATAAGGTTCTTCCATACATTCCAACTACAAAATGTAAGTTTGTAATAGCAAAATAATTATTTTTATATCATATAACTTCAAATTTATAACTTTCGGATTTATTCCTATATATGTGCTATGAGACCTTGCCTCTTGCCAAATTTCATGATTCTAGGTCAACGGGAAGTACCCTATAGGTTTTGATTCCCCTGTGAAATCACAAAATATACGAAATGCAAAATAAACGTTCTTTACAACTTTTTTTTTTTACAGCCGAAAGAAACAGTAGACACAAGTATTTAGTGTAAATTTTAACTTGATACCTTAACGCGTTCTTGAGAAAAAGGGTCTTGACAGACGGACAACGAAGTGATCCTATAAGGGTTCTGTTTTTTCTTTTTGAGGTACGGAACCCTAAAAAGTAAGTACAAATGGTTACTACGCAACCACAACACGACGTCTCTAAAAGCAATATACTCTTTGTCTAAAAGGATCTCATTGACAACTATATGTACGAGTACCTACCAAATTATGTAATGGAAATTCAGCTGATTGACGTGTACTTATTGATTTTATTACGGTAATTTCACTCGATGGTGTGTTCACGAATAATGTATGGCGGTACATAGTTTGTTACTTAGAGGGGAAACGTAGACAGTAACGCTACTAGGCTAGAAGACATGCTGTTTGACAAAAACACATCATCATTATCATTTCAGCCATAGGACGTCCACTGCTGGACATAGGCCTCCCCATCGTTCTCCAAAAGGGCCGGTTGGAAGCGGCCTGCATCCAGCGTTTCCCTGCGGTCTCTTTTAGGTCGTTTGTCCATCTTGTGGGTGGACGTCCTACGCTGCGCTTACAAGTCCGTGGTTTCCATTCCAGAACCTTTTGGCTCCATTGGCCATCTGTTCTGCGTGATATGTGCCCTGCGCACTGCCATTTCAACTTGCTAATCCGGTGGGCTAAGTCGGTGACTTTCGTTCGTCTACGGATCTCCTCATTTCGGATTCGATCTCGTAGAGAAACTCTGAGCATAGTCCTCTCCTTAGCTCGTTGTGCGACTTTGAGCTTGCTTATGAGGCCCATAGTGAGAGACCACGTTTCAGTGCCGTATGTCATCACTGGTAACACACACTGGTTGAAGACTTTTGTCTTAAGGCACTGAGGTATTTTGGACGAGAAGACGTTGCGAAGTTTACCGAACGCTGCCCAGCCGAGTTGGATTCGCCGATTGACCTCTTTTTGACAAAAACACAATATCAGGTAAAGATTCAAGACCTACAAATACCACCCTACTATAATTTATCCCGGATATAACGCGGGTGAAACCGCGGGGCGGAGCTAGTGATGATTAAAACAATATCGGTTGAGTTTTGATGAAGTGAAAACAATGTCCCTTTATAAAGGTACTCCTTATAATTTTTTACCTGGCTATCTATCGTCAATGATATTTAGGTACTCATCATAATTATTAGAACAGTAGGTGAGGCGCAGTACAAATTCAAAAAAACATGGAACAAAAAGTCTACAAGCCTTTTAATTTAAGTGCATGACAACTAAAAATGTATTAATTGAAAGTAAAACACAATAGTAATCGTAATCACTAAGCTAAGGCCGTTCTTACACAAAGCGACGTGAATATTGGATAGCGACGACTCGAGTAGGGCTTCCTACTACAATGATGTCGGTCGCTTACCCATCAGCACGTACAGTTAGCGTGAACAAAAATACCCCAGTGCGAAACCTTAACGGCCAGTTATCTGAGTCGCGTAGGCAACAAAACGCTCCCTCAGCCCCCGCCAAGTTATAGCGACGATGTATTTTGCCACCCAAACGTCAGGACGCCCGCGAGGGGAGTGCAACGACAAAAACGAACATAGGTCCGACCTCGATGACGCCTGGCGCGGTACTGAACGCAGTGCGGCGTGCGCGCAAATTCTCGCGACCTTTTTACGCTTTTAATTTCACTAAAAAACGAAACTATTCACTATCAAAATTATATCCAAATAAAATAATGTTGAATAAAATTGCCTTTCAGTACATGCAATTTCCAGGTCGTTACGAGCTTTCATTAGAGCATAAAACGAAAAAAATAAACGGAATCTACTTTGTTTAAGATTTTTTTTTGATCGAGTAAAGTTTATTCTATCGTGTTTTGAACCAAATCATAAGCTGAAACACAGATGTATCTGTGACATGTTTTTTTTTCCAGCTCCAATATTGTAATTTAACTGAATAAAATTGATTTAAAACCGTCTTTGCTATAAGAGGCCGTTAAGACAAACAAAACGCGCACGCGTGGCGTCGCCAACGATCGGTAACGGAGTGAGTACAACTTACAATAGTTATTTATTAGACACCCAAAATACTAATGAAACTTTAAACCGATATAATTGCCATCATTTTTTATAGGCGGTTAGTCGATCGACGTACGCAAGACCGACGCGCGGCTCGTAGCAGCCTACGCGCAAACGCTACGGTGGAAATAAAGCCTACGTTTCACCACATTTGCTCTATTGGTTTATGAAGCTCGCGTCGACGACAGACGCTGACGCGACTCAAGTCGTCAAGTATCCGATACTGTCATCGCTTTGTATACGAACAGCCTAAGAAGCCAGATATTGTTGACACGCAACTTGTTGATGTTTCTAAGTAATCTACTATTTCGACTTCCAAGGCTTTATAAACGAAGGCCGCACTAATATGTACTCAACCGTGTACATCAAAGTACACGATCAGAATAAAAAGGTACAGAGTTACAAAATAACAATTTCTTCCCAACAGACAAAAAGATGCCTATGGCAATATTAGCATTCTCTTTCGCGAAGAGAATCCTCGAAGGTAACAAGACTGCTATTTTAATAAAAGAATGTTACAACATTTGTCATAGATTTTTGACCAAGTGAAAGAAGCTCTTAGAACACTACATATCGACGTTGTCGTTTTTTTTTAAATGATTTTCGACGATTGTTTATGTACGGTTGTTCTGATCTAACACATCAAAACACGAAGATCAAAACACATTTTATTTTACCTTTTAGTTTTTATAAAAATAAAAATAAAATTTCTAGTTTTTCGCTATCACCTCCGCCATCCTATTAAATATAAACACGAACATTGCGTTATACTATTTGCAATATTATTCCAAAAATAACGCCCGATCCGTTTTTTTTTTAAACTCGCTCATGGATTTTTTTGTATTTTTTCGTGCGATAGAAATAGCTGTGGTTGTTGAACGAAGCCCCGAAATCGTTCAAGGAGTTGCAAATATAGTTTGTGGAGATGTACTTCTTTACGTTATTAGTCTGTGGTACAATAATTGAGATGGAGAACCTTCAAATTATACAATGTTCCTGACTTATGTTTGTTTGAAATGGAATGATAAATCGACTGTCGAAAGTTCATGATTCAGATACGGGTTCAAGTTACACTTTTCGAATTTTATTTCAACGTTTTTGATCTTGTTAATATTTTTTCGTATCGGCAAACAGCGTAGGACACCCTGAGACATGATGGAGTGATATACTTAATGCAGTGGCTGGAAAATAAAAGCCGAGGATCGGGCTGAGTGGTGGCGTGCCTTAGAAGAGGCCTATGTCCAGCAGTGGACCAAAGTAGTAGATCATTGAATATTTGTGGAATTTGTGTTATCACCGAAATATAGTTTAATTAAGTCATTTAAACGTTTTAGAACATGATATTTAAGCTTATTTTACCTTTTCTTTGCACACATTCTGTATGAGGGAGGCCTATCTATCCAGCATAGGTCCAGCAGTGGACGTCCTATGGCTAAAATGATGATGATGATGATAAAATATGTACAGTTAAGGGGCAGTTAAAAGAGCGCGTCTATCTCACTTGGGTATATCAACGTTTTTGAATATAAAAATTACGGAGTAAGAATTTAAAATTAATTTTCTTTTAAAAAACCTACTTATATTTTTTAGTCCGCTTGCTTTGAACACTTTTTCTTTTATTAAGTTAACAAAATTCGTAGGCATCCTACAACGAGAGAAAAGCAACGTAGACAAGGGTAGCTATCCTAAAATTACAACAGGATAGAAAACACTTACGAGCTAGTGCCACAAGTGGCGGGCTTATCGCTAAAAGCGATCTCTTCCAGGCAACCATTGGATGGAAAGAATTTACGTAATAGAATCGACGGGGGATGCTAAAACACTTTTAATGATACCATTAAATAGATACTACTAAATGATACATAGTATAATAAATATATATATACATACATAAACACACATAATAGTGTAGTCATAGTGCAGTCTAAAAGCGTTACTCTGTATAATTATATTTAAAAAAAAAACGTAAACCGTAATTATGTCGTACAGACGCCTCGATTTTCCTGTGAGCATCGTAGTATGATTTCTCTGTTTGATTGGGCCTACACAGAGAAAGAAAACCAAACGTTTCTGTATTTCTGTTTCTGTAAACACTAAACAAATGAGTCCTAAATCTAGGAACCTGCATTGGGTATTCAGGGCAGGCATTTTAGCAGCTAAGTTATTTTTAGGGTTCCGTACCACAAAAGGAAAAAACTGAACCTATATAGGATCACTTTGTTGTCCGTCTGTCCGTCTGTCAAGACCCTTTTTTTTCAAGAACGTATAAAGCTATCAAGTTGAAATATATACTAAATACTTGGGTCTACGTTTTCTTACGGCTGTCAAAAAATTAAACTTATAAGTCAACGCAATCAAAAGAAATTACCGCATAATTCGCATTGTCGCATATTTTCGCATATTTTGCGATTTCACAAGGGAATCAAAACCTATAGGGTACTTCCCGTTGACCTAGAATCATGAAATTCGGCAAGAGGCAAGGTCTCACAGCACATATAAAGGAATAAATCCGAAAGTTGTTAATTTGAAGTTAAATCAAATAAAAAATATTGTTTTGAAATTACAAACTAACATTTTGTTGTTGTTATGTATGGATGAACCTTATTGTCAACTACAAAGTTAAGTTTGTTTTTCAATATTAAATTTTTTTGTTGTTTGGACTTGCTCTGTGAGGAACCCTCAGAGTGCGAGTCCTACTCGTACTTGTCTGGTTTTTCACATAACTTGTAGTTTAACTGTCGACACGTTTCTTCGGAATAGCTCGGACATTTACTACCTCAACTAACTTTCCCGTAGGTTCTACTTTAAAATTAAAGTTAATGGCAATTAAAGGACCTAATAAAATAGTATTTTACGGTTCTTGTGCCATCACTGAAATGTTCACTCTTTCAGTAATTAAATGGCTTGTTAGGCGATGGCTTAAAAAAAAAGTGAAAACATCTTTAGGCACGCTGGACACTTTGGACATGGAAAAACAGACTGTCACGCTCAGATATATGTATCCGTAATTTTTAATACAGCGCCATCTGTTGTGGAATAGGGAATCACTACTTAAGTTTTCACATTTGACGTTGCAGTCCTACGGATGATTCTTTTTTTTACAAGGCGATGTTTGCGTGTAACTATGTTTGTTCGGGTGAAATCTTGCAACTCAATTTTAAAGCAGATATTTTCAACCGATTGAGTTGAAATTTGGCACACTTATGTAAGTTCGGTGACAATGCAATGTTATGGTACCTTCGAGCTGGTCTGATGGAGATAGGTGGTCAAAATAACTCCTTAACAAAACGACGTAATTCCGTCGTGTTTGGATTCGTTGGATTTGTCTTCCCAAGCACTTTGGTCCAAGATGTTACATTCAATATGGGGGACGCCCCAAGATGGTGGACGCAATGTTCTTATCTACCATCATAATATGGGCATCAAATGAAAGGGTATTTGCTAAGAAAAATAAGAAAAAGCTTATTTTAAATAGTATTTTTTTTTAAATAATAAATCTTATTAATATTTGCTTTTGCAGTGGGATACGAAAAACCTTGTTGTAAAAAAGTATTTTTTAAATTAATAAATCTTATTTTTATTTGGCTTTGCAGTGAGTGGAATACGAAAAACCTTGTTTTAAAAAGTATTTTTTTAAATTAATGAATCTTATTCTTTTTTGGCTTTGCAGTGGAATACGAGAAAGATTATTGAAAAAAAGTATTTTTATTAATCTTATTAACTTTTTGGCTTTGCTGTTAAATACGAAAAAATCTTGTTATTTTTTTTAAATATATAAATCTTATTCACTTTTTGGCTTTGCTGTGAAATAAGAAAAAAACTTTTTTTTTTAACTTCATAAATCCTATTCACGTTTTGGCTTTGCTGTGAAAACACAAAAGTTTGTTTAAAAAAGTTTTTTTAGAATTAATAAATCTTATTAATTTTTTGGCTTTGCAGTGGAGATACTTAATGTTTGGCACTCACCTGGCTTAGCCTAGAATCTGCACTGACAGTGTAGACGCCTCGGCAGTCTTCTTCTGGCTTGTCCGGTGACGGCTTGCGATGCCAACACGCTGCGCACACCATCACGAGCACGCCGCATAGTGTGATACTGGGGACAAAACCTTATTATTGTATCCAGTTATAAAAACTATAGTGGTGGAATTTACTCGTACCATGTAAGACCAATAAGACCTTAGACCTCTAAAACGGCTTCTATTCGATCATTTCAAGGCGTATCATCCATCACTGATGCCTATCACATTCAAACATTGTAACCCGTATACAGATAAAGGTGTGTTTCCAAGTGGCCAGTCAGCACGCCTCCGCTCCGAGGAATGGATACCTCGTCACGATCATTCATACATGCATGAGCAATTACTTCGCAGATATTTCGGAGAGAAATGTTAAGGTTCAGATTGACGATCGGATTCTAGAGGGATCTAAAGGTGGCATTCGCAGTGAGTCACTCACAGATTTTCGACAAAAAATGGATAGGCCACAATTATACGCAAAAATTCGTGTAGTTTTTAATCTGTGGGCGAATAGGGTATTTGACTACTTTTGGGAAACTATTGCACATTATTGTCTGATATAAAATAATGTATACTGCATTTATATTTTCTGGATATCAGTCGTATTTGCGATATAAATCGATGTTAAAGTTTGAATAAAAAAATATCGCGCCAAAACGCAGACCTGCGTCATAGCTCCGATCACGTGACTAATTGACGTCACACAAAACAAAACAACTGCAGCCAGGCTGCAAAAGTTTGATGATTAATTAATTTCTAATAGAAGTAATGGTTTATAAATATTGTGTAGTGCCAAAATGTACAAATACTTCCATAAAGACACCGGATAAAATATTTGTTCCTGTTCCAATGCACCCAAAACTCGAAAAAAGTGGTTGTAACCAATCTAAGGTTGGAACTAAGTAGCTCGTAGAGAACCCAAAAGTATTGGAGCTAATTCAAGTGTTTCTATGTGCGAAGATCATTTTGAGGTACATATTTGAGTCTATATATTTCTATTATAATTTGTGTTTTTATTGCATTACTATTTTATGTACTGTTACTTTCTTTTTAAACATTGTAAAGCTCGACATAACCTAACAAAATAGTTATATCCACTTACTACAACATACTTTTTGTACAACTTGATTGAATGTTTTGCTTGGAGAACAATTAAAAATTAATACTGACATTGTAGTTTTTACGTTTTGAGTTCTGCAGCGTAGAAACAATGACGTGGATTATTATTAAAGAAATATGCAACCATAAAAACATTAATTTTGGGTAAGTTACTGCTGTCTGCTTGCACAAAATGTTACTCCATTCTTCTCACATTTAACCTCCGGAATGTTTTTGGTGCAAATTTCTGGATAAATCGCTCTCAAAATAGCTTTACAACATTAAATTCGCAAATATCAATACAAAATCTGTTTGTTTAGATTTGTGTGACGTCACTAGGGATGAAGCCAGTTACAGACCGTTTTCGATCACGTGATCAAATGTCGAAAATACAGTTATTTTATTCGCGTTTTTTACAAAAAATAAGCATATTTTTATCAAAAAATCAATGAAATATGCTTTTTCATTATGTCATGTTTATGGATGGCGTCAATTGGCATAATATTTTTAATACAGTCAAGTACCCTATTACAAATATTCCCTACACATATGGAATTTTAAAATTAAAATTTGTATGGAATTCTATTAATGACGACTATTCTCAAAGAATTCTATACATTCTATACGTATTTTATTTACGTATCGATTATTTTTTCATGACCTTGGATACATAATCCTTCAGTTGGAATAATAATGTTTTGCAATGTATTAATAACGTCAAAAAATTCATAGTCACATTCAAAGTTCAATGATATTATGACATTCACTAACATGCACTGGGCCACCATCCATGGTGGATTACGGCCCATCACCTTCTCTGAGAGAAGCCTATGTCCCAACAGTGGTACCATGATAAGCTGATATTGATACTAAAAAGGCTTACTCTTCCGAGACCTAAAATGCTCAATCATTGTTATACAACCCGAAATTAGCTATAAGAAGTACATAGCATAGTAATACAAATAGTAGATTTAAAAAAAATAACATTTTAAAAGAACAAAATGTATCAAATTACAAACTAAATACTAACTAATAGTGGAAAATAATTGACGTCACCAAGTTCCAATCACTGTGTATGCAAGGAGGGTTCCTTGCATACACAGCCAACCTCTGATAACTGATAGTTAACAACAAAATACTGTACAAGCGCCATTACACTCGATATTAAAAGAGTGAGTTGGAAAAATAGACGCAAGGACAAAGCTATTTTTAGATTTGGTTGACTTCAAGCCCTCCACGTCTAGATATCCTAACTAAATCTTCGCTAATTTATATAAAATCGAAGTATCTCTCACCTGACTGATGCAACACGAAATCTCAAAAACAATTCGTTTTATAAGGCTGAAATTTTAGTTGACATTTTTAGGTAGATTCCTTATATGGTGTAGACATCAGCTGAGAAAGAATTTTACGATAGGGACGCAAATTAAGGGAGACAAAAAGACGTTTTAGTATAAATGAATGTCTACGCGGGCAACAACTAGTATAGTTTTAATAAAAACGAATGTGTTTCCTTTAGAGTAGAGTAACAGAGAAGTTTAGTTACTACCCCGCTAAAAGAAAAGAACAGTAGCTTAACAAGCACCAAAAAGTCTTAAAATCTAGAGATGAAAGTCTGTTCTGGCTGCCATGACTTAAGGTGCCGAAACGTGGACACGCAAGTTCAAGATAGCTCAGCAAGGCTTTGAGGGGTCGTATCAGAAACGTCGAAAATCAATGTCACCGGCATAGCTCAGCGTATACCTACCTAAGCAAGTCAAAGTAGTAGTGGGTCGGTTATATCCAAATGTCATATCGCAGAACCGAAAAATGCTGGGGTAGAAGCGTTCTAGAGTGGAGACCATGAATTGGTAAACGAAGCGTAGGACTTCCAGAGTCAGTCTGGCTGGCTGGAGGCGAGAAGCCGAAGATTGGGTCGAGTCATGACAGTCCTTTCTAGCGGAGGACTAAAGGCTGATTGTGATGATGAAGCAAGCACCAAAAAACAGCACCCAATAACTATGGTCCCAAACAGGCAAGGGAAAACATAATCCCACTGTGTCTCACATTCAGTTTGCTTTTTGTCCCTTGCATTGGCAACCCTGTCTTCGCATGTCATGTAAAGGCATCCCCTTGTTTTTGTACATGCTGACCTCAAACATAATCGGCAAAGACAGACCCTTGAGTATACGATAAAGACATATAATAATATATATAATTATATTTTGAGTAAGCAAATTAATGAAATTATGTTTGCAGAATAGATGCTTTGTACAACATTCTTGAATTAAAATCGGAAATTGAAGTTTGAATGGACTCTTCTGGTCGTCTGGCTTAGATATACTGACTGCTTGTTTGGGCTACATTTTAAAATCACATTTCAAGGCGTCACTTCGTTCTTACGACTTATCTAGTTTCAGGCAAAGCAGTCGATCAGTTTTTCTTTTCTTCTGTTTTGTTCGGATTAACAGTTCCCAGTGGTGATCAACCGATTGCTTTTGTTCAGGGGCCTTACGGCTAGCTGTTTAAAGCAATCCATTTTACGCGATAAAAAAATGTTGCGCGACCGCAAACCGTATCTGGGCGCGTTAAGGTTCACGTTCGCGTGATTTTCCGAACTGCGCTGTTTTAACGTTAGTTTTATACCGCGTAAAGAGTTGGGCGGTGATCAACCGATCGTCTTAAAACATATTTGGTAGACATTGATTTTACAAAATGACGTAGTTCATATTTAAACCCTCTACAAGGAACGATGTTATTGCAGTTAACACACACGACACGCATACATACTTTTTCGTATATAAAATCTGCCACTTAAAGTTTGCTTAAAGTGAGATAGATATAGTCGTTTTCCCCCCAAGCTAAAATACGGATTGGTGCGACAAGGGAAAGACTTTAAAATCACAAGTGGAGTTACTGGTTACCGGAATAACGGACTAAAATAAAAATAAAAGAATAAAACCAAAATAATAGGGAAAAAGAACTTTTGTTAACGGAGTAACGGACTAAAATAAAAATAACAGGATAAAACAAAAAAATAGGGAAACAAAACTTTTCAAAACATTGTCGTGTGAGTTTTATTGTGTTAATTACCTAAATGATGATCACGAAATTAATTTCACCAGCAGATAACTTGGAAATTAAATTTTTCACGTTATCAGCGCGAGGTAATGAATGCCACAGAGATTGCAAGGGGAGATAAATGGCACGAATGGCGCGATCTTCTCGATGTATGAGCGATGTTTACACAGAAAAAAAAAACGCTCTTGTCTGTGGTTGTTTTCATCTACGAGTCCTGGGTATTTCGTAACGGTTGAATTATTCATTTATTGAGTTTTGGCGTCAACATGAAAAAATCATGTCACCATATTGTATTATTATTCTCACATATTCTACACTTATGTATTTTCGAGTGTTAAGGTGGTACGTTTCACTGATGGTGGGAAATTCAAATTTCAAACAGTTTTCTTGTCCTTGTAGGTAGGCCGGGTAATTATTGTAAACGATCATGATGTTTTCGCAAATTGATTATTATTCTTTACAAAACTGTTTGATATTTAAATTTCCCGCCATAGGCGAAACGTACCACCTTAACGATGACAAATTAATAAAAATCTCATGCACTAGCGTCTAAACACAGTAACAACACCTGACGACTACAACATGGAAATTAAGTTCCGCTGTTTGCCGTGGGACCTCAAACATGAAAATCACTCTACTTGAATAATTTCTAACTTGGCACTGGCTTAATTTATAAGATGTCAGTAATTGGACAAAACTTATAAAACGGTTGAATGCAAGGCAACTTGTAATCATAATTCTTCGAATTTATTAAAAGGGATTATGCTAAAGGCCAAGCAGGGATTTGAGAATTAAAATAATGTTAAACACCACCTGGACCCTCGACCTTTGTGGAATAATATCCTCGACTGATAAACTTCGTTGGGATTTTGTCCCAATTAGGTATTTCAAAACATAATAGACTAGACACTTTACACAAGTTTCCACCAGTACAGCGTCTAGTCTATTAATTTTTGAAATAATTGGTCATGACAGAGCAGTGTTAAGGTTAGTCGACCGCGGTGGGAACTTTTATAGGGACAATAAATCTACCTTAACCGCTAAAGCTACATGAAAACGTTCCAAGAAGACACAATTTTAAGACAGAAATATCCCGTAAATATTCTTATAACTTTTTTGGAAAATAATTAGTTATAGACGTATTGAATTTAAAATAAAAAAAATTAACCTTGAATTTTGACGGGTCATATGTAAAAATTAGACCTTAAGTTGGACCCTTAAACTCGTATTATTTTGTGCTTCTGTATTGCTTAAGACAGCTTGATGGTAGCGAATTATTCTAATGTTTCTGTTGACAGGAGATTCATAAAAGTTAAACCTTCGTTGCGCGAGCACAAAATATTAATACTTATAATCCGACCAGCTTATATGCGGAGTTGGCCAAATGTTGGAACTAAATTTTTGCACTGAATCCATCAGTTTGGTTAGGAACAACGACGGTGGTTCCCCCACTCAACTCTACAGATAAGTTGGTGTACTGGAGCAGTAAGCATATCCTACACATAACGTTATAACTGTCACAAGTTTTCGGTTGTTGTACAACGCGGGAATAATGGCAGGGTTGCCATAATGGTTAGCTAGTCAGCCTATGGGGAAATGTAACTTTTTAACGATAGTGAATATAGCGATAGAAAAAGTAATGGAAAATACATCAAAAGTTCATGCGCTGAAAAAGTACTTGCGTAAATATATTTTTTGTTTTGGGTCCAGACGTCTTGACTAGTCCATTTATTGATAATTTCAAGTTTTAAAAGATCAAACAAGTTACAGTCATGCGTAAGTAAAGTGGTGGAGACTTTACTAGCAGCACCTGATGGAGTTTTCAAAACAACACGAAAATAGACGATTCGTTTAAAACGTTTGCAATGTCATCTAAAAATAATACCCAACCGGTTTTTTAATACCTACTTGGCGATTTTTTTAATGCTGTAAGTGTGCGAAAGAGATAGAGCTAGCCAAAGTACGCGGCCTTAACCTCTACATATATATTTCACAATCCAATACGTGCAAAATTCGTTAATCTAAAATTTACTAGAACCGTACCGATTTAATCAAACGGTATAATTAATTTCCGCTCTGGGGATTCCAGTGACGTCACTGCGTCATCGACAGGAACATGTAAATGCAGGTCCTTTAAATATTTACTCATGGCAACACTGTTTGGAATTAGGGCCGCCAACTAACATAAAAACAACCCTCATCTTTAAATAGGTTTCGTTCTGTCGTTAGGCAGACGGACAAAGAAGTGATCCTATAAGGATTCCTTTTTAGGGTTTCGTGCCCAAAGGGTCTAAACGGGACCCTATTACTAAGCCTACGCTGTCTGTCTGTCCGTCCTAACTTTTCACGGTTGTATATTTCAAACCGTTATAGACAGCATGTTGAAATTTTCACAGAATATGTAATGTTACGGCTGATTAACTAAGAAATAATAAAAAAGTAAAATGGCCCGAATATTTATTTATTTATTTAAAGGGAAACCCTCAGTGTGCGAGCCTGACTTGGCCTCTTTTTTTCCAATTTGAGGTACGGAACTTAACAAGAGTGCTTGCAGAGGTTGTAGCAGACCAGGGGCCTTACGGACAACTGCTATTACAGGCACCTAATCCGCTCAGTTGGAAAATCACGCGACCGCAAACCGTATCTGGGCGCGATAAGGTTTGCGGTCGCGTGATTTTCCAACTGAGCGGATTAGGTGCCTGTAATAGCAGTTGTCCGTAAAGCCCCAGGCCCCCGATTCTACTAAACAAAATTGTCTTTAAATTGTAATTGTTGCGATTTTAATTGTTAAATAACTGCCTCAAAATTGACAGTTTTAAATATTTTTTTATACTAGAAAAATACAACCACCTAATATTATAAATTAGTATAAAAAAATTATTAAAAACAGTCAATTTTGAGGCAGTTATTTAACAATTACAATCTAAACTCAACTAAAATTACAATAAAAATCAACAATTACAATTGAAAGACAATTTTGTTTAGTGGAATCGAGGGCCAGTTGACAGCCCTGCGAGTCAGTTTCAAGTCCATGAGCGGCAATCGCACTAACGCGACGTGGAAGCCCTAATTTGTGGGGCATTTGAGTCAGCCGGAACAGATTACTACCTAATTTAATTATCTCTGATGGAAACTACATTTAGACTTCAGTAGATATATACTGGGTTACGCGGAAAGGGTGTACTAAGCCGAAAGGGTCATATGGTCCATAGTACCCATCATTATGAATAACTTTTACTATGGGAGCAACTCAAAATTAAATACAGTAGACAACGTCCGGTTAGTACTTAGTACGACGTAAAGACACCGAACTTTTAACTGTCATTTTAACTGGCTATAACTTACGTCTAGCAGATTTTTTACCCCAAAACTTACAAAATAAAAACTAAGAATTTCGTGACAATTTTTTTTTAATTTCATTGTACTCATATAACATAATAATTAATCAAGTTTATTATGGTTTCTAATACAATGTCTTCCAGGATATCTTCAGTTTGAGATGAGAACTTTCTAGCATTTGCACATACAATATAACTGAGAAAATTGTATCTTGAACCATCATCTGGGAATATTCTCTGGTATCGAAAGAAATAGCGCCATTTGAAGCAAATGTTCTGAGATCTGGAACGTGGCGATTGCCTAGTGAACTTTTTACCAGCGTTGTCGAAGCGTTACTTTTAACCCAATTCTGACCCAGTATCGTTTTTAGGGTTCCGTACCCAAAGGGTAAAAACGGGACCCTATTACTGAGCCTACGATGTCTGTCTGTATGTCTGTCTGTCCGTCTATCTGTTTGTTCTACCTATTAACGGTTTTATCTTTCGAACCATAATAGCTCCAGTTGACATTTTCACAGAATATGTAATGTTACGGCGGACTAACTAACAAATATACGGTTCGAAAGATACAGCTGTTAATAGGTAAGACAGACGGACAGACAGACAGACAGACAGTAGGCTTAGTAATAGGGTCCCGTTTTTACCCTTTGGGTACGGAACCCTAAAAATTTGGCTCGTTCGCTCCCGCCACGCCACCTTACCATATCTCCTTTGTTTATCTGATCTAAGGTCATAACCATGTTGAATTTCCTACACTAGTTTGCTAGTGCTTAATCTCACTTTAACAAGTCCCGTCTCAGCTAAACGAATAGTTACGAGTTTAGGACATAAAATGCTCGTTACTTCCGCGTCTTAACTCAACTCACTTGAAAACTTGAGCACTTAATGAATATCCTTTTAGGAAGGTAGGAAACTAGGTGTGAAGTGCACAAACAACGTTTAGGTAATGAACACACTGCCTTAAGAGCCATATTACAAAATCGATCGTTTAATTTTAGGTATCTAGATTTTCGGGCCGAAAAAATAATGCCGTAATTGTCAAGACGAATATAAAACAATTAAACCATAACATTAAAATTGTTTATTTTATGTCAGGAATTTAACGGTATCCACTCTCAAACTTTTCCTTCGACAGTTTCACGGAAAACTGCTTTTGTAAAATGGAGGTAGTAAGTTGAGTTTTTCCAAAATCTGAAGCCGTTAATTTCCAATAATGAATTAATATTATTCTATTTAGGTATTACATAAATTGAATTTTTTGTAGTTCTTACTATTTGATAGCATCAAAATGCCAAAAATCTAGTTGTAGTTGCTTTTTACCCGACTGCAAGAAGGAGGGTATTGTCGAGTGTATGTATGCATGTATGAGGATTCTTTGGCACGCCCTACAGCCCTACGGCTTAATAGATTTCGACATGTGAAGTGTCATTTGAATCGTTTTAATAGTGGGAGTGACAAAGAATACAAGAAAACAAAATGGCGTCCGCGACAAAAATATGGGAGGGAAAATGATTGCTCTTTAGTTACCTACTATTTATACAACGCAGTCAGGTTATATTTTTTTACAATTTAATTTATAGTTTCCTCAAAAAATGGGTGAGGGCTCTTAAGTTTATTAAAAAAACGAACTCGCGAGCAACAGCTAGTTATCACTATAAATAAAACCTGAAAACCAATCCAACTCAGTGCACGTAATGCACACAGATTAACCGGAAGCTTGTAAGCGAGTAGCATGTCGGCTGGACGTCATGTTATCATCATAAACCTTTTACGAGGTGCTCTCCGGTTTACAGTCCATCGCCTGGCTTTTGAACTAGTGTCCGCCGGACGTCCGGTCACTGCGGGTGACAACTGAACTGTATTATAGTGCTAACAGACGTGAGGATTTGGCTGACCTAAACCGCCGTCTGACCAACGGGAGAAAAAGAGAGGGAAATATGTATCACTCTTTCTCTCCCGTTGGTCAGACGGCGCAGCGGTTCGTCAACCAAATCCACACGTCTGTTAGCGACTTTGGAACCGCATAACTTTATGAACACAGAAAAGAAAAGGTTTTTTATCGGTGTTTATGAAACACGTCATTTTGTTAATACGGCCGAATTTTTGTACCTACTTTTTTAATAAAATAAAATAAATAGCAAAATAATAATAGCGCTCACATTTTTTGACAAAAAGCACTAAAAAAAACTGGATTGTTGGCGTTCTGATTCTATCAAATAGAAAGATCTATAGAAAATTCAAGTTCTGTGCTTTGTCAACAAACCTGGCGAAAAAAAAGGTGACGCTGCTCGGCGCAGAGTCGGTAGGTTGTTGTTCTGGCGCCGTGTGGTTGTAGTAGTGTCTGGCGTGCGCCACCGCCGCGACGGCCGCTAGCCGCTGCGTGCCGCCCATGGCCCAGCCGAGCGGGCTGCGCTGTGCACCGGCCCCGGCCGCCGCCGCCACCACGCACCAGCGGCGCCAGCGAGCCACCGCGCACTACCCGACACCAAACTCGCGCTTCTCGCTTAAACTTTGCAATGTTTCAGTTCTGAAGAGAATTTTCAGTCGGCGCCGCTCCTGCGACGCGTTAGAAGGATTTTGCTGTTTTAATTTCGAAAGTATTGTTTTTATTTTTCACTTTCTGACTAGCTACAAATTGTGGGTAACTGCGTCTGTAACAAAAAAAGGGTTGTCTGTCGGTTTACAGGCGATAATTTTACGTGATAACGCTTAGGCCGATCGTGCCTCTCTCGCTTGTTCCGCGCTCTCGCTTGCACGCGCGGCTCAGGCGGAACGTGACAAGTTTTCGTGCGTGCAGCCGCGGCGTTCATAGATTTATAAGACGTTATCACGTCAATAAACTGATGAGTAGTCAAAATACGATCACAACACTACTACTTCTACCTACTTAACATGTGTTTAGTTAATCTATGATTCTCATGATTATACACTATTGTCTTATCGTTCATAAAATCCTAACCCAGAAAAAAATTAAGATGACAATCTCCGAAGAAACATACAAGAGAGATTTAAGGTAAAGTGGCGTAGCGGATGTGAGCGCATCTGGCCTAAATCAGGCTTGATGCCATTAGTCGAACTTACCCTGCAGAAGACCTTGGCGCCCTTTTTTGCATGTGGACTGCTGCAAGTTTCTAAGTTTGAATTAATAAGTGACCTGTACAGTTACAGTTTTTACGTTAAGCGGTTTACCGGTATATTGTTTTTTTTTATGAAACAAGGAGACCTTATTTACACGAATTTACGATAATTGTACTAAGGCAAATCTCCTTTTTTGTCTGATATGAGACGACAATTGTATATTTTAGTTTGATAGATCGAAATTTTAGATTAAAGATAGCATCTTTGATCTTTAATTTTACCTCCCCTCCTACACACAGCAGAATATCTTAGTAGGTACTTAGTTATTTCAATTTAATTATATCCCACCGTTTCCCCCACCATATATCAATGTCAAAGTGTGCGTGATCTAACTGATAAGAAAAACTAAGACCAGGATCTCACCGCAGACGGTTAGCTTAGCGACTAACAGTTGCTTGATCACCGAGATAACACATGTTGGTCTGTACAGAAAAAGATAAAGATAAAGGCACTTAGCACGATATAAGCTCTCTAACAAATTCCGAAATCAAGACTGCATCGTTTTGAGAATATATTATTAAACCGAGCGAAGAAGTAGTTCTAAAAGACGATCCCTAAGCGTATAACAATTTTGAACTCGCTGCTCGATTGTGGCACACTTCTTGCCTTTTTAAGCCAACCTTTAAGCGTACGTGTGCAGCGCCGACCCTGGTGTAGAGCGAGAGGAGAGGTCGCTCTAGGCGCCAGATAGCAAGAGACGCCAAAATGCCAAAAACAAAAACAAAAACGAGCGAAAAATTACATTTTGATGGCGCCTCGCGTCTCGGTGCTAGGGCAGCAGGCACACTTGTTTGTAACCAGCATAAAATTTTGATGTGGAAATAATTTACATCCTGGATTAGCAAATGAGCAATTTTTTATTCCGGAATAACAATCGATTCCTATACGATAGTTTTCAGAAATGAAACGCGAAAGACAATTTCGCTCTACCCTGATCAAAGGCTAAGGCCGGCGCTGTACGTGTGGTGTAGCCCTGGCCTAAGTTAGAATTGTTCGGTTCTAAAGAAAAACAATAACTCTAATTAAATGGAATTCTAACGAATGCCGAAGTTTCCGAATGAATTTGCGCTCCGATTGCTGTTTGTTAATCTAGTTTGGATGAATTAAAATACCGAGCATTCCGCTCGGCGTTTATCTAATCTTACTTATAATGAAACTGTACGAGGATATTATCGAACAAAGACTTAAAAAAAAAGGATTATATGGGAGCAAAACAATCCAAAAACAACATTTTTAATTATTATTTTCTATACTGGGGTATGCAGAAAGGGTGTATTAAGCCGAAATGGGTCCATAGTTCCCATCATTATGAACAACTTTTATTATTGGACCAAATCTAAAATCTAAAAAAAAATATCAGCTGTTCTATACGTTCTCAGTCGACAAAACGTATGGAACAGCTGATATATTTTTTACGATATCAGGGTTAGTCCCTTGGTAAAAGTCGTTCTTAATGGTGAGTATAACCAAGTATAACAGACCCCTTTTGGCTTAGTACACCATATCCGCGTAACCCTGTATTGCAGATGAAAATAAGTTATCGTTTATCGCTGCGTAGAGCGTCTACGCGGAAGTCTACAATGCTACGTGAAAGCTACGAATATGGATCGATTGACATACTGACTGGGCGCGAGTGCTACGCGAGGTATTGCTCGATCGGTCATGACGGACCTCCCCCGAGGCAAACGCAAGCATAGCCAGCGCCCGCTTTAGCCTTTGATCGGTACCCTTAGTACAAGTTTTGATAGTATTCGAAAACTTTTTTCGTTTTCGTATTGTTTCATACATTGCTGGGCTGAAAGGTATTCGATAATTTTTTTCATATTATAGTGAAGCAATCTATACCGCCGTTTACTACCGATTTTAGTTCCTTCGCGTTTCCGCTGGAGGCGCTTTACTAAAATGTATGGAACAATACGTAAACGAAAAAAGTTTTCGAGATTTAGTTTTGTGGTAGAGCGAGATAGTCTTTCGGCGCGTTTCATTTCTGAAAACTGTATATTTATGAATCGATTCCCGTATAAAGAAGTATTCCATGTGCTAATCCAGGATATAAACTATTTCCACATCAAAATTTTATGCTGGTTACAAACAACACAAGTGTGCCCCGCTGCTTGCCACACCCCGAGGCACGAAGCGCCATTTTTTTTTGTCGCTCTATTTTTTTTTTGCTTTTGGCATTTTGGCGCCCCTTTATCTTTGGCGCCTAGAGCGACCGCTCTTCTCGCTCTGCCCCAAGGCCGGTGCTGAACGCAGCCTCGGGTGAGCATTGTCGATTTTTGTCTATGCTCAAAGGCGCCTCGGTACGAATACCGCGCGCACTCAATATGGTAGTGTTTTGTCTAGCTCCTTGAGTTATCTAGGGAATATACTCAAAGGCTCGCTTTCTTGCGCCTCGGGTAAAGACAATAGTGTCTTAAATTAATACCTTCATAATGATCCCTTCTCTTTTTTGTGTGACCAATAGGCCTCTTAAAGTCGTCTGTCACGTCTGTTCACGTCTACTCATAAACTTGTAGTCGTCTGTAGTCATACAGACGACTTTAAGACACGAATTTATTTATTTCTCCTGGTTTTTTGGGATGAACCCGGTCCTTTATACGGCATCAATGGAGCTAAAGCCAACACTGAGAGGCGTTTTTGTGTTAACAATAAATTAAACTATGTGGATTGGGATGATGTTGGTAAATAGATGAATGATAGATTGATAATAGATTGATGTTATGGGGTTATAAATAAACTGGGCTATTGAGTTGAATAATTTGTGGATACAAGATAACATATCTATAGGATGAGAAACGGCACCTGTCTTAGCCTGTCTCATCTCAAAATACATTTAGGCAGGTGATGACTTGCCACCCGCTAAATGGGCTCCCCATAAAGGCTGCCGTATATTGGCGCCGGAAGGGCAACTTGCGTGGATGCCTTACGGTGTCGAGAGGTGTGCTGCACTATCATTAAAAGCTTCTCGCCTATGCGCTTTAACACTTCCACCCTGGAGCTTAGGTTCTTAGTGCTTGCGGTTTCCACCTCCCAGACGACCAGTTAAGGTAAGCCAGGGGTCGGGGTCTCTGGGGTTTTAGCCCCATGGAATCGGGGTATACGGTGTCGCCACTCACCGATGGCTCGCAACAAAGCCGCTCCGTTATTATCTATTTAAAATAACTCACGGGTCTAGCCCGGACCTTTGAAATGCTCATCTCAAAATGTATTTAGGCAGGTGATGACTTGCCACCCACTTATTAATTTTATTATTAAGGACTCATAACAGATCACAGAACATACATCATGATCCATACAGTGAGCACACAACATGGCTTAAACAGTGTGAATTCTTCTAAGCGTAAGAAA
The DNA here is from genome assembly GCA_914767915.1 of Agriopis aurantiaria. Lineage (NCBI taxonomy): Eukaryota > Metazoa > Arthropoda > Insecta > Lepidoptera > Geometridae > Agriopis > Agriopis aurantiaria. The sequence goes on from OU611999.1 coordinate 12,553,743, forward strand.
GCGCGTCAGCGTCTAGAATAATGACATAGACATAGACATATATTTATTGATAATTATAAGAATTACAAGTCAGGCAGTATACAAAATAATATTATGTTAAAAATTTGCTATACAATAGTATTACGCGCTATCTTAATATCGAAAAAGTCACTATATTCATAAAAAGCTTGCGTAATAAGCCACTTATTTAACTTGTTTTTGAAGGATGCAAAGCTCGGAGCATCATCAGATGATCGGATGATCAGTAAACCTTCGTGGTTTGTATTTATCAAAAATCAAATATATCTTTGTTTTATACAGACGCCATTTCATTACTATTATTAGAGCAAATCATAAATATTTCACGTCTACTCATAAACTTGTAGTCCGTCTGTTTGTAACTGTTTGGAGCTAGTAATAATTAACGAAGCCTCGACTACAACTGGCCCTTAAATACAACCAACGTATACATACAGTTTATTGGAGCCACTACTGTATTTTCTAAACAAATCTGACTTACATCGGAACATTTTTTTAGCTCCATCATTTAGCAACTGCAATAGGGTATTTGACTACTTTTGGGAAACTATTGCACATTATTGCCTGATATAATTTAATGTATACTGCATTTATATTTTCTGGATATCAGTCGTATTTGCGATATAAATCGATGTTAAAGTTTGAATAAAAAAATATCGCGCCAAAACGCAGACCTGCGTCATAGCTCCGGTCGAGCGACGATTGACGTCACACAAAACAAAACAGCTGCAGCCAGGCAGCAAAAGTTTGATAATCACTAATTTTCTAATAGAAGTAATGGTTTATAAATGTTGTGTAGTGCCACAATGTACAAATACTTCCATAAAACACCGGAAAAACTATTCGTTTCTGTTCCAATGGACCCCAAAACTCGCAAAAAGTGGTTGGAACTAAGTAGCTCGTAGATAACCCAAAAGTATTGGAGCTAATTCAAGTGTTTCTATGTGCGAAGATAATTTTGAGGTACTTATTTGAGTCTATATATTTCTATTACAATTTGTGTTTTTATTGCATTACTATTTTATGTACTGTTACTTTCTTTTTAAACATTGTAAAGACATAACCTAACAAAATAGTGATATCCACCTACTACAACATACTTTTTGTACAACTTGATTGAATGTTTTGCTTGGAGAACAATTAAAAATTAATACTTACATTGTAGTTTTTACGTTTTGAGTTCTGCAGCGTAGAAACAATGACGTAGATTATTATTGAAGAAATATGCAACCATAAATACATTAATTTTGGGTAAGTTACTGCTGTCTGCTTGCACAAAATGTTTCTCCATTCTTCTCACATTTAACCTCCGGACTGTTTTTGGTGATAATTTCTGGATAAATCGCTCTCAAAATAGCTTTACAACATTAAATTCGCAAATATCAATACAAAATCTGTTTGTTTAGATTTGTGTGACGTCACTAGGGATGAAGCCAATTACAGACCGTTTTCGATCACGTGATCAAATGTCGAAAATACAGTTATTTTATTCGCGTTTTTTACAAAAAATAAGCATATTTTTATTAAAAAATCAATGAAATATGCTTTTTCATTGTGTCATGTTTATGGATGATGTCAATTGGCATAATATTTTCAATACAGTCAAACACCCTATTATAAGTTGGTCGGTCTCTAATTACGAGTGAAGTCTGGGAGTGCAATCATTTAATGAGGGGATTAGAAATGGGGGATGTTTTTGAGGAAAAGTACTTTTAGTAAAAAAATATTCAACTGCACGGAAGAAGAAAAGTAGGGAAAACAATGTTTTTTTTTAATCTATAAACAAATGCTGCTTCGATTTTTATTTTGGATGCCATTTTTAAAATAATACGATATGGGTTATAAGCATATTGAATTTTCACCAGAACTATAAAGGTGATTGCAAAATTTCTATTTAACGGAAACTGGTAACTAAACTATGAATAACTAACATGCAAATACCTATAAAAACTTGTAAAAAGATATGTTAAAATATGTGAAAAAACTATTTTAATATTTATTTATTTCATTTCCTCCTGAAAGAATTTTGTCGTTGCACATTTTGTTTCTATTCTCAAAGTATTTGGTGCATTTATTTCCCGTTGTATTTTTTTTTGACCGTGACTTATTTTGCTTGAATTTGGTTGAATTGTTCCCAATTCTACAGATTTATATTACAAATTCCAATTACCTGCCAATTACAGTTTCCCAGTTTTACAGATTCCCCTTTCAATATGACTTGTTTGACAGATGTTTTTTTTTTTCACATTTATACCTATTATCATGTGAAGCGGGACTACTTGATTTTGGCCGAGGAAAAAAATGGATTTATAAAAATTGTTTATTAATAATGATACGCCCCAAGAGAGCCCTCGCGGAAGTTAAATGAGTTCGTTCGGACACCGTTCGGATAATGTCATTAAGGAGCACACAGATAAAAAAGATTTTGGTAAAAAAATCTTTGAAATCTTATTATTTTTATTGTTTTTAACCTAGCGCACTGGGTGGATAAGAAAAACCTAGGGCAATGGAATTGGACAGTAACCACCTTTTATAGGTGGTGCTTGTAACGTTTTACCCGACTGCTCAAAGAAGGCTTGACCAATTTTGATGTGTCGTTAGAATCGTCCTCATACCCTGAGTGTCACATGCTACATTTTGTTTGAATAATCTATTTGTTTGATTTTTAGTTAGTTAGATTTTTTCATTTATTTGGAAAATTATAAATATCGTACAGACAAATATATAAAAAAATTATTCTTTTTTCTGTGTTGTTTCAAGTATCAAGTTTTAAAATATTATGAAGTTTTATTTAATATCGCCACACAAATCATAGTCATAGTCACAGTCAGAGTCAAGCAAAGTAAGTCACGATCTAGTCAAAGTTATGCCCTAGTAAAGTGGTGGAGACTTTACTAAATCTTCTATGCAATGCAAACTATAAATATTTATCTTAGTGAAAATTTTCCCATTTGACTGTCAATTTTACTTAATAGTCCGTTGTGTAAAATCATAACTATAAAATCTCATTATAAAACAAAGAACTCTTTAACTGTCCTACAGCGAAACATAGTTAGAACTCGTTTTCTTCAAAATTCAGTAACTCACAACTTGTGTCAGTCAGTACTCACCACTCAATAAAAACTTTTTTCACAACTTTTCATCAATTTCTCTTTTGTCTTTTAACGTTTTCGAATTTATTGTATAGTTGATAAAATTTCCGGAAACCAACTTTTCACAGTTTAAAGTCATCAGTTATTCTTATTTTATATTATGATATTTACTTTTAAAGTTAAAGCAGACCCTGGCATTGACCAGGAGACACTCTAAGCAAAGGAAGAATAAAATCAAAGTTAATGTCAGAAAAGGCACGGCGCGACGTCTTGACTTTCGCGTAACTTCTGACGCTGGGCGGGAAACGTCTACCGCCCTTCGCGAGAACCGACTGAGTGAATGCCGGTTCCCGCCCGCCTTTCCTATGACAAACATTGGCCATAGTTGGCCAGTAGTCGGAGAGTGTTGGTGGAATAATGTTTGCGAGTGACCTCCCGCCTGGCATTTCGATTGAAAGTTTTTCCGATTTCATTTAGTTATGAGTTGGTAGATAGAAATATGTTAAAGTAGCTCCAATTTAATAGATCACATTTGAGATCTGTCAGTTTATTATTTATTAGTAAATCGAACAATTGTATGGGTATGTCCTAAAACTGCGACCAGAACCACCGGAGGATGGGCAGCAGCGTCCTATTAGTACACGGTGAACGTACTGCGATCCCCAAGCCGCCTGCCAAGCGTGGGGATTATGGCAACACCCCTCTCTACGAGGGAGGCCTTTGTTCAGCAGTGGACGTTTACAGGCTGATGATGATGATGATGATGAAATCGAACAATTGCCTTCTTTTGTTGTTATTACCTATGTATTTTTAACTAATACAAAAAAAAAAAAAAAAAAAAAACATACAGTCGAATTGATAACCTCCTCTCGAAGTCGGTTAAAAAGTAAAGCTAATGAGCAGTTAGAACTTAATATATAGAAAATAAATAATATTGTTACAAGGTTCCGTTGTTGAGTTTTGATGAAGTTTCAAAAAAAGTGATGTATTAAATGGCCCTACTTTGTTTTATTTATCTATACCAATATTATAAAGAGGAAAGATTTGTATGTAAGTATGTTTGTAATGAATTGGCTCAAAAAGAACTGGACCGATTTGAAAAATTCTTTCACTGTTGGGAAGCTACACTATCCCCGGGTGACATAGGCTATAATCTATACCCGTGCAAAGCTGGGGCGGACCGCTAGTCCATATATTATGTATATATAAATGAACCCTTATTTACCTTGGTCACGCCATCACTTGAGAATGACTTTACCTTCAAAGAAAAATTAAGACAATTGCGCAGAAAATGGGAAAATTTCAGAAAACTTAAGACTTTTAACTTGTGGGTGAAACCGCGGGGCGCAGCTAGTGATAAGATAAAATAAGTTGCTTATTCGTGGTAGGTATCCCAGTAGCGTAGAACACCCTGAAACTCGATGGAATGACGAGGTACGAAGCCGTAGGCAGTAGCTGGATGCGACAACCGAAAATCTGGTTAAGTGGTGTGCCTTGCGAGAGACCTACCTATGTCCAGCAGTGGACTGCAGTGAGCAGATAATAATGATAAATAAGTTGAAATAAGTTGTTAGTAGCATCCTAAAACTTCACTTTAAAATAATGCTATTAGTCAGAAAATAAAAAGTGAAACATGAAAAAATTCAAAACATTTTTATTATACAAATTAATCGAAATTAGTGAGACAGGCCCTTTATTAAAAATCGAGCTATAACTATGTCTTACTTTTAATTTACTGTCTTATTTTTAATCTTTTTCTGACTTCCTACCTAGCATATTTTTTAAACTCTTAATTACTTATTAAGATGTTTACTCTAAAGATTTTAAAAACCCGTTTGTTTGAAGAAGAGATACATTTAGTTTAAATTAAAAATAAGTCCACTTCCACTCACACTCACACATACGCGCGTCGCCAATATTGGTTCCAACGTGACCCCACGTTGGGCGCCAATCTTGGTATTTTCAGTCACTACTACGACCGTGGTCGCCCAGTGACGCCGCCACAACCAGGGTAAGTAAAACACTAAATTCCCTTCTCACTCCACTGCCACACAAATATGCACCTTATCTGTTTCAAAATAACATCCATTTTCATCCTACAAAAATTGTTTTTCACTTTTTGCCATGCGATTTTTAACTGTATTCTTGTAAGTTTAAAGCTTTAATCCTGTAGGGAAACGCGGTGACATTTTCGTGTTACATTTAATTTTAAGGATAATGTAATAGCGGAACCACTATGTGTCGCGACGATCACTAGACATATGGCATTTAGAAATGTCACTGCGTGAGTGTCTGTCTGAAGTGGCGTAAATCCGTTTAACTGTAGGGTATTTCCGGTTTGTCTTTGGTTTTTAGGAGTGTTGAGTCCAGCCCTTATCTGTTGAACCCTCTTAAATTCTATGCTACCCTAGTACTTGAAATTTGAAGCTTTCAGATTATGTTGCACCATTTTCTAAACTAAACTAATTTGAATAGGTCTGAAATGAACATAATGTACAGAAAAAAATTAGGACCACTAACCTGTGGGTAACCAGTGGGGATTGTTCCCAAAATGTTGGCCCATTACCACGTATAGCAATGCTCACCCTTAGAGTAGAGGCAAAAAAGAATTTAAAAAAAGTTGCCATCCTTTTTTTCTGATAATAGATTGAAAAGAGATACAGATAGTGTAAGAAGCTTATTCTTCACTGTAACATATAGCACCATAGCATATCGCTTGCCCAGTATATTTTGTATGAAAGTAAGAAAGAAAGAAAAGAAAGATAATAAATTTTATTCGACACCTTTACAAAAACTTATATCTAAAGGATACAATCAGTGTCGAATGGGTCCGTCTCAGCATTAATGCTGATAGTCAAGGACTATCAGCGCCGGTTTTCAGACAAACCCTTGAGTTTACACTTAACTTAACACAAATTTACATATATTTTTTAAAGTATCTATATGCAACTTAAACAAATAGGACATAGGAAATAGATTAAAGTAGGACACAAAATATATAAACTAAATTTACAGTACTAAAATATAGAAAAGGAACAGGAATGAATACATAACAAGACGGAGTATTTAATAACAATAATAATAATGACAGCAGGAACGAAAAACATATTGAAATAAGAATGTACCAGGTGGAAATAAATACATAAAACTAAACAGCATGACCACAGAAAAGAAAAAAAAAAAAAAAAAAAAATTTGACATACACCTACCTTCCCACATCACAAACAACACCAGGGAGTTTTTGGCGCCAACGCGGAAAAAACATGTCGGCTCGTTGGATTATTTTCTTAAACTTGTGTATTGTCGAGTGTTAATGTGTACTAAATGGGGAATTATTATTCATTAAGTGCTCTTAAGCGTGCTCGAGTGTGGGAAAGTGATATAACGAGGTGAAACGTGTCTTTTCGTGTTGTTTCCAAAACTCCATAGAAGCCTCTTGTAAAGTCTCCACCACTTTACAGGGGCATGAGTTTGACTTGACCGTAACTTAGCTTGACGATGAAAACGATTTTACGCGTATCGTTTCCCTACCTTTAAATTCTAAAACTAAACTCATACGACTTGAATATGGCAACTGCATCAATCATGCGGAGCCAAAAGCCCCAACTCGGGGAAGAGGAAAAAAAAAAAAAACAACACCAGGACACGTTCACACAAGGATATGTTTTGCTTGTGCTATATCGCGGGGCAAGCGGGGGCAGTTCGGGGGAAAGTTTCTTGATGATTGTAAAAACGGCTTTTTGGAGCTCACGCATTTTCACACAAACTTTCAAAGTATTTTTTTTTTCATAAACTACTGGTCTGATTTTGATCAAATTTTTTATGTGTATTTAATATTGCAATATGAATGCAATGAACGATGTTACGTTGGTGTTATTTTTGGGAACCGAATAAAAACAAAAGGCATTAAATAAGTCTTTATAATCATCAATAATTGCCGATATACAAATCAAGTTTTAACAAAATCGAACCACTAGTTTCCAAAACTAATTACTCGTAGTTTGCATTAAAATTACCGTTTTCCGAAGCTCCGTTAATAAGTTGTTTCATCAATGAACGTCATTATAAAATATGTCAGTGTTCTATTGTATAATAAGTTGAACTATTGTGTTGTTATTTGTTTGTATAAATAATCTCATTATTCTGTCGCGCGTGGCATGGACACAGTGATTGAAAGCAATCACTGTGTCCATGTAGGTGTGTCGGCTTGAATTACTAATTGAAAAGCAACTGGCACGCCATTTGTGGCTTATTCCGTGATAAGCGATCGTAGAGTTTGTAGGAATACACGGATCAATGACAAAGGTTCAGTTAATTTAAAGTCAATCATTAATTAAATCAATACAAAAATACAATACACACGTCATTAATCAAACAATACAATACAACAAATACAATGTCACCATAGATAGTATTTTAGCTTTGGCATCGGTACTGTAAAATGTCTGTTACAGCAATGCCGAAGGAAAGCACAATCGACCCTGGCCGCAGCCATCGCCAGAACGGCATTGAAGCTGAAAGAAGGCAATTGTACATATTATTACAAACAACTTTAACCAACCAACCATGAACTGATTCAATCTTTCCGTTGAGTGCGAATAATATTTTATATGGAATAGATGTTGGTCTCATAGTAAACGTTGTTCATATTGTACAACGACCTCCTTTCGGTTTAGTACCGCCGTTCCGTGCAACCTTGTATATCCACGAGATTCTCGCCACGGCACTCAGATTTATATAAAAAATAATAACTTATTAATCTGTAGTAAAGCGAATAAAATGAGACAGATTTCAAATAATCCATGTACTGATATATCGTTTACTTTATATGTATAAAAATGAATCCTTAGTTACCTTGGTCACGCCATAACTTGAGAACGACTTCAACGATTTCATTCATCTTTTTTTTTTAAGTTTTATAATACTTTGTAGAAAGTTCTTATGAAAAAAAATTAAGAAAATTGGAAAATTTCAGGAAACTTAACGACGCCGACGATTTTAACTTCGCGCATTTGACAGTTCTTAGTCTGTCGGATCACCTAGTTATTAATAAAAAAAAAACGACTTCGTAATATACGCAATTTCGTTTACATGGATAAAATATTTTTTCCAGTTATTTTAACTCAAAAACAGACTACTGAACCGATTTTGATGAAATTTTTATGGTACCAATCTGTAAATATATCCGTTCAAATAAAACGATTTTCCAAATCGGTTTATAAATGACGGTTTTTTTTACGCTGATAAGTCCGCGTTTGACCACCAACTCGCCTGTTGGTAAGTGACGATGTGGTCGAAGATGAAGCACGCAGACTTAGAAGATACCTATTCACTCTGGCCTTGAAAAGGCCCAGGTTATATCTCTCAGGAAACAAGGAAGCTGGCAGGTTGTTCCAAACTTTTTTGGGGTATTTTTTTAAAACATGCAGCTGAACTTATAACCTCCTTTTTAAGTTGGTTAAAAAGTGTTCATGATGCACAAAAAACGAATCTTGAACTTTACCCGCGTGAGTGTTAAAATTCTTGATGCTATCAAAAATACAACGAAACTAAGAAGAGAGCAGGAAGAGTAGTTAAGTTAATCTTATATTTGAATACAATGAGGTCGTCATACTGCAAGAAAGACCTACTTTCATGCAGAACTTTAGAAAACTGTAGCTGTAAAGATCTTGAGTACTTTTTTGCTTCTTCATTTTTGAGGTTAAGCTTTTAGTTTCAAATACTTTTTAACCTTTTTGTGCATAATTGCTTGATAAGTTAGCCTATTCTTAGGGAAATAAAATTTTCCTGTCTATTCTATTAACAGAATAATAAGTAGCATAGAATCTGTCACGTGATTTACAAAGCGTAGCACGCCGTCTGTCAAATAGTATGTAGCCTTTGGAGCCTTTTACAGGTCCCTAGTAAATTCAAACAGTGTACAACCCTGCAATTTGCAGTCCTGTCAAAAATATGTCTGTTTCGTTCTGGTAACAACAATTTCGGCATACGACTAAAGAATGTTCATGTTTAATTCGTTTATGCTAAATACTAATAAGCACTACTTATATGCTATCCTTATTCTGTGATTCTATACTATAAAAAAAGTCAGTGTTTTTATTTATTCTTTCCTCTGTTACGATTTTGACGTCGTATTTCTTGTGCATTTGCCAGTTTCAAGTATTTAAATATTATCAAGTTTTACCGTCAAAAAAGTCATAGTCACAGGCATAGTCAAGCGAAGTAAGTCACGTCGTGCCCTAGTAAAATGGCGGAGGCTTCTATAGAGTTCTGGAATCAATAAGAAAAGTCATGTTTCACCGCGTTATATCACTTTCCCGCACTCAAGTACGTCCACAAACACTTAATAAATGTAAATCCACTATTATTACACATTACCACTCGAAAATACACAAGTTTGGGAAAAACCGGCCAAATGCGAGTCAGGCTCGCGCACTTAGGGTTCCGTACCCCCACAAAATTCAATAACGAAATTACCAGTTTTAACTTGGTAATGAACAGAAATTTGTCACCGGCTCGTACTTGGCCATTATTTATTATTTGTTTTTATACTTTAATGCGTAATATAATCATGCTAAGTTTGACGCTTGTACATATTACAATTTTTACATTAGAGTGAATACAAAAATACGTAAACAATACGTTTGTTGTATGGGGACCCTCCGTTCGTTTTTACTTTTTGACTTTTTTATTATTTGTTAGTTAATCCTACGTAACATTACATATTCTGTGAAAATTTCAACTGGCTATCTATTACGGTTCGGAAGATACAGCTGTTAATAGGTCAGACGGACAGATAGACAGACATCGTAGGCTTAGTAATAGGGTCCCGTTTTTACCCTTTGGGTACTGAACCTTAAAAATAGTATGATGAGGCGACATGTTTTTTTCGCGTTGGCGCCAAAACTTCTTCAAATAATGTTTAACCTTTTTAGCATAATTTTGCTCGACAAGTTAATTAATATAATTATGTTCTCTGCTAAATATAATTTTTCGTTGTCTGTTCTAAAAACAAGTCTCCTTTTCACTTCTGTCACCAACCCTGAAATCGTGAAATATCTGAGGTTTTATTATGGTGGGTAGAGGTAGGGAGTCACCGAGTAACCGCATCTGTATGAAAAAGTGTCCGTCGAAATTAGTTAAATTAGGGTTGAGCTACATTAGTAGCAGCGCTAATTTTAAAGAAAGCTCCCAAAGTTATTTGTGTTGGATAGAGAAATTAAATAGATGTGTGCAAATCCCACACTGTGTGATTCACACGATCTTTCTTACATCACACCTGCAAAATGTGAATTGAACTTCCGCGGTGTTTCCAAGAAGCTACAACATGGGGTTCTTCAAAAGGAGAGTTAATAGAGTCTTAAAGGATCGGCAACGTATTTGTGACGCCTCTGGTGTTACAAGTATCCATAGGCGACGGTGACTGCTTACCAATAGGCTTGTCTGCTTGCTTGCTACATATAGCATTAAAAAAGATTGTCTGTAAAGTCGGTTTACGGACGATAATTTTACGTGATAACGCTTAGGCCTCTTAACTCTTAGGATCGTGCCTCTCTATCGCTTGTTCCGCGCTCTCGCTTGCACGCGCGGCTCAGGCGGAACGTTACAATTTTTCGTGCGTGCAGCGCGTTCATCGATGTATAAGACGTTATCACGTCAAAAACAAGGAAATAAATACTTAATATTATAAAAAATAAACAAGCCTTTATAAAGAAAATAATTCATTTTTTTTTTTTTGCCACAACTGCTAATACCTAATATCATACCTTTTACCTACTCTAACGCCATTCTGTAGGGTTTTTTTGTTTTCATTAAGTTTTCGCGATCACCTACAGCGTCTCTATCTTGCCAGTTACTGTTTGTACTGCGATGCAACGTACTGGTTGGCAACTGCACCAAATGGTCTTGGCAGATCTTAGATACACGCAGGTTCAGATTGCAGTATTAGTTACTGTGTAATATTACAGAATACATATACAGAGACAACAACTATGCTTATCCGAAAGGGGTCAACATATTCATCATTATAAACATCTCTTTGGGAATGACACGTAACTATTGACTACTCAAATATTTTATTTACATTACACGGGAATTACTCACGTAAGATTAAGCCGGTCACTCCGACTATAGTTTCAACCGCATTAGGCAGTCTTTTTCAAGGTGAATGCGCGCGCGCGGCTGCGTCTCGCTTGGCACTACGGACCGCCGCGCGGCGCGCACGTGATGTCAACGGCAGCTGATCGGGTGCGGGGGTGGGGGCGCGTAGAGAAATATGCTGTGACGGCGTACACCGGAACTCTTCCTCACTCGAATCTTCCTGTGTGTCTGGAATATTCCAGCAGGCGGAGCTCACCACGTCGCCACCAATCCCACGGTCACTCCCACGAACTCCACGAAGACACGGTCTCTTACTCAAATATTCTAAATTATGCTTGACACAGGCTTAATAGAAGAAATAACAGGAGCCAACACTTTAAAAAAAATGCCAACATTGAAAAAAAAACATCTACTACATTATGAAAAAAATTGCTATGAGATTTTTAGCGACACTTTTATAGACTTTAAGGTTTGACAAAGTTTAACTGCTCACGAAATGACGACGGTTCTCGGCTCTTGCTTTGCTCAGCAAAGATATTCCAACGTCCTATTTTTATATGTTGAAAAGCTCAAGATACTCTACATTCTAAGCCTTTACTCTGTCCTATATTTTTTTCTGTTAGCTTGGTAACGATACAGATAAGGCATAAGCACTCGTTTCGCCCTTAGAACATTTGTAAAACGCACATAAATTCGGATCCCTCCCATTTCATTATCTGCCCAGATTGAGGGTAATAAGAGATTTATGTACACGCATACACCTGCTTTTGTGTTCTGATGTCAGGAAACATTATGGAGGTGGCAGGAACGCAGGACCCTGAAAGTGTTAGGCTTGTACAAAGTACCTATGTACTGTATACATACGCCCATCACTACCAGCTACCTACTTATACTGGGTGACTGGTGAGATCATTGTACTCAACATTATGAACAACTTTTACTATGGGAACAACCCTAAAACTGCGAAAAAATCTGCTGTTCCATACCATACCATACCCCTGGTTACATATCCATACAGCAGGTTTAATATATAATAGGGTGTTGAGTTTTTCATATTAATTTGAATATGAAACAATTATTATGAACTACAATTTTTAATATGAATTTGATTGAATTGTATTTTGTTTTTTGCGAGACATGCACCACATGGGTATTATTGCTTTTAGGCAATGGTATTTGGGAGTGTTCGTTATCTTACTTATGTTAATTGACACTCGACAAAATGTATGGAACAGACCAGGTGTTTATTTTTTCGGGATTTCAGTTTTTTTAATGACCACCATCTCGCTGATGTTAAGCGATGATGCGGTCTTCGTTGGAGCACGCTTGCATAGAAAATACCGATTCACTTGTGGTTGGTCCCATAGTAAAAAAAAACATAATGAAGACTACAATGATCTCCCAGAATATTTCGACTGTCTCACCAGTCACCTCGTATAGTAAAGAGTGGGCAAAAGATCTTTTTTAGTGGTACCAACACAGTGGCGCTAAGGCTAACAAGTATACAGTGCAAGCTGAAGTGGCAATGAGCAGACCAAATCGCTCAGAAAACCGATAACCGACGGGGGAAAGAAAAGAAAAAAATGTTCCAAGAGTGGAGACCACAAACCGGAAAACGCAGCGTAGGTTTGCCTCCCACTAGATAAACCGACGTCGCGGGCACCAGTGCAGACGCAGTGATGCAGATGGCATGCTGTCGTTCATTATGGCGTGCTAAGGGGGAGGCGTATGTTCAGCAGTGGCCGTTTTCTGGCTGATGATGATTCTAAAAACATGGTTTCAATATAAGTTTTTTTTTGTTTTATATTCTGCCAGTCCTTCGTTAAGGTGGTACGCAGTAGGAATACATCTAGACATACGGCCGTAAATGCCATTCCAAGCACTTTTCCGCTCCCATAACTTTCATCCTGTACTTTTAACATAAGAAATGCAAAAGGTCATAGGCAAGAAACATCACCTACATTTAGATTCTAGACACGCTCCTAGGACATCCTTAAATAATTCAATATACAACATTTTGCATTTTTAAGCGGCGAGACGAGAAATACGTGCTCATGATAGTAAAAACACTATCAACTTCTTGAGGGCAGCTTCCCTACATCATACCCTTCAGGCTCAGATCAGACAAACAAGGGAGATATGGTAAGGTGGCGTGAAGGGTGCCAACGCATCTGGCCTAAATCAGGCTTGATATCTTTAACCTAACTCACCTTGCAGACGACTTTGCAACCCTTTTTTGCATGTATGTGAACTATTATTTTGTGTTAATATGATTATTTCAATGATGTATTTTAAATGTTTTTTAAATGTTGACATGTAATTATTATTATGAAAAAAAATATCATTATCATAAGTTCGTAGGTGTCGCTGAAATTTGACATTTAAATTTACAGAAAAAACTTTTTTTTTACTTCTCTTTTCTGTGCTTAAATCTGTCAACTGCCATGAATCAAACATATTAATATCAATTTCCGCATACCGTCAGACTTTTTTAAATGTCAAAAAAATCCCCAAATTGTGTCATAGAATTGTATCTGATTTTCAGATGATGGATCTGACAAACCGAGAAATTAGCGCAGGTTTTTAGATGCCAGTAACGTAAACGTATAGCGCGTACCCAGAAGTCAATTTGAAAGAAAATATTAATGAGATAAAAACAAATACCTCTAGGAAACCGTAACCTTTTTTTTACCAAGAAGTGAATTTTGGTTATTTAATGCGAAAAATAATTTATCTGAAGAAAGCCTGAGCACCATATATTTAGAGTCTGTTATTATAAGGTTGTCGATCATCAGGCGAGTTGGCGGTCAAACGCAAAAAAAGTTTATTTGAATTGATATGAAGGTACGGTTTGATACCTCATTATTATTATTTTTGTGTTTCTTTTACGGAATATGGTCCGCCAAAGTGGCAAAATGTTGGTCCCCGCTGTTGCACTGTCTCGCCCATCTACTTGGTACATGTGATCTATGCATAAGTATAGTGGGCTCGCTGTCTAGCAACATTAAAATAACTTCCTTAATTTTTTACCGACTTCCAAAAAGGGAGGTTCTTAATTCAATGAGTATTTTTTATATTATGTTTTATGTATGAACGTAGATTACGCCGCCATCTGTGAACCAATTTGTGTGTTTCTTTTTTATAATGTAATGAAAACTCTAAAGGTGGTCCCACAAAAATTTCATTAATTTTGACTCAGTAGTTTTTAAACCAGCTCTAATAATATGAATAATTTTGCTCGAGGACCTACGAATTTCGCGATAGCAAATAACTATGGTACTGAGACGTGGTCCTTAACTGTTGGCCTTTTGGAAAAGCTCAGAGTCACACAGCGGGCAATGGAGAGAGCTATGCTCGGAGTTTCTTTGCGCGATAAGATCCGAAACGTGGATATTCGCCAAAGAACCAGAGTCACCGACATAGCTGTTAAAATTTGCAAGTTGAAGTGGCAATGGGCAGGCCACATAGCTCGAAGAACCGATAACCGATGGGGAAGAAAGGTTCTGGAGTGGAGACCACGAACCGGAAGACGCAGCGTAGGGAGGCCTCCCACTAGATGGACCGACGACATTGTGAGAGTCGCGGGTATCCAGTGGAAGCAAAAGGCGGGCTGTCGTCAGTGTGGAGGTTAAAGGGGGAGGCCTATGTTCAGCAGTGGACGTCTTCCGACTGATGATGAAAATAACTATGCAGTTAGCAAATATTGTTCAGGCGCTTTGTTTGACTCAAAACAAGTAGGTATTCATGCATGGATGTGTAGTATCTATAAATAAACTAGTCGTTCGTAGAGTCAAAGAAGGTTTTAAGCATTCCACTATCATGTTTCATTACAAATCCGACCACCCGACTTCATAATACGTGGAAAAACATTATTTTGTTCTTTGTAGTTGCATATTAACATAGAAGTCCTTTTCATGAAAGAAGTCCCACGGCAAACAGCGGAACTAAATTTCCATGTTGTAGTTGTCAGGTGTTGTTACTGTGTTTGGACGCTAGTGATTATTAATTTTCCATCGTTAAAGAGTCGTGTACGATGCCAAAAGTTGTTAAAGTTCTACTCGAGAAATGATACTGATAGTGATTGATACGCGATGACAGCGCCGCGTCTGGGGGACTTCAAACATGAAAAGCACTTTCTAGAATGTTTGCGTTTTGTGTTTTTTTGAAGTCGGTATTTTAAGATAATTTATGTTTTCGGTGTTTGGCTCTATTTATGGTCAGCTATTTTATAAGGTACTTTGTTTCTTCTTTTAAGAGACCTCAATTCAAATTTAAATTCATTAGTTCCTTTTTTTTTTTTTTTTTTTTTATTGGCTAGAAAGTACTTTACTCTATTATTAAAAAAAAACAACAACAAATTAAAACCTAACTATCATTCTATCAAACCGCTACCAGTGGGAACTGTTCCCAAAATGCTGGCCCCATTACCACGTTGTATGGCGATGCTCACCCTTTGAGCAAAGTAGATGCCGGCATTTTGGTCACGAGTTGCGTTACATTAGTTCCTTAGTTTATAATATGTACAATAATTTTGTTAAGCATGCTGTGTTTACAACAAGAAAGGCATATACATAATGTACTTGTCTTCATTTAAGCCCATTTATTATGTAAGTTCTTCATGTGTATGACGAGTTTTGTGAAACAATAAAAAAAAAAAAAAAAAAGCAGTCCTGCATCCTATTGTGTGAAAATAAAGCGCTGAGTTCTGTTCCTGCATAGTTATCGCATTTCTAGTGAAATATCTACAGTGACATGATAACTGCTTACTCTCTATGATTACAAATCAAACACCTTGCCGCAATCAAAAAATTATCTATATTTTTCAAACTGAACACAGCCTGCCAGGTAGCTATTTCGACAAGGTACTACTGTTTGTTGGAATCAAGAGTTGGTTGAACTTTACAGGTTGTACTCACGTAACGCGAGCAATCAACCTATGAAGTTTCAGGGGCGCCATCCTCGCGCTGCTCGATATTTTTAACCGACTTCAAAATCTCATTTATTACACTGTTTTAAACTGTCACGGTTGTTCGGTTGGCTGTTGTGTTGGGTCCACCCGTGAACACGGTGCATGTAACTAAGCCGAAATATCGGGACCTCATTCCACAGCCTTACCACGCTAAATATCCCGTAAATAATCATATAACTTTGGGTCCAGTTAAATCAATATAATATACAGGGTTACGCATATTGACTGTACTAAGCGGATAAAAGGTCATTATACTCATCATTATGAACAACCTTTACTACGGAACCAACCCTGAAATGCGAAAAAAATATCTGCTGGTCCATACATAATGTCGAGTGTCAATTACCGTTTTATATGTTGTTCCAGTTGTTCATAATGATGAATACAATGACCTCATTTCGTCTTAGTACAGCCTATATGCGTTGAATGCTTTGATCGTAGTCAAGTGTGATACTAAACCGCGAAGACCATGAGAATAAGACCCCAGCTATTTGCAGTGGCACTTCGCGTGTTGTGCCGAGGTATTTATTTACAAGCTAGTGGTAATTGATTCGGACAATATCAGTAACCGCAAAAGTAAATGATTTCTGAGTACTATTTATTGTTGACTAGCGACCCGCCCGCCCGGCTTCGCACAGGTGTAATTTACGTGCGAAGCTGGGGCGGGTCGCTAGTTAATAATGTAAACCTTCCGTGAAAATGTATCCAATTGATGGTGAAAACCGCATCAAAATCCGTTGCGTGGTTTAGGAGGAGTTAGCGGCCATACAGACAGACAGACGCGGAAGACGACTTTAATTTATACTATGTAGAGAAGAGAATAAGATAGAGAAAAGAAGAGAAGATAGAGATAATGAATTAATCGGCCTGGATATTCAGTTATTCAGTCCTTCGGCCGCGTCTGACACAATTTCATGTATTGACGGACACATTTACTAGTTGTTCCCTCCGAACTAAGACCTCGCGGCCCTTCGACCAATTTTGCTAATATTCAAAATTAAGACTTGTATTGAAATTAACTACTTGCCTAC
Organism: Agriopis aurantiaria; assembly: GCA_914767915.1. Taxonomy (NCBI): domain Eukaryota; kingdom Metazoa; phylum Arthropoda; class Insecta; order Lepidoptera; family Geometridae; genus Agriopis; species Agriopis aurantiaria. The sequence continues at coordinate 12,570,953 of OU611999.1, forward strand.
AAAATTTCATGAAGATCGCGTCAACGATATGCAAGTTATTGTTGAACAAATATGTACAGAAACACCCACTTGTCCCATTAGGATCTGAGACCCACTTGTCCCATTAGGATCTGAGACCCACTTGTCCCATTAGGATCTGAGACCCACTTGTCCCATTAGGATCTGAGAGTACTTGTCCCATTAGGATCTGAGATATCTCTTCGCTCGGCCAATTATTTGTCTTTATCATTTTAACACTACATAGTCATTCAAGTAGGTATTTATATTGTTTCCAAATTGTTTATCTTCATTTTTACTGCAGTTTTTAGGGTTCCGTACCCAAATGGTGTAATCGGGGCCCTATTACTAAGCCTATACGCTTCTGTCTGTCTCTCCGTCCGCCTGTCTTACATTTGAACAGCTGTAAAAATTTCAACTGGCTAATCTATTACGGTTCGAAAGATACATCCGGTAGAAGGTAGGGCGGTCAGACAGACAGCGTAGGCTTAGTAATAGGGTCCCGTTTTTCCCCTTTGGTTACGGAACCCTAAAAACAGTAATACACACAACCGTTAATGAATACGTAGCAACCGGATATCCCGCTTTATTCCTTAGAGCCCTACAAATTGGCACTACTGAAAGCTCCAGCCAGATGACATTTAAAACGCGCGAGTCCCTACAATACTCCCTAGGGAGTAGGTCGCCTTCGCGTAATATCATTTGGTACGGGACTGGCATTGAATATCTAAGTTATTTATAACCACGGATGTAATCATATTAGTTACACTGATACAGGGCTACGTGTAATGGCGGTGCTACGCAGAAAGGTCATTATGGGATCATTTCCAGAAGCGAAAAAATCACCTATACAAGGACGTTGTCATAAATACAAAATGGCGACGTTTAAGGTGGGGATGAAAAGTATCAGGCGAAGTGGCGGTCAAACGCAAGCCTTTTTTTTATTCGCTGCTATTCCTCATGTGACTTGTTAAACAGGTCTTATTAACCGACTTCAATAATAAATAACAATAATACATATCAATAAAGTTTATTTTATTTTATTATATCCATTTAAATGTTTGTTATCTCAGGACTCCGTCATTTTGAATCCACATTTTTATTTGATAGGATATACTTTGAGATTGGTCATAAAAAATTCATCAAAATGCGTTCAGTTAGTTTGGTTTTTAAATCAAAATAACTGGAAAAAATATGTCACTCACACAGTCAGATTCAAAATTGCGTATTGACCACAAAAAGTTATTTTCTTTCTTTCTTTTTTCTTTAATAAGGCTTGCGTTTGACCGCCATTACAAGAAGAACCGTTAGTAAAACACAAACATAAATATTTGCCCAAAAACATTGACCTCCTTCTAAGGTAGGTGGTTTAAGATCCCCGAACCACCACTTCGCAACAATCTGCATCCACGCTTGACAAAGGTAAAGTTAGGCATATTCGACAAGTTCTAATTAGCTTGAAAACTTGCACATATCAGCTCCCGGAGGAATAGTATGTTTGTTGACCTTTGGAGGGGTGCGGTGAACAGTGCCCTTTAAAACACGTTGACCGTAGCTTTTATTGGATAAACGTTATTATGATTTTGAATACCCTACTACCTCTTTTTCCTTCTATTACTCCTTCATCCAAAAAATTGCAAAGCTCGAGCACCGCCGTAAAGTAGCTTGTCTGTCTATTTTCTATCGGATACATTTCGGCAAGAGTGCGCAAGAGCTTCATGACCTTATTCCACTCTCCCCTTTTTACTACAGGACAAGTAGAAGGACTGCACACTACCCTCTTCCTCGTGGGAATTCCAAAGCTTCGTAAAGTGCTTTTCATGAAAGAAGTCCCACGGCAAACAGCGGAACTAAATTTCCATGTTGTAGTTGTCAGGTGTTGTTTGTTACTGTGTTTGGACGCTAGTGAGATTTTTATTAATTTTCCATCGTTAAAGAGTCGTGTACGATGCCAAAAGTTGTTAAAGTTCTACTCGAGAAATGATACTGATAGTGATTGATACGCGATGACAGCGCCGCGTCTGCGGGACTTCTTTCGTGAAACGGACTCTACACAACGATTTGGCTCGTCATTTATGATACGTATTGCCTTGTCTTCTGTGGTACTGCCCAAAAACGGAACTCCCTGCCGTCCTTGTTTTTTGAAAACTACAATCTAGGCATCTTCAAGGCTAGAGTGAATACATTTCTTCTGGATGAACGTGTTTTTATTTTTGCGTGATTTTCCGCATCCGCCTAAACTGAACAAACAGGTGTCAATACTGCTCCAGGTAGACTCGCGTATGCTGGCCTCGGTTCACATTTTCACATTCGCTTCTGTTGCCTGTATCTGTATCAACCTTTTTACATGGCTGTTCAGGACAGAAAGGTAATGTTTCTCTAGAATTCATAATGACTACGACGTATTTAGTATCATTATGGTGCATTCGCCATTCTCGCCCCCACAGACGTTCTATTATTCAGGAAATCGATCAAATAGTAGATAGGAATTATTGAGTCGTTTCAAGTAGTTTTACCTACTACGTCAGGCTACGTGCAACTGTACTAAGTACAATTAATACGACTTAAAAAATTCTTAAAAAAAGTTTAATAACTGGCTTGTCTTTAACCACCATCTTTCTTCGCGTGATAAAACTCCCGACTTCCTGACGTCCTTAACTGTTCGCCTTGTGGAAAAACTAAGAGCCACACAGCGGGCAATGGAGAGAGCTATGCTCGGCGTTTCTTTGCGCGATAGAATCTGGAACGTGGTTATTCGCCAAAGAACCAGAGTCACCGACATAGCTATTAAAAGCGGCAATGGGCAGGCCACATCGCTCGGAGAACCGATAACCGATGGGGAAGAAAGGTTCTTGAGTGGAGACCACGAACCGGAAGACGCATTGTAGGTAGGCCTCTCACTAGATGGACCGGTGACATCGTGAGAGTCGCTGGCATCTAGTGGATACAGATGGGGAGCTGTCGTTCAGTGTAGAGGTCTAAGGGGAGGCCTATGTTCAGCAGTGGACGTCTTCTGGCTGATGATGACCACCATCTCGCCGATGCGGTCTACGATGGAGCATGCTTGCCTAGAAGGAACCGATTCACCGACCTTAAAGACACCCAGATAGTACACAGTCGGGGTACACCTATTCAGGGAGCGTATTCAAAAGACTAGCAGTTTGCACAACAAAAGTGGAATTAAAGCGCTACGCGTGGATTTCAACCATAAAACGGTGTCGACTTATCGTGCCCACTCTGACAGTCCAATAGAAAAATAGGCAGGATGCAGATCTGACCTTCTGATCCTTAGAATATTCAATTTCAAATTCATTCAATCAATTTAAAAAAACTGACTTCAAAATTAGTGAATACGCAATTTCATTTACTTGGATGTTTTTTTCTGTTATTTTGATTAAATAACCAAACTACTAAACCGATTTTGAAACGATTTCTATGGGACCAACCTGAAACTCTATCCTTTAAAATTAAAATAATAAAAATCCTAATCGGCTTATAAATGAAGAAGTCAAACAATTTAAATAAACACACAAATTAAGGAACGAAAAGAAGTTTTTTTGAAGTCGGTTAAAAACACATTAGAATCGGGTTCAAAATGTGGTGTTATCGCAAAGAACGTTCGGTTGACGTTTGAAGGTGAGGGATTTGATTCTCTGTCGTTTGATCGACAAACTAATTAGGGATAGTTGAGTGAACGAACTCTGTCCATCTTCAAGTGGATGCAAATGAAACTTAGTTTCCACAGTTCGCGTGTACAGCCGCGCTTCATGAATATATTGACCAGAAGACAGATGGCGGCTCCCCTGAGAACTTTAACCAGTCGCGCCACGTCAGTCTACCAACCAACCTATCTGAATAGTTTAAGGGTCAGAATAACGGGTGCAGCGATCTCGAACGCGCATTTGATGTTTTTAGGGTTCCGTACCCAAAGGGTAGAAACGGGACCCTATTACTAAGCCTACGCCCTGTCTGTCCGCCTGTCCTACCTTTTAACGGCTGTTATGTATCTTTCGAATCGTAATAGATAGCCAGTTGAAATTTTCACAGAATATCTAATGTTACGGCGGATTAACTAAGAAATATAAATAAAGTCAAAAAGTATAAACTAATAATATCAGCTATTATGTCAAGGCTTAGAATAACTACACAAAGAAACCAAGTACATTCGCAAAATTTTTGCCATTCAAATTGTGTCATATATGACACCGAAAACATATAAAAAATTTACTATGACAATTTGCGCGGTGAAATCGTACCACAACAAATCAGAAAAGCAGCATTAGAGTTATCCATTCCACAGGTAATCCATTAATTTTCTTGCCTAAATCGTTTAAAATACCAATCGAAACGTAAGCTACAAAGCGAATTTGTAGCTTACGTTTTGAGAAGGCGTTGTTTGGAAACTTACCTTCTCTGAGTAGTTATTCTAAGTGTCAAGTAGATTTCGACAATATGTATATCGTTTTTAACCGACTTCAAACTGAGAGAAGGCTCTTAATTCTATCCGTATTTTATAAATACACATTTACAGCTCCACAAAATGAACGTTTTATGAAATATAGCCAGTAAGTGACATAGACCTAGATACATGTATTAATACGTCAGCTCTTAACTGGCCCGCAAAACAACCTCTGCATTCTTTATGCTTGCCTGGTAGCTGTAAGGAACCTTCGAAGATTCTATTATACGATATGTAAGAAAGGTTAAACGTATTCATGGGTTTTAAATTTTTATTACTTTGCTAAAGTTACATTAAAGTATGTTAAAGGGAAATTGAAAAGTGGGTGCGTTTTGAAACTCGTCAGAGGATTATATAAAGCACAATAATACTTTGAATAATAATAATTGGTTCCATAGAAATTTCACCAAACTCAGTTCAGTAGTTTGGTTTTTAAAATTATGCGTTCGCACCCGCCACGCAAAAATATCCCGAATATTTATTTATACTTCCCTTGTTTGTGTGATATGAGGTCCAACCAATGGTCGGTTCAGCGACACTGGAACAATGTAAATCGCCCTTCGTGTATCAGTTTCCAACTACCATCAAATATGCAACTTCGTAGACGAAACCACTTATACCAATTGCATACGTTCGTCTACAATTCTACATACACATCACAGAGCGCCCAAGTTATCTATGCAGTTAACAAAATGAAAGACCTTATATTTTTCACGACGGCTTTAGGGTTTGTCCAGAAAATGGTTTTATGGCTCCCTCATTCAACTGAACAGATAAGTTTGGCGCTTTGTACATTTTCCAGCGATGCATGCCTGCAATATTTTATTCTAACAATGTACGAATAGATTATTTCTCCATTTCGTATATCAATAGAATTTGTATGGAATACATGGTATACCAGTGAGTTTTGTATCGAAGTATGAAACGGCAGTTGGTAGATGTAGATCACCTAAATATTACTTGCATTCTACATTCTATTGATATGTTAGTAATAGGGCTGTTTAGTTGTTTTACAAAAAAAATGGCCATAATAAGTTTCGATCACCAGATATTACATCAAAACGTGTTCAAAATTAAGAAAGATATGAGCATTTATTGTCTTGCTAAACAGAGAGTGCACCATACTTAGTAATGACGTCACTTGTAAGTACGTCAAACTCCAATACTGTCACTCACTTTGCAGAAAAAGAACAGCATATAATCGAAACAAAAACTAACGCTTATATTTCAGAACTCTATTACAATACAATAACTTATTTTTTTCAATAAAAACTAGCCGATTAAAAACCACTAGCCACTGTCGCTATTAGCCGATTTAAATGTCTTAAGTATTGAGTAGTTATATAACATTTATAATTATATTTTTGACTCAGCTATCAATCAAACACCTGTCGGGTAGTCTGTTGATTTTACCTGGCGATGGTACAGCCAACGAAGAGAATATAGAAATTAGCATTTATGTTTTTACCTACAATTTAAAGTCACACCACCACGGTCAAGTCCAAGTCATGCGCTAATAAAGTGGTAGAGTCTATACTAGAGGCTTCTATGGAGTTTTCATAACATCACAAATAGGACATGTTTCACCTCGTTATATCTAATCGTATCTCTAATGTAACATCATTGCATGGGGCTAAGATTCTCGCCAAAGCGAGAAGAAAAAAATGTCTGCAATTCCTTAGAGAATTTTACATGGTTTCTGGTAGAAGTAATTAACCTGCGTTGTAAAGGATAATTGCAAACCCTAGCTCCCAGGGTTGGTGCCACGGAATTAGAGCTAGGCAGAAAGGTAGTATTAGTGGCACTAAAAGGTAGGTTACGCGGAATAGTGGTGCTAAGTCGAAGGAGGAGTAAAGGTCACGCTCACCGGCCAAAACTATCCCTTTCGCAAGTTTTCAACATTTTTAAAGATAATAAACAGGCCAAGTTCGACTCGGGCTCGCACATTGAGAGTTCGTGTGCCGTCATGTTTCACATCTGACCCGCCCGTGACGGCAAACTTTTTTTAATTGCTGCTTAGCATATTTTTTTAATAAAATGTGCGAAAAAGAAAGCTCTGGCCGGTGAGGAAATGTATGGAACAGGTTGATCCCCATTGTCCACCTTTCGGCTTAATACCACCGCATAGCAATGACAATATAACCAATTGACTAATCATCCTTTACCCCGCATAAGCCAAAGGTTCTAACATGTCAACCTAAACTATGTATTTCGAGCGGGGTCAATCCTAGGCACGAAGTGCATGAATTTTGATTCTCCAATGACAAGCTGCAAGTCGCGTCGAGTATCCAATCACAAGCTGCTGCTGCCGCGACCGACGTGGCATCATTTTGCAAAAGGGAATTTTGACTACATGCGCGATCAAATGGTTATATTATCTTTGATAAGCACTACTCAGAAGCATGTCACTTTTATGTGCTTCATCAACAAATTTCTCGTTATATTCACAGTTTATCGTATTTAAATTCAATAACATCAGTTTTGCTCCATATCGAAACATGTTATCAAACCCATGCATATTTGCATTACAATAAAACAGTAGGTAGCCACTTGTGAAATATATGTAGATACAATTGGTAGGTAGTAGGTACTAGGTAATATACTTGAATCGTGCTCGTTGAAAACTAACTGCGTCACACTGTTTCACACGGACTAAATAAATGCGCGAACTCAGGCAGTGTGGAGGTTACAGGGGGAGGCCTATGTTCAGCAGTGGACGTCTTCTGGCTGATGATGATGAAATAAATGCGCGAACTGTTAGTTAAATATGTATCTAACAGTTCGCGTGGTTTTACCCGCAACCCAATAGATATTAGATACAACCCTTATAGGTATACCCAAATAGGTATAGGGAAATTATTTCCCACCCATTTACACTTATGCATATTATGTGCTTTTTATGTCTGAACGATTGTCGATATCTCGAAATATTTTGAACGCATTTTGAATTTTATAATATTTACTTTTTTTTTTTTTCTTCTTCCCCGAGTTGGGGCTTTTGGCTCCGCATGATTGATGCAGTTGCCATATTCAAGTCGTATGAGTTTAGTTTTAGAATTTAATATTTACTTTAATTTATGGCAAGAATTTTTGCCCAAATGTCATTCGTCTAACTTCAAAATAATGTCAAAGTGACAGCTATACTTTTTTGTCGGATACACAGATATACATCTGTGGTCGGATATTGCCCAAAATCCGTTTTAATTTAACATTGATGTAAAACTGTCATTGTAATTTAACGTCTTTTAAAATTCTTCTATAAAGCCGCGTTTGTTTAAGGTTTAAGGAAATTTATACTCAAAATATACATCCAATGGCAAGTTTTTCTGGAGCAAAATGTATGTATTTAGGGTATATTGATCTATAAATAAATAAAATAAGTGTCCGATTTTTGTCCTCCCATCCATGATTCAATACCTTAAGTATACCTCCCGCCGCTACTTTGACGCGGCGCCTCACCACCCCAATCCTCTTGTAGTAAAATCCTCCAACTACTCGACAGACGTGACAGACCCTCCTGCTCTCCGTAGACGCCCTAGAAACATCTTGGGCGACCCGGACGACCCCATCGCCGTCGTCACCGCGGCGGCGCTGGGCTCGCCCGATCCGACTGCTCCTAGCAATAGGAAATATTCAGTTTTTGGTACAGGCGTCGGTTACCAGAGGCACACACACACACAGCGATCCCGCCGGCAGGATCGTAGACCCACAGGATCTGTTAGAAGATCGGTTAGATTCTCTCCAAATAATCATTCAGTTCAACAAACCGTTAGGGCTCCAGGGCACACCCCCTCTGGGGTGCCTGGGCAAGTCTGATTCCCACTCCCGGCGACGGCCCAAGCCGAGGTTCGTACCTTCGAGGTGCCCTTGTGCTATAGTCGCCTATAAACTTACCCACCAAGTTATGCCGAACGCACTCTGCGTTCGCTAACTAGTCCGGTCAAGCTGTAGAGGCCAAAAGGCCAACAGTAAAAGTCAATCATAAAAAAAAAAAAAAAAAAAAAAAACCGATTTTTGTCGCCAATTTAGCGCATATTTATTGCTAGTGAAATAGAAAAATTGGCACCAATAAATGTATCTTAGGTTTAAAGCATTCCACAAAAGATTTCATACTAGGTATACTACAATTCCACATTCATAATGTTGGTCAAGGTTTCACTAAAAATAAAATTTCTTATAAAAAACCGACTTCAAAAAAACAACAAACAAAGACAAAGGACCATAGAGTAATATTTGAGTAATATATAAGTACACCGGGAAAGGACTGATTTTGCAGTCAAGCTCCGGGAACAAACAAAGGAAATACAATATTTTAATCGAAGTTTTAGAATAATTCCCGCCCGACTTCAAAATCTGTGTAACAGTGATGTATATGTACTCAGAATACAGAACAATTCTGTGTATATGTACCTCAAAAATATGTACCTGGTATAAAATATTGTTTTTGTTCTGCGTACTGGCATATTGTGTTATGTGGTTTTATGAAGTCGGTATTTTTTTCCAAAGTTTTTTATTTTTATTTTGAGCTATGATTACATACAAGTTGTGATTTTCCGCTGGTATTTGGGCGCGATTGGGTAACAAACAAACATCCTTTCTCGTGTCAATATTACATTGAAATCGGATTTTATACAGCTATTCTCTGTGCATGAAATTATGTGAATCAGACGTAGGCACATTTTAAAAATGTGCTAAGCGCTCTTCGCGTTTTTCTCTGAGAGTCTAGAAATCCTAAACGTTTCATTTTATGCCAGGAAAAAGTATATTACTGAGTTTGACAGCCGAATGGTAAATACTCGGTATGAGTGAAATGAACATGTAAAAAAAAAAACGAAATTCTATCATAAACCCTCACAAAAACCATTTTTGTTAGGATTTCGGATTGATTTCATTTTATCATTCACTAGCGGTCCGCCCCGGCTTCGTACGGGTATAGATTATAGCCTATGTCACCCGGGGATAGTGTAGCATCCCAACAGTGAAAGAATTTTTCTAATCGGTTCAGTAGTTTCGGAGCCTATTCAATGCAAACAAACAATCAAATCTTTCCTCTTTATAATATTAGTATAGATTTCATTTCATCTTTGCGCAGGCGTTAACAGAAAGTGGGTCTTGTCGGTCTTGTCTAACCCCCCAGGAAACAAATTCAGGCAGGCGTAGATCGCATAGATCTCTCCGGTCAAGGGCCCAGAAGGAGCGCATTTTTGAAGATTACAAAATGAGCGCCGGCACTCAATTCGTTTCAGTCGGTCTCTAGAAGTAGGAAGTGCGACACAAGACTTTTGTTACATGATAACCATGATATAATAATATACTCCGCCAGGTATAGCAATCCGAGAAAAAATGTCCACGTGGGCGTCCCGCAATGATGTCATGATGTCAATTTACAACAGGTTCGAGAGAGATGACGATACACCACGTAACAGCTGATTGAATAAAGTGGCAACTGCGGGACCACTCCCAGATTGCTAGACCTTGTTTTCTTAGATCATGATGATAACGAAACATCTGACAACATTATTCCTTCGTGTGCTTTCCCGAAGTGTAATAACACAACAAAAAACCGCTATCAATTTTTTGTAACAAATGTACTGTACATGGTAATAATTAGGTGTTGAAGTATACGTCCGACGGTTTTGACTCGTATTTACTGAGCAAGTTCAATGGTTATGTCCCGTCCATTCATTTTATTTTAGTCAAATTTATTAACACCTCCTTATCCTAACTTGTCGTTGTACAAATTCCTGAGTCGTCCACTTCCGAATTCGTCTATTCCGAATTTCCATTCGTTCCCATGATTTTTCTTATTCCTGAAGTGTTTTTCGAATTTTAAAGTTTTCACGAATCTAAAATAAGATGCGCGAAGTCTCGTGGGAAAGTTGTAGGAAAGTATCGAATGATATCGAAACTATTGCTAACTAAATTTAAACATCCAGAAATAACACGACACAGATATCAAACATAAATATTATGTTCGGTAACTTCGGACCTCGTCTTCAGATCTAGTTGACATCTTTGCCAAAGTTATGTACAAGTTTATTACTTAAATATACAAAAAAAAATCTTTTAACGATATTTTTGACTGATCAATTGATTCGATTCGATTACTTAACCTTACTTGCCTACTAAAACTTCCATAATACCAAAATAATTATGTTTGTATACAGGGTTACGCATATACCTTGTCTGGGGGCTTAGTCCCAGATTTGATAGTTTTCGAAAACTTTTTTCGTTTACGTTTTGTTCCATACATTACTGGGCTGAAAGGTATTCGATTTTTTTTTTTGTATTAGAGTGAAGCAATCTATACCGCCGATTTTAGTTCCTCCGCGTTTCCGCTGGAGGCGCTTTACTAAAATGTATAGAACATACGTAAACGAAAAAAGTTTTCGAAAACTATCAAATCTGGGACTAAGCCCCCTGTACTAAGCATCATTATGAACAACTTTTACTATGGGACCAACCCTGAAATCGCGAAAAAAAATCAGCTGTTCCATACATTTTGTAGAGTGTCCATGACCGTTTTATATGGAATGGAACAATAAAGAGTTAATCATTCAATACAGTCACCTGAGACGGAGTGCTGTCAAATTAAAATTTTCATCACCACTTTACCGCCATCTAGTATTCAACTTCGAACTTAAAGGAATCTATCGGACAGTTAAAGCTAGAATACACTACCTTCTCCCAGTGGGCATTGGTCTCAAGTAAGGTATTTCGCAAAGTGAAGTGACCTAAAAGCAAAAGCGTCTCGACGTCTTTTAACTTACTACAGAAATAGACACCTCGCCTCGCCAGCCTCTAGTAAAACGAATGACGATAGAACTTTACCTCTAGGTAGGTATTTCTGTTTTGTTTACATCACAGCCCTGTGGTTTATAAAAATGGAGTGAATGCGTTTCAATGCACTTCTATCGGGTTGGTGTTCTTTTCTCTGGAACAACTGAAAGGTTTTGCTGTTACGGATAATGAAATCAGCATTATATATCAGAAAATACAAATGTACTCATTTTCTCTGAGTGCTCCAATGCCCCCAATATTGAAAGTCGACCAAAGTAGGTTTACTTCTTTATTCTTTTTCTAGAACATTGAATTGCGATGTCGTTTGGCTGACCTACGGGGCCACAGTGCGACTTTCGTGAGGCCAAACTTCACGTTTACGATGCAAAAGGTCTAGCTTCATACTTGCAAAGCCAAAGCTTCGCAAGTATGAAGCTAGACCTTTTGTTTCTTTGGAAATAACTCCATATTAGCGAAGCCAAAGCCTAAGTTTCATACTTACAAACCAAAAGGTCGAGCTTTATATTTGCGAAGCTAAAAGCCGAGTTACATACTTGCGAAGCCGAAACCCGAGCAATGAGTAGGATATGAGTTTCAAAAACTGCACGAACAATGTAAAGTTGAGGAAGTTTTCTTCCTAAATGTCATACCAGTGGGACAGAGCGGTTTGAAGGTTAGTCGGTCGTGAGAAGCACAGTGACTCGTCCTGAAAGTATTTCTACAGACCACAGAATTCTTCCTAATAGCTCTTTGCTATAAGCAAAACAAAACATGACGTGTCTAACCAGCTCCTTCTTTTCTTGCAGATGCACCGATAATCACGATGTCGTGGGGCGAAGCGCTGGGGCGCACCGCACATATGCAGCTGACGCGCGTGGGGCGCATGCGGCGTGCGCTGGCGCTGCTCGCACTGCTGGCATGCTCGGCCGCCGCCGTGCTCTACTGGCGCCAGCAGGCGGACGATGACCACCGGCCCATGCACGGCATGTACGCGTGAGTATACCAACTGCCGATTTTACAACACTAAATTACTAAGAAAACTAAACGTTGCCTTGTCTCCATATGTTGCAAAGTATTCTAATATTGTATCACAAACCTTTATCAGGGAACACTGCACGCACGTCTAGTTATATGATAACCCAGCCACTCTACTACCCATACGTCCAGTCCCACCTTAGTACCACTAAGCACGTCTAGTTGTATGATAACCACAGAAGAGAAATTTTTTAGTTCTCTTTCTGTGATGATAACCCAGCCACTATACCACCCATACGTGCAGTCCCACCTCAGCACCACTAAGTACGTCTAGTTGTATGATAACACAGCCAATACTACCCATACGTGCAGTCCCACCTCAGCACCACTAAGTACGTCTAGTTGTATGATAACACAGCCAATACTACCCATACGTGTAGTCCCACCTCAGCACCACTAAGTACGTCTAGTTGTATGATAACCCAGCCACTCTACTACCCATACGTGCAGTCCCACCTCAGCACCACTAAGTACGTCTAGTTGTATGATAACACAGCCAATACTACCCTAACGTCCAGTTCCACCTCAGCATCACTAAGCATGTCTAGTTGTATGATAACCCAGCCACTATACTACCCATACGTGCAGTCCCACCTCAGCACCACTAAGTACGTCTAGTTGTATGATAACTCAGCCACTACTACCGAGACACTTCGTTGATAATGCATGCAATAAAGTTAGAGTAGGTACCTACATCGCTTCTGTACCCTTTAAATAGCCTTTTTTAATATTTGACGCATTGAGCATACGCATACACGCATACTTCTTTTCACAGATATACACAACCAGATCGGCAATATATTTTAGTGAAAGAGACAACTTGATATGGCTCAGCACAAGTACGAAAAGGACATAAATAGAATTTGTTGTCCTTATCGGCGTGACCTGTTTTTGGTACCTCAAGTGTCAAAATCTATAATAATCAGTGACAAACAAAACGGGTCTGAATTATATTTATTGCCTTTTTTTGGTGATTTAATGTGATAAATGCGTGTTTCCTCTGAGAAATAATTGTAAAAGATATTTTACAATGGTTGGTTGTAGCATTTTGGGCTGCAAGAAGCGCAGTGAGCGAAAATACGATGATGAGCGAGAGGCACTGAGCTAGCCACGCTCATTGAAAATCTATAGGTAGTAGATCTGTGCTTCTTTTATTCCAGGTTTGACAATACCTGATGTCAAAAGAAACACTCTTTGTCTTCTTGACACCTTCAGTTCAGCTCAGTTTGGTGCATAGAGTAATATATACACCGGGTTTGGTGGCTAGGGTCGACAATCTTTATTGATGTACCATTTTATGTATAATAAATAAAATTTGAAAATTTGGGATAAAAATAAATAAAATAAAATTTAATGAACATAACCAAGACTATTTAACCTAAACAGACCTGTCATTTATGTTCTTCCCTTTGACGAATGTACATGTCCTTATCTAAGTTTCTTCCATATTTATCTTCTCTATCCTTTTTAATTTGGTACGAATAGTGGTGGTGGGTGTTTGTCTTATCAATCTCAGTTTGTTTAATGTTCTCTTCTGCGCTTATAGCTGTTCTCATTCTGTTCTCTACTTGCATAAGGTAATGTGATCAGTGGCTTTATATTCGGAACTAACCAGTGTGATTACCTTTTGATTGTGAATTTATGTTCGACGTTTAAAGATACTGAAGTAGCCCTAAACAGTGGGTACATATTTGACCAAAGATCGCGCATGTAGTCGAATCGAATTGTTCTGTTCATCCGTTTAAAGATTACCGGCTATTTTATAGGGGGTTTAAATTTTAATCTATACTAGTTCGTTTTTAGGGTTCCGTACCCAAAAGGTATAAACTGGACCCTATTACCAAGCCTACGCCGTCTGTTTTGTCTGTCTGTTTGTATGTCCTACCTTTTAACGCCTGCATCTTCCGAAGCGTAATAGATAGCTAGTTGAAATTTTCACAGAATATGTAATGAATACGGCGGATTAGAAATAATAGTAAAGTAAAAAAGTGAAAACTAAAAGGGGAGTCCCCATACTCCCCATACAACAAACGGTTTTATTAAAACGTATTTTTATATTTGCTCTAGTGTATAAACGGTAATACGTTCAAGCGTCAAACTTGGCATGATTATAGTACACTCTAGTAGACTATAGTAAAAAAAATGCCCAAATGTGAGTCGTTGATAAGTTTCTGTTCATTACCAAGTTAAGCAATGTAGAGCGCGGTTAATACTTGGATGGGTGACCGCCGGTGATGTTTTCTTTTGCACAATTTTTTTGTATTTAGTGGTGGTTCGGAACCATCAGTGCGCGAGCTCGACTCGCTCTTAGCCGGTTTATTTTGTTCGATAGATGGCTTGATCGAGAGTGTTCTAAACTTATGAATCAAGAAAATCTGATCAGCCATTCGAAGATTATAGCTTCGACCAAAATAAGATGAATGGACGGGCCCAGAAGAAGCGTATTTTTGAAGATTACAAAATGAGCGCCAGCACTCAGTTCGTTTCAGTCGGCCTCTAGCCGTAGGAAGTGCCACACGCGTCTATTGTTATATGATAACGAAACATCTGACAAAATTATGCCTTCGTGTGCTTTCCCGAAGTGTAAATACACAACAAAAACCGCTAACAATTTTTTGTACCAATGTACTGTACATGGCTATAATTAGGTGTTGAAGTATACGTCTGACGGTTTTATTTTATTTTATTTTCAACTATTCGGAAAACAATCAGCTGAAACTAACTAATTATAGTAGGTAGATAGTAGACGAAAGCCATAAAAAGTTTTCACTTATATAAAATCGAAAGATGATTACGATCCAGGATGTAAAAAATAATAGCTAAACAGTAATTACTATATACATAATTATATTGATATACTACATGAAAAGAAGCCACATCAGCCCACCTAGGTTTATAATAGTAGTGTAGAAAATTAGTAATGGTTTATGTACTAGTTTTGAAGAACGTGGTACATGCATACTGTTTGAAGAAATTCCTTTTAGCGGTAAATAAGTCAACATATTGTTCGGTATACTTAGCATTAAAGGTGTTGCAAATTCGGATAAAGTACGTGTTGTATCTGTAGTTTGTCGAACACAAGTCAGCGTGAAGTTTAAGACATTTGCGCCTAGTGTTGATACAACTGGGTATTTGTAGGTTTATTTTGGATAGAAGAGTGCTACTGTTTTGCCTAGTTTTTACTGAGCAAGTTCAATGGTTATGGCCGGTCCATTCATTTTATTTTAATCGAAGGCTTATAAGAGGCTTTCAAATTTTAATTTATACTTGTTAGTTTTTTAAACTATAATGTATTGAATCTTGTATTATTTGGAGTTTTATCGTGCTCCCGACCGGTTTAGCTCGAAGAACCGATAACCGATGGAGAAGAAAGGTTCTGGAGTGGAGACCACGAACCGAAAGACGCAGCGCAGGTAGGCCTCCTACTAGATGGACCGACGACATTGTGAGAGTCGCGGGCATCCAGTGGGTGCAAAAGTCAGGCTGTCGTTCAGTGTGGAGGTTACAGGGGAGGCCTATGTTCAGCAGTGGACGTCTTCTGGCTGATGATGATGATGACTGGTTTAGAGACTAAGTATTTTAGGAAGTACTTTTTATAAAGTGACTAGTGACCCGCCCCGGCTGCGCACGGGTCAAGTTTTATTATATATTAGCTGCGCCCCGCGGTTTCACACGCGAGCTAAAATCATCGTTAAGTTTTCTGAAATTTTCTGCGCAATTTTCTTTTCGTAAGAACCCTCTACAGAGGATATGAAAACTTTAGAAAAAAATATGAATGAAATCGGTAAAGTCGTTCTCAAGTTATGGCGTGACCTAGGTAAACAGGGATTAATTAATATTTACATAAACCTTCCGTAAAAATATGTCTAACTGACGCTGAGCACCACATCAAAATCCGTTGCGTGGTTAAGGAGTAAGCGGATATAAAGACGGACGCGGAAAGCGACTTTATTTTATACTATGTAGAGATGGATCATTTGTGTTTTGCAGTGGCATCGAGCCGCAATGGTCGTGGATCTGCCGGAACGAGCGGTGCGAGCGCGTGCTGGCGGCGGAGGTGTCGACGCTGCAGTCCCTGCCGACATGCAACATGCTGTGCGCCTCCACGCAGCTGTGGCCGCAGCCCACTGGCCCAGTGAGCCTCGCCACCGCGGCCGTGCCGGTCCGCGCTGATGGCTTCCGTATGCAGGTACGTTCAGGGGCGGATCCAGGATTTCATTTTGGGGGGGGGGGGGGGGGGGGGCATTCTGACAAGGTTCGAAGGAATCAAATCGAAAAATTGAGTCGAATGTATGGAATTGCTAGGCGTTTTGGGGGGGGGGGGGGGGCATGGCCCCTGGATTCGCAAATGGGTCGCATTTAGCGGAGCAGAACCATGGCGCACACACACAGTTATGCGTTTCGCTACTTCTATTTTTGAAGATTTTCTCATATTTTTCGATAAGTACTATAGCTGTAATGTAAAATGTACTTTTCCTCCATAATTATGAAATCTGTATATTAAGATATCGCAGACATCATTTAATAAATAGGTATTTGAATGAATCCAAAAAAAAGGGAGAAAGTGCAAATAAGTGTTACTTTCATAATGAATATATTCAACATGCTTTACAAACAGCTTTGCTTCCATGCCTTAATTGTTTGCCTAAATCATAATTTTGCGCGATAAGTTCCGACAGAAAATTGAAATATCTGATAACTTTACATTCCAGGTGCTAGCGACGCCCTCGCATGCTGTCACCGAGTTACTCGACGAGGCGTTCGCTTTGCTGCGAGCCGAGCTTCGCAAGCTGGAGCGGTCGGCGGGCGCGCGCGCCGTCGCCGACGTGGGCGCAGCGCGCGACGTGCTCGTGCGCGTCGTGGTGAACGGGTCCGCCGAGCCGCGCCTGCGCCTCAACACCGACGAGAGCTACAAGCTGGCACTCCGCCCCGCCGGCGCCAGCCTCATCGCCGACGTCACCGCGCACTCCTTCTGCGGCGCGCGGCACGCGCTCGAGACGCTCTCACAGCTCGCCTGGCTCGACCCTTACGCCGGCGCGCTGCTCATGCTCGAAGCGGCGACGGTCGCCGACGCGCCGCGCTTTCACTACCGCGGCTTCTTGCTCGACACGGCGCGCAACTTCTTCCCCGTGGTGGACTTACTGCGGACCATAGACGCTATGGCCGCCGTCAAGTTAAACACGTTTCATTGGCACGTGAGTGACTCCCAGTCGTTCCCGCTGCAGCTGAAGAGCGCGCCACAGTTAGCGCAGTACGGCGCGTACGGCCCGGGCGCTGTGTACACGGAGGCTGATGTACGCGCAGTGGTGAAGCGTGCGCGCGCGCGCGGGATTCGCGTCCTGCTAGAGGTGGACGCGCCGGCGCACGTCGGCCGCGCCTTCAGTTGGGGCCCCGCCGCCGGCCTCGGGCAGCTCGCGCACTGCATCGAGCTCGAGCCCTGGAGCGCCTACTGCGGCCAACCGCCCTGCGGACAACTTAACCCGCGCAACCCACACGTGTACGATCTGCTCGAGCGCATCTACGCCGAGATCATCCAGTTAACGGAGGTGGACGATGTTTTCCATCTGGGCGGCGATGAGGTGTCGGAGCGGTGCTGGACGCAGCACTTCAACGACTCAGACCCGATGGAGCTGTGGATGGAATTCACGCGGCGCGCGATGCGTTCGCTGGAGCAAGCGAACGGAGGTCGCGCGCCTGAGCTCACGCTGCTCTGGTCGTCGCGACTCACGCGCACGCCATACTTAGAACGTCTCGACGCGCGCCGGTTCGGCGTGCAGGCGTGGGGCTCGAGCCGGTGGCCGGAGTCGCGCGCCGTACTCGACGCGGGCTTTCGCACGATCATATCTCACGTGGACGCGTGGTATCTCGACTGTGGGTTTGGGTCGTGGCGCGACAGTTCGGACGGGCACTGCGGGCCGTACCGCTCGTGGCAGCAGGTGTACGAGCACCGGCCGTGGACTGAGGAGTCGCAGCCGCCCCCGCCGGGCACGGAGGGCGGCGGGGGTCCGGCGTCCGCGTGGCGCGTGGAGGGCGGCGCGGCGTGCATGTGGAGCGAGCAGCTGGCGCCGGGAGGGCTAGACGCGCGGGTGTGGCCGCGCGCCGCCGCACTCGCCGAGCGACTCTGGTCAGACAGAACGGAGGGCGCAGCGCCCGACGTGTATTTAAGGCTGGACACGATGCGCGCACGGCTGGTGGCGCGCGGCGTGCGAGCGGCACCGCTGTGGCCGCGCTGGTGCTCGCACAACCCGCACGCATGCCTCTAGTCGCGTTACTTACGCATTACGAGATAATTCGAGCACAAATTACTCTACTCGCCTCTGGATTAGCATGCGACATAGCACAAACTGACGAAGCGACTGAAGTAAGGCTGGCTTGCACGACAAATAAATCTGGTTTAAATTCTTGAGTCTTTCCTTACGATTTGACATTTGAATTTCGTAAATCGATATTTAAATCGATCGTGCAAGTGGACTTAAGACCCGTTGTCCATCTAAGTAACGTGGCACGTGATCTGTCAAGTTATCAACGCGTAACTTGGCACAAGTCTCAGCATGTCAAGCATTTGTTTGGAATCACGCAACACGTCACTTAGATCGACACCGGCTACTTTAAAACCAACATAGATAACTCTTCATAGCACAATTTGACTAAGCCATAAACCTTGTATCAGCATAAACAGTAAACACCACGAGATCACCTTCTTTGCATGTCTGTGTCTTAGTTGGGTCAATGCTCCAACTAGCATGCCACATAATTCAGTTCGATCTCTGTCGTCTCAGCAGTACCTAGTACGTCAAGCGTCAATAAATATGTATGTAAAATTGCGAGATACAATACAATAACACTTTATTGGCCCCACAGAAAAGACATTACAAGAAAAATACATTAAATAGAGTCACAAAAGGCGGTCTATTATATAAATATTCCTTGTGGTGTGTTTTCTTGTGGACATGTAAACTGCAAAATTAATCAAAAGTAGTTGGTCTTGCGAATGGACTTGAACCACTAAATTGCTCTCCTGATGTCACAGTAGTTAGGTACAAAAAATGCGGCACGCTGTGTTTATATACTTCATAACATGCTTGCGGTGTCTTTCTTGATAAAATTCAGTGAACGAAGCCAAAAACTCAATAAAGACGTTCAAAATAAGTGATATACAATTTTGGAAACCTTAAAGTGACCGTTTATCCTAAAGTTATGACTAAGGCAGCAGCCAAAATATATTGAAATGTTTACTAAATCGATTGCTGAATTATGCGAGGGTAGTGGCGTACTTTTGTTGTACATAATATTTAATTTAGTGGTAAGTGTAGATAGAAATTATTGTACAGAGCTTCGAGCCAACTGCCGTAGCTTTTGGGATTTAGGAAAGTAAAATAAGATGTTTAGAACCTAAAGTTACCTCGACACGATAAATGAAAGCTTTTCAGAGTGACGATGAAAAAATTGTTCTGGCTGACTCGTTAGGTGGCGATGTTCGCGCAACTAGGGTTGCCATTCGTCCGGATTTGTCCGGGCTTTGAGACTTTTCTCCGGCTTTTTTAGCTTGTGCAATGTAATTAAAGATGAATATTTTACCACTGTAACGACGTGCGCAGTGTTTTAATTATGTGCCTAAAATGTCCGGACTTTTATTGAAATATCCGGATTTAGGTCATGACTAAAATAAAAATGATGGTAACCCTAAACGCAACTACTTGTCGGAGTTTTGGCGCCAATAAAAACCACGTCGACTTCTATTATCCGTTGTATACCCTAAGGGGCCTAAGGTATACTATAAGATAAGGGGGTAAACATATACAATGTCCTTGGTGTCCATATAAAGAAAAAAAAATTGCGCCAGGCCCTGAAAAGCTTTCATTGTTTAAAACATACTAATGCCTCCGACTAACACTAATAATATTAACAATAGATGAAGTTAATCGTAATTTCGTAAATTGAATCGATTGCACGAACAAATGACGATTTCGTCGCGCGAACGTCATTTTCAAATATTATGCAAACTTGCATCAATTAAAGGACAAAAGAGGAGTATGCCATCACTAGTTTATACGAACAATGATATGCGATCATCGTTTGTTCGTGCGAACGATGGCCAGCTAGGACGCCGCATGAGAACATTGACTACACAAAAGTTATTTAGTTAGTTTTGATGTTGCTTGTTTATAAACCTTGGTATTTCGTCGTTAACGTCATCGTAAATACCTACTTTGATAACAAAAACTTGTTTATCCATGAAAAAAAATATTGAAAAATTTAATTGATATAAATCTTTCAATATTTTTTTTGTATAAGAACACTTGTTATAAATTTACCCACTTGTGCATACACGCTCAATAAGCTAATTTATATACAGGGTTACGCGAAAAGGGTTTACTAAATCGAAATGGGGTCCATATCATCGTACCTACCCATCATTATGAACAACTTTTACTTTGGGACCAACCCTTAAAACGCGATAACAATTTACTTGTTCCATAGGACATAGTCATTTACACTACAAAATGTATGGAACAGCTGATATGTTTTTCGCGATTTCAGGGTTGGTACCGTTGTACCGTAACAAAAGTAGGTAATTCATGATGAATATAACGGACTCCTATCAACTTAGTACCTGCATAACCCTGTACATATAAAAGCAAAACACTGACACTTTTTTTATCTCTTGACTGTATTTTTAAGATTGGCATTCTCTCGAAAACTACTTTACCTTCGAAGCTGAAATTTGGCAGGTTTATTCCTTTCTTACCGAAAGGAATATACCTATCAAATAAATTTCTCGTTAGGTAGAAGCTGACAGATCGTAAACAAACAAAAAAATAAGTTATTTTTTTGGCGTGACTGAAACTTTTTACAATCAATAGATGAAGTTGTCTATGGTTCGAAATTTGCCATGATTGTTTACATAATATTGCACAAAAAAAAATGCTATTGATAAAAAAGATTATGTTATCGAGTGTTTCTGCATGAGTGTATTATTGTAGTTATTATGTATGTAACGTTTCTGTTAAGATTTTGACTGTTTTTATAGTAAGACTAAAATTGTTGTATATGTACAATGCAAATAACCATTAATTGAATAAAAACGTTTAAATGTCATTCAAATGTTAGCTGTTTAAGAGCATAATTCAATGCCTAATTTTCACTTAATCTTGACCTGTCAAACCCAGGGCCGGCCCGTTCATATAGGCGAACTAGGTGACGGCCTAGAGCGCTCGTAAATAACACCGTCGAATTGATAACGTCCTTTTTGAAATCGGTTAAAAATAAGTACCATTCTTTTTTTACATTTTGAATATACTGGATATATATATATGGGATTAGCAACATTATCTATAGAGCAACAAATGGCTGAAACAGCAGATTATTATCATTTCCACTTATGCCAAAATTAAGTCAAGTTAAATATATTCCCAACCTAAAAATTTTTTTAAGTTTGTCTTTCATACAGCAAAAAAGGAAGGTGTAGGTCTTAATGTAATAAATAGGCGTCGTTCCAGTCTTTCGCCTACCGCGCCAGGAATTATCGGGCCGGGCCTGGTCAAACGATCAGTATCACTAAGTTCAGTATACCAGGGCCCGTACCCCAGTTCAGATAAACAAGATCCCTTGGTGTCAATCGCATCTGGTCTAAAAACTTAACCATGTGAGGTTTCGATGCCATCGCTCAAAAACAGTGAAGGAAAACATCGTGAGGAAACTAGTATGACTAGTAGTAGGAAACTAGTACAACATGCACTGGGCCAGCATGTTGATTAGGGCCCATCCTCATCTTGTACGAACTGCTAGTCTGTGGAATGCGCTGCCTGAATGGGAGTTCCCCACAGGTCTGTGGTGTGCCTCGATAGTTACAATCTGGGTGTTTTCAAATCAAGAGTGAATCGGTTTCTTCTAGGCAAACGTGCTCCATCGTAGACCGTATCATCGCTTAACATTAGGTGAGTTGGCGGCCAAACGCAAGCCTATTATAAAAAACCCTCTTTGAAAGAAGGCCCGAGTCTAATCAGCCTAACATGTTTCCACTAGTGGATGTTTATGACGGTGGTGACGTAATAAAAGCGTGTGTTAAAAACACAGGTTAAAAATGATTTTTGTTTTGTTTTGGCGGGCCAAAGTCTTGTGAAAATAATGACTTAGTTGCCAGTTACATTGTATTTATTGTCGGCTCAGAGGAAGTGGGTGACGAGATCAGCGCATAAAATTTACCTTTCTTATCAAAGTTATAAAACTTTACATAATATATTAATATAGATCTGCTTATCCAATATGTTCACATATTGATATATACAAACCGCTCAAAATATCTGTGCCCCTAGACGATGACGTCATATCGGCGCTCTGGTAAGGGGTGCAAAACAAGCATCCTTCGTCCGTCAAGTCAGTACGGTTAGCATCATCAACGAAGGTGCTACCCGTACTGACGCGACAAGGCGAGCGCGGGGAGGCAAAGTACGAAGCGGGGTATCACATTCCAGCGAGGTGCACATATATTTTGACCGAGTTGTACCTATACTCGGTTGGATTTTTAGTATGGAAACATTGCCCAAAAAGGTCAAATTTATTTGATGGAAACTGATGTGGATGTGGAACTGATTCACAGTTTCAGCCGCATTCGGCACTTTTCAAATGCGCGCGCGGGTTCGTTTCGTTTTGTACCGACTTATTCTTACGTAATTCGATTATTCGCTTTCTCTTTCTTTTACAATGTAATTGCTGCTGAAATACTTTGAACGAGTTTAGTGTTTTTTTTTTTTTTTTAATTAAATTAACTTAAGGAATACCGTTAATATATACTGATCCTGACTTTTATATAGTATAAAGCCTTTCATGATTGTAAATAATGCGTTTTTGATATAATTAATGAGATTATTTATTTCTAGTTAGTGTTTTTGTATTGAATATTTTTATTTTTGCGTAATATCTAATGCACTTTTAATAGTTTACCGTATCTTATGTTTACTAATGCAATTTTGGAAGTAAATCTGGCAAGGATTACTACGCACGTGCTTACGTTTACGTACGTACGTACATTGAATTATTTGCGAGAGATTGATAATTTTAACACAAGTAACTGAAATTCGAGGAGCTAAAACTATTAATTAATCATGAGATGCGAGAAGATTGTCGACACTGCAGTCGGGTATGTTGAAGTTCAAAAAGAAAACTTTATTATGTGCACTGTGTTAACATTGATTTAGAAAACATTCGTTGACTGCCTCAGAGCAAATAAAAATACAGAGGGACTACCGCGAACACGAAAAGTGAAGCCACTTTTTGAAACATGTGTGCGTAGTCGAAGTTCATGTCGTAATTCATCAAAATAAGTGATAATGTAAATACTTATGTGTGGAAATATTCCATCCTTCTTCTTATTTACTTTTGTGTTGTTTTTACAGTTCTTAACACTGCAAGAATTAATTGTTTCTTTATAAAACGGATGTTGTCAGTACGACGTTCTAACAAGAAATTCACGTAGTTTTGGAAGCGATTTTGGCGTTACTTTGGCAGTGCGCCGTGGGAACTCTGTATTTTTATTTGCTCTGAGTTGACTGCTTAATGCAAAGTTACACCAGAAGACAGAGTACGTAACTACGTACGTACAAAGATGTACCCACAGAAGAGAGTTTTTTTTCTCTCTGTGGGCGTACCTATACATGGCTGCTGTTATAAACGAAGCAGGCGGCCATTTTTTTTAATGAGGTGAAATTCTGACTCGAATAATTTTTTGGAGTAGGCATTCAGCTTAGTTATTCAGTATCACAGATATTAGGTCTGTGTTCAGTATCTAATTGTTTTGTTCGAAAGAATTAAATAAATATGACTTTGACATTTACCTCGTAATATTTTTTAATAACTGGCCTGGCTACGGCAATTTACATCCATGAACCATAAATGGTTTTGAGATTTTAAAAATTAATTAAACATAAATATGGAGTTTAAAAGAAAACTTAAACACAGTAGGCGTACATTCCTTTTTAATATATTTTCAATTCATCAAATAAAAATAGGGGGTAAATGAAATGTTGTCAATTGCAATGCACAGACGGCCGAGGAAAAGCCTAAGCTTTATTCAAAATAATCTCATTTTTTTTTTATAGTCAGAAAGCTTAGAACAGTCGAGGCGCGACGCGACAATTTTGAACTTACGGCAAATCCCGACTCTACCCGAGTCGATTTTCAGCGGCGGTTTGTACGCCGCCACGCCATCGGTTTAATGTACTCTTTCAGTCTTTCCCAATCTCATTAGTTATTTTTTTCGATTTGTTCTTGTGGCTACGCTAAGTTGTCCTTGCCCTGTGCGTTAGTTAATTTATTATAATGATTCTCCGATTAGATGTGATCGTACCAGGCACAATTTTTGTACATTTTGTATGTAATGTTTGGTGCTATAGTGTTTTTGTGTACTTCTGCGAAATAAAATCGTGAATTAAAATAATTTATGCATTTTTATTTCACCTGGTTCACTTTCTACATACCTAAGTATTGTTCTATGGCGTTCCACCACAGACCTATATCCAAGTAGACGCCACAAGTCGACCTACCTTGCATGTCATATTTCCAACACCAAAAAACCAGGAGCTTTACGGACAACAGCTAATTGCGGCACCTAATCCGCTCAGTTGGAAAATCACGCGACCGCAAACCGTATCAGCTGGGCGCGATAAGGTTTGCGGTCGCGTGATTATCCAACTGAGCGGATTAGGTGCCTGTAATAGCATTTGTCCGTAAGGCCCCAGTGCTCAATCGGTGCAGCGACAATACGAGTCAGTTGAAACGAAATTGTGCATTGTAAGAATACCACAAATAGAGTTGGCCGACAGAATAAAGATTATTCATTTCACTTTTAGGTACGGAAAATTTGACACGCCTAGTTTTCATACAGTTTGGCCCGCTTGTGAAGTCTACTTAGATAATTATAGGTCTGTGCGGCCAACTGTGCCGGATTCGGCGGGACCGTCCCGCATTACAATAGTCCTGCATGTTCAAATATTTTTTCATTCGTAGCCTAGGGCCTTATGGCTACCTGTTTTGAGCGAATTCTGTTTAGATGATGAGAAAACTCCCTTCTCTACGAGGGAGGCCTTTGTTCAGCAGTGGACGTTTACAGGCTGATGATGATGATGAGAAAACTTGCGCGATCGCAAACCGTATTTCCGCGCGTTAAAGGTTCACGTTCGCGTGATTTTGCGAACTGCGCTGTTTCGAGCCCGTTTTAAGAGTTAGCTGTAAGGCCGCCCCTAATCGACTACGAACCAAAAATATACGAATTGGGTAAATTGACGTTTTTTTTAATGAGTGTTGAGGATTTTTTTATATGCTATTAACGATACGATTTCCATTTTGAATTTATACATGAAGCCTGCAGTGTTTTGAATTCTAGAATGCCATTCGAGTGAAACCTGTGATAAAACAATCACGGATCGTATTGAGAACCTTCCTCCTTTTTTGAAGTTAGTTAAAAACTTAAAAAGGGTAGACTGTTTTTTTTCTTCAGGTGATTCCTTCGCTTATCTACCCTCGCGGGCCGTCTGCAGTCCAGCAAACCGCGCAACCTCGACGGTTTTAAAGATTTGTTCAGTTCATTCAGTTGCTGCCGTCGCTGGCTGCTTGCTTTTCTTAGAAAAAAAATAAAGCGACGTAAAAAAAAATATCACATTTATTATTCTACCCACAATTTTGGTAAATCCAATGTCAAAGATTTATTATTTCTTCCTGAAGATACTACTCAACCTTTTGGTTCGCGGAGTTCCCTGGAAGCAAAGAAAATTATCTATTATTAAATTTACCGTCGATGTATGTCGTGATGTATGTCGTCGTCTGAACCAGCGGGCTCATTATAAAAGTTTGATTGTGATCGAGATTGCATGCCGTCCCGTTCGCATCAACTTACTCGCACCACGCGCGTGAGTGAGATGGCACGCGATCGCGATCACAATCCGAATCACGAACGGACATTCACAATACCATAGCAGCGCTTGGTCGAATCACTTCATCCGATGAGTGATTCGATTCTAACTGAGCTCTAACTAAAGATAGATTACAAAGGATTTCAGGTTTTGTGGTATTTCAATAAAAAAAAAATACTGAGCTCCGTAACACCACTACCTAAGTAAAATATAAAGAGAGGTGTGTACTTACTTCATTGCTGTCGTGCTTGTTGCGTCGTAAGAACGCGCGGAGCCGCGCGGGCGTGCTAGTCTTGCGCTCCGTGTGGGGCTGCGGGTCGTTCTCCACGCGCAGAGACTCGCGGAGCTCGGAGTCCTGGGTATAACAAACATTAGAAAATAATTATTTTCATCCCCCCACCTCGGAAAGAGTATTTTTGCTCTTCGATATCTGAGCGCAAAATCCGTTTTTATCCGCTAGAGGATAAAGTAAAATTGATTTTAGAACATCTTGTGCACTAAGTTTGTGAATTCAAAACATCATTTAACCCATTTACTTCTAGCTCCATGGTGCCGAATTTATCATACAACCTTTTTTAATTTGTTAAAAACTCAGACTCCGAACCTTCTTGGTGTACTTTATTTTAATTTACTTTGCGCGCGTCATTTTCTTTTCACGTCATATTGTTAAAACCTTAGGTTAAAAACAAGAAACTTGAAAACAAGTGAAATGACATAGGTGAAACTTACCACCTTAATATGAAATCTATGCGTAAGAAGTAGCAAGTAACATCTGCGTTTCCGTACCGGGCGAGTCCCACTGTTTGCGCCGAGTCCGGCGCGCACTGTGGCGCGCCAGCACTCTCCGGTGTTCCGTGCACAACGACACCTCAACAAGCTTCTCTTAGTATTTCCCGACACAGATATGTTTGCGGATAGATGGACGATACTGGTTAGGAAGTGCAACCAGTATTGTCAATGTATTACATAATGTCATTATTTTACTTTAATTTTTACCATTGTTGATACTGTGTTTTTTTTTTTTTTTTAAATATTTTACTATTATTTTTGTGTGCTATTGTTTTTATGTGAAAATATTTTTGTTGTAGTTTTTAATATTGATCTCACTTTTTATGTTACATTATTATTTATTTATTTTCATAGTTGTTAGTTTAATTAGAATAATATTATGTAGTAAGTAAATAAAGTATTACGCCATGGTTTTCAATTGTAATGTAATATTTTATGTGTAAATAAACTGAATTTGAATCTAGTTATGATATAATATCTTGTAGTTACCGTAGCGGAGAGTCTGCCAGCCTGCTTGCTGGGTGTGGGGGGGCCGGGCTTCTTGTACGCCGTGATACCGACCTCCTTGCGCGGGAGTCGCACGCCCGGGGCACTCGCCCCCACCTGGACACAATTACAACAATAGGCTATTGGACAAGTCTTTTTATTTGTTAGTAATAACAGGCTTGGTGAAAAATATAATTATGCAGGGTTACGCGGAAAGGGTGTACTAAGCCGAAAGGGGTCCATACTACCCACTCATTGTGAAATAACTTTTACTATGGAAGCAAATTTTGAAATCGCTAAAAATATCAGCAGTTCCATAGAAAACGGTCATTAACGCTCGACAAAATGAAAAAGCTTGTACATTTCGCGATTTTAGAGTTGGTCCCATAGTAAAAGTTATTCATGATGGGTAATATGGACCCCTTTCGGGTTAGTAGCACCCTTTCCGCGTAACCCAGTATGTAATATGTATACTGCAGAATTTAGTTAATTCGGCTAATAAAGTTCTGATATAAAAACGTTTAAAGATTTTGGTCGGATTAAGAAGGGATTTCAGGGGCGCTGCCTGGGAGTCAACCTTATATCCATGTGAATAGAGTCTACATTAAATTACCTTCAAGTCTTCTTCGTCTATAGTAGGCGCGAACTGAGTTTCAGCTGGGTAAGATAGCATCTAATGCAGAGCTCACCAATTGAATTATCAGAAGCGCCGCCCGGGAGTCAACCTTAGCCCCTTGTTAATAGAGTCTACATTAGATTACCTTCAAGTCTTCTTAGGCTAAAGTGGGCGCAAACTGAGTTTCAGCTGCGTAAGAGAGCATCTAATGCAGAGAGCTCATCAGTTGAATTCTCAGAGGCGCTGGCCGGGAGTCAACCTTAGCTCTTTGTCAATAGAGTCTACATTAGATTACCTTCAAAACTTCTTAGTCTAAAGTGGGCGCAAACTGAGTTTCAGCTGCGTAAGAGAGCATCTAATGCAGAGAGCTCATCAGTTGAATTCTCAGAGGCGCTGGCCGGGAGTCAACCTTAGCTCTTTGTCAATAGAGTCTACATTAGATTACCTTCAAAACTTCTTAGTCTAAAGTGGGCGCAAACTGAGTTTCAGCTGCGTAAGAGAGCATCTAATGCAGAGAGCTCATCAGTTGAATTCTCAGAGGCGCTGGCCGGGAGTCAACCTTAGCTCTTTGTCAATAGAGTCTACATTAGATTACCTTCAAAACTTCTTAGTCTAAAGTGGGCGCAAACTGAGTTTCAGCTGCGTAAGAGAGCATCTAATGCAGAGAGCTCATCAGTTGAATTCTCAGAGGCGCTGGCCGGGAGTCAACCTTAGCCCCTTGTTAATAGAGTCTACATTAGATTACCTTCAAGTCTTCTTAGTCATAAGTGGGCGCGAACTGGGTTTCAGCTGGGTAAGAGATCAAATGCAGAGAGCTCACCAGCTGAATTCTCAGACGCACTGCCCCTAAGACAACCTTAGCTTCTG
This sequence comes from Agriopis aurantiaria, assembly GCA_914767915.1. Lineage (NCBI taxonomy): Eukaryota > Metazoa > Arthropoda > Insecta > Lepidoptera > Geometridae > Agriopis > Agriopis aurantiaria. Next base: position 12,599,889 of record OU611999.1, read on the forward strand.
GAGAATAGAGTCTACATTAGATTACCTTCAAGTCTTCTTCGTCTAAAGTAGGCGCGAACTGGGTTTCAGCTGGGTAGGAGCTCTTCAAGTGCGGAGGACAGAGTGAGTTCCGCCACTTGAGCTCTGAAAGGCGCTGGCCGGGCGGCTCGCGGCGAGGTGTCATCGCCAACTCCTTGAGGCAGCGGTTGTCGAAGACTTCGCCTTCTTCATCGGACATGTGCAGGCCTCGGCCATCTGTGGAATGTTAAATTTCTAGTGGCTATCTTAGACAAATTGTTCAGTTGTGGTCCAACTTAGGCAAAGAGGTCGCCAGAAGAATGCAACTCGGATGAGCGTTCGGGAAATTACGACATCTTCTCGTCCAAAATACCACAGTGACTAAAGTCGTTTCCAGGGTGATTTAGGCCAGATGCGTTCGCGCTACGCCACCTCACCATATCTCCCTTGTTTGTCTTATCTCAGCATGTTACCCATAAATAAACCGGCCAAGTGCGAGTCGGGCTCGCGCACTGAGGGTAACGCATCACCACAAAAATCAATAGCGAAATTACCAGTTATAACTTGGTAATGAACAAAATCTTATCACCGACTCGCACTTGGCCATTATTTCTTAGTTAATCCGCCATAACATTACATATTCTGTGAAAATTTCAACTGGCTATCTATTAAGGTTCGAAAGATACAGCCGTTTAAAGGTAGGACGAACAGACAGACGGACGGACAGACAGACAGACAATGTAGGCTTAGTAATAGGGTCCCGTTTATACCCTTTGGGTACGGAACCTTAAAAAGGAAATATATATATTCACACTATAGACCTTAGTCACAGAATACATATTATAAGTAGAGGTACAGAAGATTCACTCCGCAAAATCATTTAAATAAGTAGCGACAACTGCTACTACACAATAAAGTGCAATTCAGGATAGCGAGGGCTAACTACCTACAGCTATATTAACCTAGAAGTTGCCTCTCTGTCTATCGCGTAACTCTTGTCGCGTTATCTGTGTATCGCGCGACAAGTCCGACAAGTCGGGTACTTGTAGCTTCATACCTAAAGTGCGGAGTGCGCCAGCCCTGCCCTAGTGTGAATTTAGGTACAAAAAGACTATTTCTTACCTCGTTTACTTTTTGGATGTTTGTCTGCGTTAGGCAACGAACGGAGGGAGTGTGCGTCTGATGCCCGTGACAAAGGCTCTTGGGGCAGGACGAGGCCAGACTGCAATAATATAAACACAAATTTTTTATAATACATATTTCATTTTTTACAGGGGCAAGTGCCTTTATTAACTAAACAAAATACAAGCCAATACTAACACTACAAATACAGTTAAACTGCCCATAGACCGTTGAAGGTCTAAAGACAATCCAAATGCTCAAACCCACTACCAGGTAGCGTACCCAGCATGCTGGCGGCATTACCACGCTGAATGGCAATGCTAATGCGTTGAGCCAGAAACACGCCAGCATTTTGGTCACGCGTCGCATTGACCAGGCGCATTGTCCCCAAGGGCCCAATGTCTCGACCCCAAACGTGTAACCAAATATGTAACCAATATGTTTATATTTCATTACACTACATATTATAATGTCGCTTTCCGCGTCTGTCTGTCTGTCTATATCTGTCAGCGTATATCCGCTAACTCCGAAACCACGCGACGGATTTTTACTGGAGTTAAAAGCAAGATTAAGCGAGAAACCCAGTGAACAAAAGACCGTAGTTTTTGTTTTACCGACATCGAAATAGTAAGGAGCTCACAATATTATTTTTTATGTTTGTTACCTCAGAAATCCGTTATTTATGAAACAATTTGAAAAATTCTGAATAAATATATATTTGAAGGATATATCAGATTGGTTCCATATTACTTTCATGAAAATCAGTTCAGTAGTTTGGCTTTTAAATCAAAATAAATGGGAAAATCGTGTACTTGGATGACATAGTAGAGAACCGTACACTTGTATGTCGGTAATGCGGCGTGCGCGCTTTCAAATATTTTCAATATTTATTTTTTCTTTATTTTCTACAAATAATCTTACACTTTTACAAAAAACTGCGACCACTAAAGTATTTGACTGATTGTTAGGATAACACACAATTTTTTTTGATAAAAATATCTTCTATAGAATCCGAATGAAGTTGATTAAATCCATTGAAGGGAACGTAAAAACGGGTGTTTTTAGGAAAGTTTACGATTTTTTTTCCATCGTGCCAAATTTCTTTAATCGTGTATCGGTGAACACATCCGAATAAAACATTTCAAGAACATTTATTAAACATAAAGAAAGAATGTCAATTAATCGATTTTAAAGGTCTACTTTTGAATATTCGTGATGACGAATCGTCAAATTTGAAGCATATTTCGTCTTAACTTAGGTTAACCAGGGACCACCAACCGGCCACCGCCCACCGTATATTTACCGTTCTTTTTATTATGTAGTTGTATCCACGTAACCGAAATTGCGTATTTTAAAATTTTTGTGAAGTCGGTTTTATCTATATATAATACTAGCGGTCCGCCCCAGCTTCGCACGGGTATAGATTATAGCTTATGTCACCCGGGGATAATGTAGCTTCCCAACAGTGAAAGAATTTTTCAAATCGGTTCAGTAGTTTTGGAGCCTATTCAATGCAAACAAACAATCAAACAAACAAACAATCAAATCTTTCCTCTTTATAATATTAGTATAGATACAAAATAAATGAATCCCTATTTACCTTGGTCACGCCATAACTTCTGAACGACTTTACTGATTTCATTCATTTTTTTTATCTTTCTAATACTTTGTAAAGTGTTCTTTCGGAAAGAAAAATTAAAGAAAATTGGAAAATTCAGAAAAATTATCGACGATTTTAACTCGCGGGTGAAACCGCGGGTCGCAGCTAGTAAATTGATAATTTTATTGTTCACACCATAAATGTTGATACAGAGGACAAAAAACTCTTAAAAACTAGTGTAACAACTGGCGGCCTTATCGCTAAAAGCGATCTCTTCCAGGCAACCTTAGGATGGTAAATTGGATGGTAATTGTCTTACCGAATGCACATGCTGTAAAGACATGAGCGACCCAGATCGCTGCTTTCGCCTCAGCCACTCCGCTTCATCATTCTTAACAAGGTATTTCTCCCCAACACTCCATAGCTCCTTCGTAAGATCTTTAATGTGGCTCTCATAAGCTCGCTTGGAAGATTCCATGCTACTTCTATTCTTCTGCAATTCCCTCTCTAGTATTTCAATCTCTTCACGTTGTTTGTTCTTGAGTAAAGCCATCTGTTCATTGAATAGCTCCTTCTGTAAAATCAATTGTAGTTTTTAGTATTAATATTGTGTTGTAACCAAATTATCTGTTTATAAGGGAGCCGCAAGAGTATGCAACAGCAACATAACATTAGTACTGTTAATTGGCTCCCTCCCTTTACAGATAAGTTGGTCAATCTATATGATATATATTATACTAGAACCCAAACGGTAACTGAAATTGAAGTGAACTCTATATCATGTACCATAAAGCAGAATTTCCCATGTCAAACTGTATGGTCGTCGCGTTTTTATGGGCAACGCAGAAAAGTCAGCTGCATGTTACACAATATAAAGGAACTTTTTCAGTTTCAAGTACAGTTTGAGGCATTTTTTATATTTTGTCCTATTTGAGGATGTTGGCGTCGCACTCCTGTGCATTTGCCAGTGTCAAGTATTAAATTGTTATCAAGTTTGATTAAATGTAGTCAACAAGTCAAGCAAATGTCGGTCAAGTCAAAGTCGTAAAGTAGTGGAGACTTCTATGGAGTTTTGGAAACAACAAGAAAATACCATGTTTCACCGCGTTAAATCACACACTCGGGCAGGTCCACAAACACATAATAAATAATAATCCACCATTATTACGCATTAACACTCGAAAATAAACAAGTTTAGGAAAATATTACGAGACGACAAGTTCTATTTATGTTGGAGCCAAAACTCCAGTTTGAGCCTACTCAAGGCCCCGTGTAAAGTGAATCTTTCTTCTCTACCGACCATGCAAACTGACATGCACAAGCCCATGCATACAAAACCAAATGAAATTACCTTATCTCAGCCTCAAACGCATTCTAAAAGAGAATATGCTAAAACACTCAAAGCTCTGAAACTAAGAAATAAAACAAAAGCATCCATAACAAGATACTTTATTCAACAAAAATAAATAAGACTTTAAGGACTCTCGAAGTCATAACGGTGAAAAAAAAGCCACATTAATAGTCTGTTCCAAGGTAAAACCACCACAATACTTGATAGAGTAATATAATTGCTATTATGGGCATAATACTGACCATTTTCGCCTTCATTCTGTTGAGTTTGTCTTCATATTCCGCTCTAACCTCCATAACTGTCGCAGCGTGAGTTTCCGTAGCACCTTCACTCTTTACAGCCCGAGCGATTTCTTCTAGAAGCTTCTGGAATGATTTTTCTAACTCCTCCAACTGTATTTCCAAGCCTGTGTTCTGGAAACTTGGAGAGGCGAGAGACAAACGCTCAGTGTCGCTAGTGAAAGCTTGCTTCATCTTTTCGACTGAGACAGTTCTACTTATGCACCGTTCGACCCAGCGTTCTAGGTTCATAGTACATTCGGCCAAGTCTTGCATCGCCGCCCCGTAACCTCGCTCTAACTTACACATTGTCGCGTCAGAGATGCGCCCGTCTAGATTCAAAATTTCTCGTCTCACTGTTCGTTGTACAGATACTACTCTGCTGAGTTTGTGACCGTACAAATCTTTCACTGAACTGAATGTTTGGAAGCTAACAGAGAGCTCAGTCAAAAACTTCTTCAGATTAATTATCTCAGACTCGTGAATTCTGTTGACTTCTGAGAGCCTGTCTCTCTCTTTTTGCAAAACGATCTGCTTCTCCGAACACCTCTTTAAATGTCTGTCTGTTGTTTCTAAGAAGCTTTCCAAATCTTCCATAGTGATGCTTCCAGTAAAGGTTCGTCTCAGTTCATTGTCAGAGTTCCCGAAATTGGTCAACTCCTTCAAGACGGTATTAGATTTAATTTCAGCGACCCTCTTTAGAATCATCGCCTGGTATTTAGCGGATACTTTTATGATCTGAGAGGCGCGGCTTTCTGTTGCGCTCATTTTAGTCACTTGCTTTTTCAGGTCGACGATCTCTTCATTTTTCTGATTCACTACCTTCTTCAATTGATTGGAAAGTTCTTGAGCGTTGTCTTTGCTAATTTTTAATTCTTTGGTGACGTCTAAAAGATTGGTTTCGGATTCGGCCACGAGTGTTTTCAAATATGTGATGTCGGTTTGCAGGGTAGTTATGATTCGATTTTTGTCGCAAATTATTTTTTCTAAGTCTGTGATTGTCTTTAGGCTCTCGACGGATGAATGCGTGTTGTCTGATGATGAACTATCTACCTGGTGGGTGTCGCGAGCTTCCTGGTGGCAGGTATATTTCTCTGTAACCTTTTCCTGGCTTAGTGCAGTGACTGAAACAAAAACAAATTTTACCACACTAAAATAAAATGGTTTTAAATTGGACCCTTGCGGCACACCAATGCTAACATAGTATGTGCTGAGGAAAAACATAAATATATTAATAAAAATGAGAAGTATATAAATTCAAATATGTATAGTAATTTTAAGAGAGATTATTGGAGAGGGCTATGCTCATGGTTTCTCTATGAGATCAAATCAGAAATGAGGAGATCCGTAGATCAACGAAAGTTACCGACATAGCCCACTGGATTAGCAAGTTGAATGGCAGTGGGCGGGCACATATCACGCAGAACAGATGGCCGATGGAGCAGAGTGGTTCTCGAATGGAGACCACGGACCGGTAAGTGCAGCGTAGGAAGTCCACAGACCACCCACAAGATGGACAGACGGCCTGAGAGACCGCAGGGAAATGCTGGATGCAGGCCGCTTCCAACTAGCCCTTTTGGAGATCGATGGGGGAGGCCTATGTCCAGCAGTGGTCGTCCTATGGCTGCAATGATGATGATGAAGTAGTCTTAAAAAAACTACAATCATTTCGAAAAAGAACTCCATAACTTTTAAATCCCTTTAGATACATTTTTGATCAAACATACTCCACCGCAATGAAACATGCTTTCAAATATAAAAATGCATTCAAATCGGTCTGTTTTGAAGATTTTTTTTAACAGACAGATACACAAACCTCTTGCTTTAAACACATGTGTAGCTTCGCCATGGATAACAAATGAATATTATTCAGTTAGAACGAAATCTGTTTCCAGTGTTACCCGCGTATTTCTGGGGGGAAAGTACCCTGAAGGAGGAAACTATGGCCGTCTCATGATGCACAATATCTTCCTGCCAAATTTCGTTAAGATCGGCCTAACCATTTAGTCGTGAAAAGCTAACAAACAGACAAAGAGACAGAGTTACTTTCGCTTTTATAATATTAGTTAGGATTAGCCTTTAAAATTTAATTAAGGCTTTCGAAAAATCTGAACAGTGTACTTACAAGTTTCTTGCTGCCCAATAGCTTTAGTTAATTGTTCGTTTTCTTTCTTCAAAGCTCTGATCTCCATGTTATTCTTTAATTCACTCACCATGGACTTTAGTGTTAGTGATTCTTTTTCTAATTTCTCTCTAATAGCTTTTTCTTCGACAAGTTCTTTGCTTATAGTACTTATAACTGCATCTTTTTCTTTGCTCATCTTAGAAATGAGCCCGTCTTTAGCCTTTGAGTCTTGTTCGCTAAGTTCTACTTTACTTTGTAACGTTTTTAATTCATTTTGTAGCGTAACTATTTCCTTCTGGCGTTCTTCTAATACTGATTCGGTTTTTGTCAACAGAGTAATTCTATTTGCCGCGTCAAGTTTTACTTGTTCATTTTCATCACGAAGCTTGTGGTTTTCTTCCAATTCGTGTTTTATAAGTTGTTCTAAATTTGTAATCACTAAAACAAAAATGGTATTCAAATTAGTCTTCAAAACCGATGAAACATATACAATCTGAAACCCACAAATTTAACTTAATATAAATATTGCTAAACATATAAGAAATCGTGTCTTTTTTAAGATGTAAGCATAATGGATGGCAGGTTTAAAATTTACTCACCAGTTCTGTTTTCTTCAATCGTGGCCAGTAATTGTTGATTTTCGGCCTTACATTTTGAAATTTCTTCTTTTTCTTTCAGCTCGCTTGAATCTATTATAGCTTTAAATTCTTTAATTTTAGCACAACTTTCGGTTTTCTCTAGTTCCAAGTTACTTTTCTCATTAAACAGATCGGCCATTTTACTTTTTAACTCCCTAATCTCTAGTTGGACTACAATGAGATTCTGCATTTTTACATTAAGAACTTCTTCTATTTGAGATTTAGCATCTAATACTTTTCTTAACTGGTCTGCATGCATTTTTAACTCGTTTTCCACTTGAGATTTTTCCTCTAATGTTTTCTGTAACTTATCTTCCTGAGTCTGTAACTCGTTTTCAAGAGTTTTTAAAGCAACTTTCAATTCATAATTGGTAGTTTGAATTACTTCGAGGTCTGCAAAAAACAAGTTTTTAGTATCATTCTGTAAATAAATAGTAGACATTTTAAATATTGTTTATCTATTTTTGTTTTACTAACCATTCTTAATTTTTTCATAATCTCCAACCAACACTTTTTCTTGGAATTCCAAAGCACTTATTACAGATATGTTTGTATTTCTTTCTTTGCTAAGATAACCAACGAGTTCATCCAAATAATCTCTAACGCTTTCAGATTCTTTTTCGACTTCTTGTTTTACTTTCCGCTCCAGTTTTAACAAAGAAAGTAAAGAGGCATTTGCCGTTTCTAGAGCTTGGTGTTTCAATTCTAAATCTTTTAATTTATTTTGGAGTTCTTTCTTTTCGACTTCCAAACAATCTTTTGCTATCAATTGCTGAGAAATCTCGCTGGTAAGACTAAGCTTAGTATCCTCCAAGACGGATTCAGTAGCAGAGACCATATTTTTTAGCATTTTTCGCTCAGATTCGAAGTCAGATGACAATTTATCTACACTCCGCTTCTCTGATTTGAGGCTGTCTTCTAAGCTTTTTATAACTGTAATTGTAATAAGATGTTATGATATATTTTGGTATGGATTCATTTTATTATCGTGTAATAATTTTATTATCATGACAAATGCTACTTATTTTATGACTATAATTACGCAGTAGAATATGATTTTTAAAAGAAAATATTGTGTTGACGTTATTAGTTACTTGATAGATACAGTAATCTACACAATTCAAAATACCTTTACAGTTGTCTTTTCTGAGATTTTCCAACTCCACAGTCTTTTCTTTTAAATAATTAGTCAATTTAGTGGACATATCACTGTGAGTTCTCTCCTGGGCAGTTTTATCTTCTAAAGCTTTTTCTATTTGTGATTTATCTTCAGATATTTTTGCAAACTGTTCTGTAATAGTTTGTAGAGCACTTTCGATCTCAGATTTTTCTTGTGATAGGGTCTGTAATTTGACTGTTTGAATTTGTAACTCGCTCTCTAGATCATTTATTGTGACTTTTAACTCCTGGTTGACATTTTGTATAGCTTCGAGATCTGAAATAAATATTTATTAAGTCAAAATTGTACACTAAGGTTTTGTTCTGTGTGTGCTTAAGCTTACCTTCAATTTTTGATTGAAGTTCGTCAATTTTAAAGGAAAATTCTTTTTTCTCACACAAAAGATCAGTGACTTTATTTTTCAGTTTTTTTATCGCATATTGTACTTCAGTGAGATTCTGAGCTGTTACTTCGAGAGTATTTTCTCGCTGAGATTTATTTTCTAATGCTTTTGCTAACTGAATTACATGAGACTGTAAGTCACTTTCAACTTGAGATTTTTCTTGCAATATTGTATTATCTGTGAGCGTATCTTCTCTAGTTTCTAAATCATTTTCAAGAACATACATATCGACTTTCATGTCTTGAATAATTTTTTGGACTTCCTCAAGTTCTGAAATACAAAACTTTGTTAGTTTTTGTGACTTATTAGTATTAAATATAATTATTTACCAATGTATTCCTTTTTTACTTACTTTCTATTTTAGCTTCAAATTCTTTAAGTTTAGCTAAATATTCTTCTTTGTCTTGTTTCAAGTTATTATTTTCATCAGAGAGATCACGCATTTTGTAGTTTTGTGTTTGTAACTTATCTTCAACGGCTTTCATGGTGACTTTCAAAGTATTAATCAGATATTGGGCCATTTCGAGATCTGAAACGTTAAGTTTAGTTTTAGAGATATTTACCTGTTTATGTAATTAATCAAAAACACAACACAATAAGTTCGTATGTCTGTAGAACTTACTATTTTTATATTCAATTTCTTTAACTTTGTATTCTTCAAGTTTTGTAGCACTTTCGCTGTTGTCCTTTTTCAAGTTATTATTTTCATCAACGAGAGTAACAATCCCATTTTTCAACTCCTTATTTTCTAGTTGAACTGCAGAAACATTCTGCGTTTGTTCATGAAGAGTGTTTTCTAGTTGAGCTTTCTGTCCTAATGATGTTTTTAATTTATTAGAAAGTTCTTGTAACTCATTGTCTAGTAGCGATTTTTCCTGCGATATTATTTCAATCTTATTTCGTAAGTCGTTTTCAAGAGCACTCATAGCGCTTTTCAACTCATTAATTTTGGAAAAGCTTTCATTTTCTTCCAATTTCAAATTATTATTTTCATCGCTAAGAACAACAATTTTACTTTTTATATCTTTAATTTCTAGTTGGGCTACATTAAGAGTATGTATTTTATCTTTAAGATTGTTTTCTATGTCAGATTTTTCATCTAAAGCAATCTTTAACGTGTCTGCAAGACTTTGTAATTCAGATTCAGCTTGTGTCTTTTCTTCTAATGCTATGACTAACTCATCTTCTGTTGTTCGGAATTCCGTTTTTAAAGTGCTCAAAGAGACGTTTAATTCATCAATTTGTGCTAAACATTCGTTTTCCTTCAATTTCAAGTCCATGTTTTCGCGAGTCATTTCATTTAATTTACCTTCCAAATCTTGTACTTCTAGTTGGACAACCGCAAGGTTGTTGGCAGTTTTTTGGAAAGTTTCTTCTAGTTGAGATTTTTCTTCATATAATTTTTCTAACTTTTCTTCACGAGACTTAAACTCATTTTCAAGAGCATTTGCAGCGACCTCTAACTCGTTAAGGTCTGAAACAATCCCAAAGTTAATACTTCATTACTATAATACCAAAATGTAAAGCACCTGTTGATAAAAAACATATTGCATGCATACCTTTCTTCAACTTTTCATTATCTTCAGTCAAAGCCTGATTTTGGATTTCCAAAGTTTGTATCATAGTGGCTTTTGTCTTTTTGTCTTCGCTAAAGCATCTGATTACTTCATCCAAATAATCTCTAACTAATTCAGATTCCGTTTCAACGTCTTCTTTCCCTTTCTTGTTTATTCTCAATAATGAAATTAAAGAGGCATTCGTATTTTCTACAGCCTGATATTTCATTTCTAAATAATGTAATTGAGCCTGAAGCTCGCTTTTTTGCACTTCCAAAAAATATTTTGCCTTCAAATGCTCAGCAATCTCGTTGTTCAATCCTGTCTTTGTATCTTCCATGACTGATTCGGTAACTGTTACCATATTTTTGAGCACTTGCCGTTCAGCATTAAAATCAAACTTTAGTCTTTCTATATTCTGCTTCTCTGTTATCAGTTCGTCTTCTAAGCTTTTTATGACTGTAATGACAAAAATATTAAATAACATTTAATTTAATTTAAGAACTTAACATTTGTGACCTTGTGCTTGAATAATGCTTGAGCATTAATATAAGGTGGACTGACGACATCAGAAATACTGTCGGGAACGAGTGGATGCGAATAGCGAGCGACCGGGGAGAGTGGCATAAACAAAGGGAGGCCTATACCCAGAAGTGGGTCACTCAGGGCTGATGATGATGATTAATATAAGATTGGGATTGGGATTGATTGGGATTAAGATTCAGATAAAATAATGGTATTAGGTATTCAAACAATGTGAAATCATTACAATAGTATAAACCATATAATTCCACAAACCTTTACAGCTGTCTGCAACAGTCTGTTGTAGTGTATCTTTGTCTCTTTTAAGAGCTTCGATTTCCATAGACTTGTCTTTCAAATATCGTTTTTCGTTAGTCAGCTTAGTGACCACAACATTCAAATTTTCTATTTGACATTCGTAACTCTTCTTCAATTTATCAGTTAAATTCTCGCTTTCCGTAAGCTCCTCTTTTAAAGAATGTACTGTATTTTCCAACTAAAATAAACATATTTTTTTAAATGGGTGACATAACATGACTTAAGAAAACCCTGTCTTTTTTATTTGTAGTACTTCAAGTACAATAAAATTACTCTTAATAATTATTAATCTTCCCGTAAACATGGTGCATATAACTGCGCCGAAATATCGGGAGCTCTATCCACAACCTTATTTTTTTAATATTTAATTAACACAGGCTTGCGTCTGACCATTGGCGGATCCAGGGGCATGGGAGCCATAACCGATTACTGACGATTATTGACAAAACACTTAGCGATTCCATACATTCGACTCAAATTTTCGATTTGATTCAGGTGCACCTTGTCTGAATCCCCCCCCCCCCGGGGGCATCCGGAGGATCCAGGATTTCATTGAGGGGCGGGGGGGCAAAATGAAATCCTGGATCCTCCACTGCGTTTGACCGCCAACTCGCCTGATGTAAAGCGACGATGCGGTCTACGATGGAGCACGCTTGCCTAGAAAAAAAAAAAAAAAAAAACCGGGGAACACTCATTCAGGCAGCGCATTCCACAGACTAGCAGCACGCATAATAAAAGTGGAATCAAAGCGCTTCGTACGGGTTTTCGGAATATCAATCATAAAGCGGTTTCGATTTTTTGTGCCCACTCTGGCATTTATCACGTTAAATATCCCGTTAATAATCATATAGAGCGATGGCGCATATCAAGCAGGATGAGTCCGCAAGGCCGTTCTTTATTGAGCTAGCTATATACGCAAGCTTTTTATGAATATAGTGACTTTTTCGATATTTAATACTATTGTATAGCAAATTTTTAACATAATATTATTTTGTATACTGCCCGACTAGCAATTCCTATAATTATCAATAAGTATATGTCTATGTCTATAACTATAATAAAATTATAAAAATATTAAATATCCTATTTTAGAGGGATGAGCGTGGAGGCGTGCTCGTCGCATCCCTTGCCAGTCCGGTTAGCATATACGTTAGTAACATTAGAGTATGTGCTTTCAGGACCGCAACTCCACTAAAACCTCAAAGGTAGGCAACGCACTGACAATGCCCGGGGTATTGTAGTTGTCTATAGGCGGCGGTGACCACTTACCATCAGGTGGCCCGTTGCTTGTTTGCCACTTATTCTATATATTAAAAAAAAAAAAAAAAAAAAAAAAAGCGGTTGAAGTATCTCATCTGATGTCTGCCTGGCTTGCTACCACCCACCCTCCTGTCTAAGCGTGTCGTGCCAAATGTCGGTGTTCTTGCGACCAGTAGTGCAGTCTGTGTGATTACAAAAAAAAGAAACGAAATTCCTCTATCATACATTGATTACGAAACTCAGTTACCAAAACGGCAACAAAATTGATTACGAAACAATGAAAAATTGTTCTTCTTCCGTAGCTAGTTACGAAACTTAATTACCAACACGGAACAAACCCAGCGGACTGCAACGGATTGCGTGAGTTCTACGCATCCTACCCCTGGAGGCAGATTTATAATATTTAGTCACTGCATATATAAGGAAAATATATATATTTACATCTAATTTTAGATTTTGTTCTTCATCACATTTGAGTCGCAAATCATTCTCAATGGTATTCCTATGTTCATCAAGGTTTCGATATTTATGCAAAAGTTCCTCAAAAGCATCTTTTTGTTTTTTGATTTCTAATTCCATAGTGTTATTTTGTTTAACACTTTCTTGGTACTTATTAGTCAGTACTTCAAATGCTCTTTTTTCTTTTTGGAGTTCACCTTGAATTGTATTATTTTCTTCTTCAAGTCTCTGATATTTATCTAAAAGGTCCTTAAGAGCTTCGCTGTCGTTTTTGAGTTCAATTTTAATGACATTGTTTTGATTTAGAATTTCTTGATATGCATTGGTCAGTTGTTCGAATGCCACATTAATCTCCTGGAGACCAGTTTGAATCGTATTGTTTTCTTTTTCAAGGTGCTGACATTTATTTCCAAATTCGTTAACCATCTCTTTAGCCGTTTCTAGTTCATTTTGAACTAGGTTTTTTTGATCTATGACATCTTTATATTTATGGTGAATATCTTCAAAATCTTCCTTAATTTTGATGAGTTCAATTTGGATTGTTTTATTTTGTTTTTCTTGGTCCTCATACTTATTTCTTAGATCAGCAATAATATTATTTTTTTCCCCAAGTTCGATTTTTATTTCTTTATGATGTTCGTGTTGGGTATGATATTTATTCTGAAGTTTTTTACCGGCCTCTTTTACTTTTTTTAGGTCAGTTTGAGCTGTATTATATTGTTCATTAATGTCTTGATATTTATTAGTAAGCTCTTTGAACGCCTCTTGTTCTCTAGCGAGTTCTTTTTTAACAGTATCCTTTTCTTCGATAACTTTTAGATATTTAGTCATAAGTTCTTCTAAAACCTTTTTTCCTTTTTCGAATTCTATTTGAAATTCATTTTTCCATTCATTGAGAATCAGGTGCTTACTCATGAGTTCCTTATATGCTTCTTTTTCTTTCTTGAATTCATACTGCATTATATTCATATGTTCATTAAGGCTCTCATATTGTGTTAAAAGTTTATTGTATCCTTCTTTTTCATTTCTAACTTCGATTAGTAGCTTTTCTATCTGCTCGCCTTTTTCAAAAATACTATTCTGCAATTCTACTAGCTCATTATTTCTGTTTAGTACTTTTTCATTGAGTTTCATAATATGGTTTTCGTAACCATCCTTCATTCTCGATCGCGATAGTTTCTCATTATCTAATTCACATTGCAAGTCCCTGATTAAGTTATCCAATTTGGTTGTTTCGTTATTAAGCCTGTGTATCAATGATTGTTTCTCTTCTTGCAGAGTTTGAATTTCTTCCATCTTTTTTTCAATAACAGCGTTTGAGTATTCATGACTTTCTTTGAATTTTTGATCCAGTTCATTGATTTCATTGTGGAGTTTGGTCTTTTCATTGTCGCAATGTGCTTTCAAATTGTTTTTCTTTTCAATTTCTTCATTTATGCGATGTTTTAAATTGCAGATGTCATTTTCCTTATGGGCAATTATATTTTTCAATGTAGTTTTGTCGGCTTCTCTTATTTGATTCAGTTCATTTATCTGTACCTACAATAAATAAATAAATTGTAATATCAAATACGAAATAGACAATTTGTAAATCTTTTTAGTAACTTTTTACATTTGAGTAATAAATGGTAATTATTGTTAAAATAATTTATATTATACCAATTGTATATGGGAAAATTAAATTAAATTTGTTGGGCATAATTATATCATACCACATACAGGAAAAATGTAGGTGTGTAGTGTTAAATACGTCGTAAGGCTTTGCTTTTAGTTTTTTTTATAGTTGACAGGCTAGCTAGGCGTTTGATCACACTTAACCTGATGTTAAGTGACGGTGTGGTCGAGGACACACGCCTAGCCTGGAGTGGGAACTGACTTTCAAGTGATGATGCCGCGAGTTTGTCCAATATTAAGTTTCCATAATGCGTTAGCGCTGCGTTTAGACATTTTATCAAATTATAATAAAATCTATATCATAATCAGCCATTTAATGTCTACTGCTGAACAAAGGCCTGTACTAAGAAGACGCTGCAGCCCATCTTACGGTGATTCTGGTCGCAGTTTTAGGACATACCCGGGTCCAAAAAATCTGTATACATAGAACTAAAAGCGAAATACCACACGGATTCGCTGACTGACTTATCGCAAAATTTCGAACACTACAATGCTGAAATTTTGCCGGTTAAAACATGCAAATTTTCCTTATGGGGTCCGGGCTGTAGAGGTCCACTAAGAAAGGATTTTGCGAAAGGGCCAAATTAAGGGGTTAAATGTATATGAAAATATACGCGTACGAAGTCGCAGGCAACAGCTGGTAGGAGTAATAAAATAAATTAAGTTAATTTATTTCTAACCTGTAAAGTTTTAATTTGCTGTTCTAGGACAACTATCTTCGCCCTTTCTTCGCTCAGCTGCACTTCAACTACGTTTGCACAAACCTCACTGCAGATTGCTGTAATATGATCCAATTAATAATTTCAAGCTATAAATATACACAATAGCAAAGTATAATCGCAAATTCATATTTTTTCGAACTACCCACAAAGACTTAAAGACGATGTGGCGGAAGGCGAAGCGGAGAAAAATGGTTTGCTAGAACAAATTTATTATTAAATAACGGACTTTCAAAAAATATACGAAACACCTTAAGATATTGTATATAAAATTCACTGATTCGTTACGCGATAGGATGTACTTCTCTCGATCATATAAAATCCTGAAAACGTGCTAACATAAAAGTCTAAAACGAACGATTAAATAATAAAATTTGTTACTTTGCATATAATTTTTGTATGGAAATATTTTTTATAAAGTCAGGATAACAAATAAATACAGAAGAACCAAAGCAATTCATTTAGTTATTTTATAACAATATCTACAAATAATTATCTTTTGCATGTGTCTATCTATACGGTCACGGTCATGGTGTAGGTCGGAGTAGTGGGTAGTGACATTTGGGATGCCTGCAACTCTTACAATGTCGTCAATTCATCTAGTGGGAGGCCTACCTACGTTGCGTCTTCCGGTTCGTGGTCTCCACTCAAGAACCTTTCTACGTTTTTGTTATACGTTTTTGTTTTTCGAGCGATGTGGCCTGCTCATATCCTTGTTGTACTACAGAACTGTAAAAATATGCATTGCTACTTACACGAGTTATGCTGTAGGGAATGTGCACTAGCATCAGGGTCGTCACACTCCACAGAACAGTCCAGGCCGTTCAGTCTGTTATGCTGCCGCAGTTCTGTCACTAGTTCCTTCAGGGATTGGTTGTGACGACGCTCTGTCTCGAGTTCTTCTGATAGTTGGGAGACTCTTGTGATCTCCTGCTGACTTAGTGTGAGCCATTTGTCGCGTTCATTTTTTAGTTCATCCATCTAAAAGAAAGAATGTGTCATAGATACCGAACCTGAAATACCGAAATCAGACAAAGGACAAAAGTCACGGATGTCAGAAACCGTATTATGCGAGTCAAGTGACGCTGGGCAGGGCACGTGGCTGGTGACGGCAGGTGGATTAGAGCCCTGACAGAGTGGTTACCAATAGCGGATAACCAGATAAGGCTGACAACTAGCCCGATGGGTCGATGACATCAGACCCATCGCAGGTCATACGATGAGATTGGTCCGAGACAGGATCAATGGCGCAAGGGAGAGGAGGCCTATACTTAGCTGCGGGTTGATATCGGCTGACGATGATGATGATGATGACGAATGTGTTATAAAGTGTTTTGTGTCACTTTTACCGGTGATTTTATTGAATAGGACATCCAAATGTAAATAAGTCTGAATTTAGTTTTTCATCAACATCATCAAAAGCTAGAAGACGTCCACTGTTGAACATAGGCCTCCACACTGAACGATAGCCTGCCATCTGCATCCACTGGATAAAGTTCTAACCTTGGCCTTATAAGTGTCCCGCTCATATGATACATCATCCAACTGTGTCTGTGTTTCTTCTAGCTTCATTTCCAACTGTTGGAGTTGCCTAGTAAGCTTGACATCAGCCACTGCCTCAGCGTTCTTAGCGACTGTCTCGTCTCCGCAGCAGAACGATATCTTGGCTTTTAGGTTCAGTATCTCGAGCTTGTGCTGCTCTTTTTCTTTTGCTGAAACAATAAGAGAATGATAAGTATTTCATTTTGTACATCATCATCTTGACAATCTTAGCCCATTGCTGCTTGACAGGTAGAATGCACTGGTTAAAGAGTTTGTTTTAAGACTTTGCAAGATGGTTAATGAGAAAACTCTATAGTTTCCCGAAATTTGCCCCAACTTCTTTAGGCCCATCGTCGCTAATAGGTAGGACAGACGGACGGACAGACAGACAGATATCATAGGCTTAGTAATAGGGTCCTGTTTTTACGGTACCCGGACCTTTTTAGAGTACGAAACCCTAAAAAAGGTCACGTAAAACGCAAACCGTCTTACCACAAAACATTTAAGCACGCTTTTGTCTAAAGCTTGTGTTTAGCATATTTTTCGCAGTGAAACAATTGCTAAACACATGTCTAAACCGTTCTTAAATCTATTGTGGTAAGACGGTAAGTGTGCGATTTCCACAGAACTATATTATGTGGATGAACTTTCAGGCGGTGACGTCTGGTGTGATGATAGTGAAACCATGATAGTGGTACCATGTTCTTCAGAACATTCCCATAGTATCATTAATACTTACAGAGACGTTCCAGCTTGTTATTTGTCCTAGACAGCTCTTCTTGCAGATAATTGCGGTCAAATCTCTCCGCATCCAAAGCTGCCTGCAGCCTTCGTACATTACTGTGAAGTGACCGCAGCGCCGGTGGTGTCTCGGCTATAGTGGACTGGCGAGGGAGCTCCATCGCCGCTATGTCTTGGCCGCAAGCCTCTGCGAGGAAAATGTATAGTTAGTATAACTGCCAACTGTCTTATCACCCCCACTAAATTATTACTTTAAATTAGAATTAGATATAACTGCCAGTTTTAGGCCACCATAAGGCATTTAATAAAATGTTTTAATACATACTAGCGGTCCGCCCTGGCTTCGCACGGGTATTATTGGAGTTTCAGTAAGGATCCCTAATTTTTTTGAAAATATAATTTAGCCTATGTCACTCGGGGATAGTGTAGCTTCCCAACAGTGAAAAAACCTTTCAAATCAGTTCAAATCGTGTCGGAACCTATTCAATGCAAACAAATAAACAATCAAAACTTTCCTCTTTATAATATTAGTATAGATTGTCAATGAGAAAAGAAGTATACTAGAGAGTATAGAGACGAGAAGGGGAAAGATGTTTGGGCACCTTGTACGACATGACAAATGAATGAAAACCATCATAGAGGGATAGGTAGAAGGAAAAAGAGGACCAGTAAAACCAAGAAGAGTATTCTTAGACCAAATAAAAGAGAAGGCAAATGTCATGTCGTACAAGGAGGTGAAAACGCTGGCAGAAGACCGTCAAGCTTGGAAGTTACTCCACCGACAAGAGCTACGCTCTTAAATGTTGAATAAAAGTGAGAGATCATGTTTTAGTATTGTATGTTCATCACTGGCAACACACAGACTGGTCAAAGACTTTCGGTCAATGCATGCATTGACCACAATCTCATCTGATGGTCAGGGGCCTTATGGCTAACTGTTAACTCGCTATAAAACTAACGTTGAATTCGCTCAGTTGAAAAATCCCGCGACCGTAAATTGTATCTAGGCGCGTTAAGGTTTACGTTCGCGTGTTTTTCCAACTGAGCG
This sequence comes from Agriopis aurantiaria, assembly GCA_914767915.1. NCBI lineage: Eukaryota > Metazoa > Arthropoda > Insecta > Lepidoptera > Geometridae > Agriopis > Agriopis aurantiaria. The sequence goes on from OU611999.1 coordinate 12,618,401, forward strand.
GATTTAACGTTAGTTTGATACCGCGTTAGCAGTTGGCCGTAAGGCCCCAAATCTCGAAACTTTACTTAGTCAAGTTTTCTCTCTGGGTTCAATTTTAAATATCTGCCAGACTATTTACATTTCAATTATATTGACCTTAGAGTTTATTTTTAGTTGAACTACCCTTTAACAAAAACCATCTGTTGGAAACAGCTGCTAATGCAAAAGGGCAGATGTTATTCATAATACCCCAATGAAAACAATATTTCTATAAAATAGCTATGGCCAGTGGTTTACCTGCAATACAGGGTTACACAGAATGGTGGTACCAAGCCGAAAGAAGGTCATTGTACTCATCAACAACAAATTGATTAAACAGATGTTATCAATGGGATATAATGTAAATTAATTACTTTAAAAAAAAAGTTGTTACTCGGAACAACAATAATTATCAAATTTTACAATGGGACCATCCCAAAATCTTTTTTTTTTATCTCACACATTTTGTTAAGTGTCAATAACATTGATTCTATGGAACACCCGTATATATTTTTTTGTGATTTAATTATTGATTCCATATTAATAATTGTTTCTTAGCAAACTAATATAATATTATGCATAACTGTATGTGAAAGTCTGTATGGGTGTGTAAATGTGCTGTTTATACAAAAGATTAGCCTGGTGAAGCTTCGTCACTACAACCCTTTGCCTTTACTATTCTACTGCAAATTTGACTGCATCTAGCTTATTTATATTTATATTAACCAATATCAAAAAAGGAGGATGACTCGTTTCAAACCTTATTTTTAATGTAAATACTATTTGGCTACAAACCTGTTATAGCTGCCTGCACTTCCCCGACAGATATCGCGGGACATTCCATCAAACATTTACTGAACTTCAGTATAGTTTCCTGATCATCACCACTCAACTTGCTGCACATAGCATGTTTTATGTCAAAATTCTTTGAGTTAACACATACAAAAAAAAGTAACAATGATGCAGAGAGACATATCTCTTCATCATTGGACGCTTTAGCTGTTCCATTTTCAAATTTAAATTCAGGGTATTTCTCACAGAGAAACTCTTCAACTGTATGTGCTTCAAGTATGGACGATTTGGACTCGTCCAAGTTTAAGTTCTCTCTTAGTTGAGAAATGATAGTCACAAGTGATTCGATGTTGAGATTCTGGTCGTCCTCACTTGACTTGCTGAAGTTACAGTTTATCTGAAAATTGGACATATTATTTTATAATTATAATTTCGCTTGTTGCTAGATTTATTTACTATTCATAATCGGAAAATTTGTTCTAAGAGACAGTTATAGAGGTCTCAAATCTCAATATTGCAGACATGTGCAATAGAGGCATAAGTCTGATTGGAATAATCATCATAATATTATAAATGCGACTCTCCATACATAATCGCAAGGACAATTCCCTGTTGTCCGAGAAGTTGTAAAGCCGGGATTGTGATATTTTTTATTCCGGTAAACACAGCAAAGTGGAAAAACGCGGGTGTAATCGCGGGGTGGAAATAGTGGGGTCATAAACATAGTTGCGAATGTTTGATTGCAAGATTACAAAAGTCACCTATGAGAATAGAAAAAAAATAGAGAAATACATTCTGCACATAAGATGCAGATCATTAGTTGAAAAAGGGCAATAAAATGTTGCTCACCCAATTTGTAAGAATCCGTTTCCACCGTTGAAACATGATTGTAATTTCGTTTTCGGTATCGTTTTACGGCATTAGTCCATTTATGTTATGAACTCACACAAATCTCACAACACAATCAATTTAGCTTGTAATAATGGTACGTAAACGTAAACAAACAATTTCGGGTAATCATTAGAAAATTTTACGTTAATAATTGCTTTGCCGTTGCAAATTTGAATTATTTTGTTTTTTTCATAGAGTAATGTTTTTTTCTCCATCAAAGTCAACGGCTAGAAAATGAATGAAGTGCGAATGAAAAATTCGAATAGAATGAACAATAGGGTATTTGACTACTTTTGGGAAACTATTGCACATTATTGTCTGATATAAAATAATGTATACTGCATTTATATTTTCTGGATATCAGTCGTATTTGCGATATAAATCGATGTTAAAGTTTGAATAAAAAAAGATCGCGCCAAAACGCAGACCTGCGTCATAGCTCCGATCACGTGACTAATTGACGTCACACAAAACAAAACAACTGCAGCCAGGCTGCAAAAGTTTGATGATTAATTAATTTCTAATAGAAGTAATGGTTTATAAATATTGTGTAGTGCCAAAATGTACAAATACTTCCATAAAGACACCCGAAAAAATATTTGTTCCTGTTCCAATGGACCCAAAACTCCCCATAACTCGAAAAAAGTGGTTGGAATCAATCTAAGGTTGGAACTAAGTAGCTCGTAGAGAACCCAAAAGTATTGGAGCTAATTCAAGTGTTTCTATGTGCGAAGATCATTTTGAGGTACATATTTGAGTCTATATATTTCTATTATAATTTGTGTTTTTATTGCATTACTATTTTATGTACTGTTACTTTCTTTTTAAACATTGTAAAGCTCGACATAACCTAACAAAATAGTTATATCCACTTACTACAACATACTTTTTGTACAACTTGATTGAATGTTTTGCTTGGAGAACAATTAAAAATTAATACTGACATTGTAGTTTTTACGTTTTGAGTTCTGCAGCGTAGAAACAATGACGTGGATTATTATTAAAGAAATATGCAATCATAAAAACATTAATTTTGGCTAAGTTACTGCTGTCTGCTTGCACAAAATGTTTCTCCATTCTTCTCACATTTAACCTCCGGACTGTTTTTGGTGAAAATTTCTGGATAAATCGCTCTTAAAATAGCTTTACAACATTAAATTCGCAAATATCAATACAAAATCTGTTTGTTTAGATTTGTGTGACGTCACTAGGGATGAAGCCAGTTACAGACCGTTTTCGATCACGTGATCAAATGTCGAAAATACAGTTATTTTTATCGCGTTTTTTTACAAAAAATAAGCATATTTTTATCAAAAAATCAATGAAATATGCTTTTTCATTATGTCATGTTTATGGATGGCGTCAATTGGCATAATATTTTTAATACAGTCAAGTACCCTATTCTAAATTAGAATGGAAACCATAGACTAACCTAGAGAATATTGAGATTGGCACAGACAGATATATAAAAAAAACCATCTTTGAGCGTAGATCACAGATAAGAAAAAAAAATCGTTTAAAACAGAATTATACTGGCTTATTATGAATGATTCGGATCGTGATCGCGATCGCGTGCCATCTCACTTAAGCACGTGGTGCGAGTAAATAGATACAAACGGGACGGCATGCAATCTCAATCCCGATCAAAGAATCATAATAATTGCAAGAAATCCGTTGTACTTTCTCTTTTCTGTGGCGTAGATGGAAGAGATACATTCATAGAACTTAGTAGAAAGAGAGGGAAATATGTTGTTCTCTCTTTCTCTCCCGTTGGGTAGACTGCGGTCCGTCAACCAAATCCACACGTCTGTTATCTACTGTTTCCTGTGTAAGTGGCTGTTGTGTGTAAACAAAAAATGTTTTCTCATTTCTTTGGTTTGGACGATCATAATGACCAAGAGGGTCGTGTAGCTAAAGTAGCTAACAGGCGAGATGGATTTGGTTGGACGGCGGTTTCATTCAACAAGTCCGACACATCTGTTATAGGCTATTAGTGGGAGCTGTAGGTATAACGCCTTCACATAATATTATTTTGAAAGTGCGGTATGGCTTTAGCGTGCTCAGTAATGGGCGGGAAAAAACCTGAAGTCAGAATGGCACTGGCACAGGGCACTGGCAGTAGTGCCAGTTGACAGGTCTCCTTCCCATTTTTTTAGGTTATGTTATTTTATATTTATTATGTTTATGTTAACGTTCAATCAATCAATGTTTCCTACGTTTACTTACATTCTCTTTGCCCACGTTTCCTAATTTAATTTGTTTGCGATGGGAGTTTTACCTTAGTCTAGTCCTAATTGATTGATATTGACTATTATTATCCGCTAGGAGTAATAGTGTTTCGTGATTATTATAATGTCACCCAAAAGAGCAGCGGGGTTAGTGATATTTAGGAACGTTAATCAGGCTGTACAGTTTCTATTACTACAAACTTCCTATGGGCAACATCATTGGACTCCTCCAAAAGGTAAAAAATAATGGAGAAATATCATTATTTATCAAAATTGTTACACAACCGTTGATGGAGTAATTTTGAGCAAATCACAACAAAATAATTCAACGTAATTATACATTTTTGCAGGACATGTTGATCCTGGAGAATCAGACTGGATAACGGCATTGAGAGAGACAAGAGAAGAAGCTGGCTTAACAGAAAATGATCTAGAGGTTTTGAATTGACTTTATCTTGCTCATTTCTATAAATTTATGAACTATTAATTGACATTACTTTGACCATTTTAGATCTACAAAGATGTATCCAAAACACTAAATTATAAAGTGAATGGCAAACCAAAGGTCGTTGTGTACTGGTTGGCAAAATTAAAGGACCCAAAACAAGAAGTTAAACTCTCTGATGAGCATCAAGATTTAAAATGGTTGCCTTTACAAAAAGCACAAGAGATTTCGGGTTATGAAGATATGATAAACCTTCTTGAAGAATTTAATGAAAAAGCAAAATTATTGTCATAATTTGTATAAAATAAAAGACATCTGTTACTACTAATTAATTTAATATATTATATTACATTCTAACTTCTTATTGTATACTCTTTGGTGTAACTAAAAAAAAACAAAACAGTTATAGAGCTAATTTGTTACCAGTTTTTGTTCCTCCACAAATTCTATATTTATAAGTATACCTTTGATGAATGTACAAGCCCTTAATGAAGTATACTCCTTAGCTTTGACTAAAATAAAATGAATGGACGGGCCCTAACCATTGAAATTGCTCAGTAAAAACGAGTCAAAACCGTCGGACATATACTTAAACACCTAATTATAAAAATGTACAGTATATTTGTTACAAAAATAGGTCCCGGTTTTATTTGTGTATTTACACTTCGGGAAAGCATAATTATGAATGCATAATTTTGTCAGATGTTTCATTATCATGTAACAATAGACACGTGTTGCACGTCCAACGAGAAACCGACTTAAACGAAATTAGAGTCAGCGCTCATTTTGTTATCTTCAAAAATGCGCTTCTACTGGGTCTGCCCGTTCATTTTATTTTGGTCGAAGCCCCTTAGAGCATTTATGCAACGTTTATAAAGCATAGCTATAAATGATATTTGATCATATAAAAATACAACTATTGAAAGCTTAAATCATGTTTTGGATGAATGTGATATAATGGGGTGAAATTACACATACAGCATACACGCGTAAGTACACATTTTTAAGAACATACATGCCTTCGACGAATATAAAAGAATGGACGGGCTATAACCATTGATATTGCTCAGTAAAACGAGTCAAAACCGTCGGACATAATATTTCAACGCCTAATTAATAACCATGTATTTACAGTAGCAACATATGGTTACAAAAAAATTATAGCGGTTTTTGTTATAATAAGAATAATAAACTTTTATTTCCAGCTAAGCTCTTGGATCTAAGGTAGGTACAATAGGGTGTTTGACTGTATTGAAAATATTATGCCAATTGACATCATCCATAAACATGACACCATGAAAAAGCATATTACATTGATTTTTTTATAAAAATATGCTTATTTTTTGTAAAAAACGCGATTAAAATAACTGTATTTTCGACATTTGATCACGTGATCGAAAACGGTCTGTAATTGGCTTCATCCCTAGTGACGTCACACAAATCTAAACAAACAGATTTTGTATTGATATATGCGAATTTAATGTTGTAAAGCTATTTTGAGAGCGATTTATCCAGAAATTATCACCAAAAACAGTCCGGAGGTTAAATGTGAGAAGAATGGAGAAACGTTTTGTGCAAGCAGACAGCAGTAACTTACCCAAAATTAATGTATTTATGGTTGCATATTTCTTCAATAATAAACTACGTCATTGTTTCTACGCTGCAGAACTCAAAACGTAAAAACTACAATGTAAGTATTAATTTTTAATTGTTCTCCAAGCAAAACATTCAATCAAGTTGTACAAAAAGTATGTTGTAGTAGGTGGATATCACTATTTTGTTAGGTTATGTCTTTACAATGTTTAAAAAGAAAGTAACATTACATAAAATAGTAATGCAATAAAAACACAAATTGTAATAGAATTATATAGACTCAAATATGTACCTTAAAATGATCTTCGCACATAGAAACACTTGAATTAGCTCCAATACTTTTGGGTTCTCTACGAGCTACTTAGTTCCAACCACTTTTTGCGAGTTTTGGGGTCCATTGGAACAGAAACGAATAGTTTTTCCGGTGTTTTATGGAAGTATTTGTACATTGTGGCACTACACAACATTTATAAACCATTACTTCTATTAGAAAACTAGTGATTATCAAACTTTTGCTGCCTGGCTGCAGCTGTTTTGTTTTGTGTGACGTCAATCGTCGCTCGACCGGAGCTATGACGCAGGTCTGCGTTTTGGCGCGATATTTTTTTATTCAAACTTTAACATCGATTTATATCGCAAATACGACTGATATCCAGAAAATATAAATGCAGTATACATTAAATTATATCAGGCAATAATGTGCAATAGTTTCCCAAAAGTAGTCAAATACCCTATTTACAGTGGAAAAGCTAAGAATAATGCGTAATACCAGTAATACTAATAACTCCGGGCCCCAAACTAGGCAACGAAGCCTGTGTCTTGGGTCGAACAAGCGGTATGGCTTTAAAAGCTTTAGCCTGCCCGATGGGCGAATAATAATAATATTTAAAAAAATATTTATTATCAGTGATCACCACAGATGATGGTGATCACAGATCTATTATAAATCTGTGTCAGTGATCATGAATGAAATGATATGGCAACTGCGTCAATCACGCGGAGCCAAAAGCCACAACACAGGGGAAAAAAAAAAAGATTTTCTTGACAGTTGATTTAGGCAAGGAACAATATCAATATTACTGTTTTTTTCTGTGGTTTTTTTGGAATTTGTTACTTAAAATTCAATAAATATAATAAGAAGTTGTATTCATGGTAAAAACGGAACAAGAAGATGAATTTGAAGGTCCGTCATGCTCAGCAGAAGCGTGTTCTTCGAAGAGCAAGCAAAACCAAGGAAAGAAACGAAAGAGGTATGCCCAACTTCTAGCTCAGTGACTTCAGTCATAGGCAGTAATCACATAATTCACCTTATTACGGGCATTTATATTACTAAATTATTTATACTATTACTGAAATATCTATATTTAACACAAACAAACCTGCATTCTACTGCTTATGAAGTAAAAATTTAAAATACATGTAAAAAAAAGACTTACCCTCAATGAATTTATTACAAACTTATATCAATGGCATGGCTAACTTTGTAATTGTCACCAGAGAATCCAGTGAAAGTAGCAACGATAACCAGATTATCCTTGCTGACAATGCCTTGGAGACAGAGAGAAACGTTCACGCATGGGCTGTGAAAAATAATCTCGATGAGACCAGTGTCAGGAAAATCATAAAGGTATGTTTTTCTGTTTTTCTACTGCTTGAGTTATTTCAATAATGTAGGTGCTGGCTACGCTCCACGGTTTCACTCGCTACCGATAAAAAAGTAGCAGAGTATAATTATGTCCCAAATTTCATCCAAATTCATTAAGTTTTTATGGGATTGAGAATGATTAGGGTGCTACAGTTGAAGCCGTTATTTCCTTAAAAAAATATACAACCAGTTTTACAGAAATTCCATTTTCAATTGCATTTGATACTTTCAGAACTCCAAAAATCCAGACTTGTAGCTCATATCTTTAGCACACCAATTTTTTACTTTTTTCTTCTTTTTTTTCTTGCATATTACAGACTCAAGTTGATGCGTTCTTTAATAGCCCTGATTTCATTTGTTTAATCATAAAGTATTTTGTCTCTCTCCCACATTACATGAATTATATTGCATAGTGAGCATACTTTAGCAATTTTGTGAAAAACTAGTGTAATTGAGATAAGGTCAAGACAGGGGCGGATCCTGGATTTCATTTGGGGGGGGGTCGAAATTGAGTCGAATGTATGGAATTGCTAGGTGTTGCTAGGGCCATGGCCCCCCCCTGGATCCGCCAATGGGTCAAAAATGGAACCAACTAGAGCTGTTTTCGCGTGGTACGTGTGTGGGCATTAGTAATGTGACATTCAAATTATAATCAGATTCACTTTTGTAGCACTGAGTTTGTGAAAACGAAATTTGATAGTGCACTTATATTTTTGTAAGTCAAGCATGCTATCCCGGGATACCAGGATTGCGAAATACCAGGATCCCGGATCGGTTCATTTTTTTTTTTTTTACTCAGCGTGTGGAAGCAATGCCTATGGTTTGGGGTGCCCGGGGGAGTAGGAGTACGGTGTGAAAAAATTCGTCTCCCATGCCTCTTGTTGGCTTATTTTTTCTAACTTTATATCTAAAAATATTAATAAACCTTTTAAAATGAACCAAAAAGCTTGTTTAATTTGGGTTAAAATTAAAACCATGAAAACGAAGTCTATTAGGTGTTTATTACGTTTGTTTTCAGAGGTCCTAAGCCCACCCTGCTGGATCCCGAAAATAGCCGGATCCAGCGGAACTAAGATGGTTCAGTCTCACAAATACCGGGATTGAAATTATCTTGCGTGATTGCGTGCCCTATTTGTAAGCAAAGTCATTTAATCAGATTTCTAATTTAATATCAAGCTGCCTTTGTGCAGAGAAGGTGGGAGAATGACCTACCAAAAGGGTGGCGCAAAATAGTCAGAGATTCTTTAATATCAAGCTGCCTTTGTGCAGAGAAGGTGGGAGAATGACCTACCAAAAGGGTGGCGCAAAATAGTCAGAGATTCTTTAATATCAAGCTGCCTTTGTGCAGAAAAGGTGGGAGAATGACCTACCAAAAGGGTGGCGCAAAATAGTTAGAGATAGAGAAAAATCGCGACTTCTAGAGGAGGCCTATGTCCAGGGAGAGAAACGCTATTTTGATTTATAGTTTTTTATTAATAAGCTGCCTATTTGTTTCAGAGGGTAGTAACAAATGATCATGTACTGGCTTTTGTCAAATTACAAGAAGAACATGAAAAAAAAAACAGTACCGATGATAAAAATTTACAGCCAAAACTTACCCGAGCTAAAGTCAAGTAAGTTATTAAACCTATTGGTATTGTAAAAAAGTCCTTCTCACTATGTTCATTTTACCATTATACTAATATTCTAAATAAGTACTTTAAAAAAGTTGTAAAAGCATTAAATAGTAGTAAATGAAATACATAATTATATTCCATAATGCTCAAGAAAAGTGGTCCAGAGACTTCTCTCCCCATTGTGTTGGAAAGGTGAAAGAAAAGTGTTATCCGGTCGCAAATTTTCTTGATTCATAGCTAAGAACGCTATCGATCAAGTAACCTTTCGAACAAAAAAAAAATGGCTGAAAAAACTTTGGCAGGGGCTAATGAACCATTAACGAGTTTTGGTTCAATAATACGTATTTTGTTATAAACAAATCCAGCCATACCAAAAAACTTTACACTAAGTTTTTAAGTAAGGTCTATCTTGTGCAATTTTTAGATAACCACAAACTGACAAAATGCATTAAAAAAAAAGACAAGCAGTTTTCTTCCAATAATATATTATTAATGTGTATATGAATTTCTAGTGTAATTCCGCTTCTACGCCTAAACGCTACGCGTAGAAGCGGAATTACACTAGAAATTCATATACACATTAAAAATGGACTTCCGCAAAGTAACGCCTGATTCAATAAATTAATATATTATTAATTAAATTAAAATTAAATTAAATTATTATTAAATTAAATTAAATATTCAGGACATTTTAGTAAGTAGAAAGGGAGAGTAGGCCTATGTGTATGTCTAAATGCACATGTCAGTGGGTGGACACAAACTGATGATGTTTGGATGTTAGTCATGAAAAAGTAACAAACTGACAGAGAGACTAAGAGTTGTTCTCCCTTGATGTTTGTTTGAATAATCATCATCAGCCAGAAGACGTCCACTGCTGAACATAGTCCTCTCCCTTAGACCTCCACACTGAACAACAGTTTGCCTGCATCCACTTGATGCCCGCGACATCACGATGTCTTCGGTCCATCTAGTTGGAGGCCTAGGGGGGTTGTTGCCATAATCCCTACGCTTGGTAGACGGCTTGGGATCGCAGAGCGATCCCCCATTCATTAGGAGGATGCTACTGCCCATCTTCTGTTATTATGTCATATCTGTTAATTAAATGTGATTTATAATGTGTTATTCATTACCGCATATTAATTCTCTCAGAGAGCTGAAGAAAGTATCAACATGCAAGTCGTCAGCGTGGGACTTGGAGAAGCTGGAGCTGACTCCGATCAAGCACATCCATGTAAAGACCAGACCAGAGGTGGAAGCTCTCATCGCCCAGGAGCTGCATGACGATGAAGACGATGAGGAGTACGAGCCTACCCATGATGATGTACCAGTAAGTCAACAGCATAAAAGTTCGCTTCATCAAAACTCACATGAGGATCCTTTATAAACTATGACAAAACAGTTTATACTTACGTTATGTTTATCGGTCGATACGAGCACCGACCGGTTTCGGAGCTATTAAAGCTCCTTCATTTATGACCAGGGGCCTTACGGCTAGCTCTTAACGAGGGCTCGAAACAGCGCAGTGCAGAAAATCACTTGAACATGAACCTGAAGGCGCCGAGATACGATTTGCGGTCGCGCAAGTTTTCGCAATCACTTAAATAGAATCGCTTAAAACAGCCTAGAAGAAACCGATTCACTCATGATTTAAAGACACCCACATTGACAACAATTTTCGCCATAGGTCATCGAGGCAGTCATACCAGTCTTAAATTGTGAAGTCCACACGTCCAGCGTTTCCAAAATTCCTTCCTAATACGAACTGCACAGGAATGGAATGTCCTCCCTGCCTCAGTGTTCCCTATAAAGTACGACCTGGGTCTCTTCAAGGCAAGATTTAATAGGCAGCTCATGGGCAAGCGTGCTCCAACTTAGACCGCATCGTCTCTTACTATCAGGTGATTTGTGGTAAAACATTGGCCCAATTAATCATAAAAAAAAAAATCCCCAGAGTGATGATGACCATGTGGAGTCGAGCAGCGATCTCGACTCGCAGCCGCGCACACCAGCAACGCCTGCGCCGCCGGAAAGCCCTCGCGTCGTCAAGGATGGGCCCTTCAAAGTACCACAGGTATTATTTTCATACTTCTAGTGGCCGGGAAGAAATTATAAAATCCGTATACACAGGGTTGCGCGGAAAGTGTACAAAGAACTACGAAAGGGGTCCATTATACTCACCATCTACTTATGTAATGTGTCTTTGAAAAAATCCTACTGGGAAGATTAATACCAAAAACAAAAAAACAAAACAAAGTTTTTTAACAAAACAAAGTGATTTCTGATCATCAATTTGGATTCAGGCTATGACACCACAATATAACTTGACACTTGTTCTATTGTGCCCACATAAGGAAGGCTCTCGAGGCAAAAAAAAACTGTTCTTCAGCATTTCTTGACATACAGCAAGCATTTGATAAACTTAGGCTCAAAGGACTACTGTATTAAATAAAGTCCTATCTTCCACGCAACTATTACCTCCGGTTACAGTCCTACTTGTCAGATAGACTGTGTTCTAAGTGCGGGAAATGAATACAAGCTCCCAATACTATGATATTGGAGCTGGTGTTCCCCGGGGTTCAGTCCTAGGACCAGTACTATTCACCTTTAATACCGCAGATCTTCCCCAAGTAGAAAATGTCACTACAGCCACATTCGCCGACGATGGGGCTATTCTTGCCAACAACGCCAACCCTAAGGAAGCATCTGCAACTCTGCAAATGACCCTGGATGAATTAACAATCTGGGGCCTTACGGACAACAGCTATTACAGGCACCTAATCCGCTCAGTTGGGAAATCACGCGACCGCAAACCTTATCGCGCCCGGATACGGTTAGCGGTCGCGTGATTTTCCAACTGAGCGGAATAGGTGCATGTAATAGCTGTTGTCCGTAAGGCCCTTGGTTGGGTAAATGGAGAGTAAAGGCGAGCGCATCGAAATGTGTTCAAGTCACTTCTCATTTAGACATGGAAACTGTCTGCCAGTAAACCTCAAAAAAGTGACACTGCCTCAACAAGACATTTAACATAGTTAAAGTAGAACCCATTTTTCCTCGACTTAAATATGAGCCAAGGGTTAGGGCAGACCTTCAGCTCGGGCTTATAAACGTCTCGGTTAAAATTACTTTTTTGCACTCATACAATAAATTTATTTTTACCTATAAAATTTTTATGATAGTAACACAACCCCAACTTAAGGTTACGGTTTACGTCTCTCATACGTTGCCGATCTTTGAAGACTTATTAAAAGCCCTTTGACACTGAAGACAGAATAGTAAAAGTACAGAAGAGTCCAATATATATATATATATATATAATCACTTAAATATAATATAATATAATAACCGCATCGTCGCTTAACATCAGGCGAGATGGCGGCCCAGCGCAAGCCTATCTAATATTTAAAAAAAAAAAAAAAATTGCGACTTGCTGCTACACAATATATTAATGAATAAAATGTTCTCTTTAAAATTTTCAGGATATATTCACGGCCCGTCGCAAATTAGAAATCGAAGAGGAGGAAGCAACTATCGCCCTCCGGACGCGCTCCAAACTAAGCCTCTCGGCCACTTCCATAGAACACATAGAGAGCACCTTCATACCACCAGATGATCTACCCATGCAGGATGTGGACGATTTATGGAATGAGTTTTTGAACGAGTGCTTGAATCCAGCGTCGAACGCGAAAAATGAGGACGATGATGAGGCTGATCCGGAGTATAATGTTGCTGCGGACGCTGACGCGCGTAAGACAATTTTATCTTCATCAAGGCTGAAGGCAATGTAGGCACATTGTCCCAGCGCTGGACATATAGTCGTTTCGGTGCAATAATTTACTAAGTGAAACTATTTTTTAACGCGAATAAGTCCGCGTTTGACTTCCAACTCGCATGTTGGTAAGCGCAGATGTGGTCGAAGATGAATCACGCAAACTTAGAAGATACATATTCACTCTGGCCATGAAAAGGCCCAGGTTATATCTCTCAGGAAACAAGGAAACAACACTCTTAGCTAAAATGAGTTATCACCCCAAAGTGTTATTAAACCCATTGCGAACCTTATTAGAGGATAAAAAAGTAGGAGCATTTTTTTTTTGTATCTTAGATATTACGAAAATGCCAGAAGTAGTTTACTAAAAAAAAAAAAAAAAAATTGCTTATGCAAAAATCGGTTTAGGAAAAGTGGCTAACGGTACTTAAGATTTTTTTTTAATTTGTTTTTCTTTTTTGTACTTGAGTGAATGAAGTGTCGTAGATGCGTAAATACACCAGTGATAAGTGAAGAAATCAGTTTTTTCTTTAAATTTTCGCCTTAAAATTACTAAAATAAAACTAAGCTAAAATGTTCACGTTCAACAGATGACGAAGATGAAGAAGCCCTAAGCAACTCCATTATCAAGATATCGAAGAAAGAACTAAACGATTTGGTGACAGAATTGTTTAGCATCCTGCCTGGCACTGAAGAGATCTCAGAATTGCCCTCCGTTGTTGCTGAAACTGCTCCCATCAATGTAAGTATGGATACATACATATTAACACTCTACATTCTACGAGGTCTTAAAGGAGGGGTGCCAGAGGTGGACACTTTAACTCCCTAAGAAGCTCTAGTCCCCGTTCTTGCAATTTTACCACAAAAAGACACTCCAGAAGAGTGGGCTTCGGACCTCAAATTAATCTTGTCTAGAATAATACATTGTACCTATGTTCCGGCGCTTTGTCATAAAAGACCGAATAATACGAAGTGAATGACATCACATTAAATTCAAAATGGCCGCCGCTCCTAGAGGGCGAATTACATTTTCTTTGCAAAAACTAAAAGGACGTTTAAAACAAATGTTTTTAGTATTAATTTATTTTATAATGTATTTTCAGATATCCCAGTGGGAAGGTAAGCAAGAGCCTCTGTCTGATGACGAGAATGCAGATAAACCTTCACAGAAACTTGAATTCGAGAAGGAATGTACTCAAGAAACAGAACAGCAAAATGCTAACAATGACGAATGTGAGAAAGAGAGCAATGTGCAGTGTGAAAAGGAAGATGTTCAGAAGGAAAAAGTTACTGTCCCTGGAATCGAGACACCGAAAAGTTCAGGGTAAGTATTGCATCATCACGCAGAACAGATGGCCGATGGGGCCGAAAGGTTCTGGAATGGAGACCACGGACTGGTAAGCGCAGCGTAGGACGTCCACCCACAAGATGGACAGACGACCTAAAAGAGACCGCAGGGAAACGTTGGATGCAGGCCGCTTCCAACCGGCCCTTTTGGAGATCGATGGGGGAGGCCTATGTCCAGCAGTGGACGTCCTACGGCTGAAATGATGATGATGATGATTGCATTATCTATTTATGGCAAAATATCACTCATTCATTCTCTCACTGACTCATCACGAAATCTCGAATACCTACTACTTGATATATGAAACTGAAATTTGGCAGATCCTCTAAAATAGGATTTTGTGAAAGGGGTAAAAATTTACCCCAGGATGTTAATTGAGGGTTAAATACATACTTAAATAGAAGTTAACACCCAGATATAGAACAAACACAAATGTTCATCACATGAATGTTTGTCCTAGGTGGGAATCGAAGCCACGACCCAATCAAAATACTTACAAAATACTACCCCAAGCAAATAATTACAACATATAAAAAAAAAAAAAGTTATCTATGTCAAAGGACGCTGTCGGTACCAAAAAGGTTGCTCAAAGGAGGTATATAATTATGGTCTTGACTATGCCCATACAAAGGCTAACCAAGTCTCACAAATGTACCCGAATATTTGGCATACAATTATTTAACGCCTTGCCTAAATCCCTAATGGACGCCAAGTCGCTTTATTTATTCAAAAATAAACTTAATGTCTTTCTGACTGATATGGCGCCATATAGCGTAGAAGAGTTCCTTCCAAAACTGGAGTAAATAATTAATGCCCAATTATAATTAGAATGACGTTTTTATTATTATTATTTTGTTTTAACATTATTATTTCTATGATGTATTTTTCATGTATTGTTAAATGTTGACATGTCATTATTATTATGAATAAAATTATAATTATCATTATAACGTGGGTGAAACCGCGGGGTGCAGCTAGTTATTAATATTTTGTTTATTTTTCCACAGCCCTCGCTTAACCATAAGCTCCAAAAACAGAAATATAGAGATATCAATAGAGGAAGATCAACGCAACACACCTACACCGAGCGCCGCACTAGAGGCGCCGCCGTCGCTGCGCAACAGAATTAAACCCACCCCGCAGACCGTGCACATACATGTCGATTCAAAAGTCACTGTGAGTATGTCGACTCTAACGTCACTGTGAGTATAATATAATGTCGACTTTAACGTCACTGTAAGTATATAATGTCGACTCTAACGTCACTGTGAGTATATAAGTCGACTCTAACGTCACTGTGAGTATATAAGTCGACTATAACGTTACTGTGAGTATATAAGTCGACTCTAACGTCACTGTGAGTATATAATGTCGACTCTAACGTCACTGAGTACATAATGTCGACTCTAACGTCAGTGTGAGTATATAAATCGACCCTAACGTCACTGTGAGTATATAAGTCGACTCTAACGTCACTGTGAGTATATAAGTCGACTCTAACGTCACTGTGAGTATAAAAGTCGACTCTAACGTCACTGTGAGTATAAAAGTCGACTCTAACGTCACTGTGAGTATAAAAGTCGACTCTAACGTTAATGTGATTATAAAAACCGATTCTAAAGTCGTTGTGAAGATACAAGCCTGAGAAAATTAAAGCGTTATACATACAAACAAAAACAGTGAGTTAAAACAGTGTTATATATACAGTTTCCCCTTTAGCACTTACATTTGCTGACTCTTATACATTTTGTCGAGTGTCGAGTATGGAACATCAGTTTTTTTTGTTATTTCAGTGTAGGTCCCATAGTTAAAGTTGTTCATAATGTTGAGTACAAAGACCTCGTTTCGGCTTAGTACAGTCTATATGTGTAACCCTGTATTTTAAAAATGTAAAAACAATGTGTTATTATTGTGGTATTGTATAAGTCAGAGGTGGCCAAGACGTCGGCCGCGGAGGCAATTGCAGTAGCCCGCGAGAGTAAGGGGCCTTACGGCAAACCGCAAACGCAATATCAAACTAACGTTAAATCCGCTCAGTTGGAAAATCACGCGAACGTGAACCTTAACGCGCCCAGATACGGTTTGCGGTCGCGTGATTTTCCAACTGAGCGGATTTAACGTTAGTTTGATATCGCGTTTGCGGTTTGCCGTAAGACCCCTGGATTAGACTCTTCAGTTGGCGTTGTCACTTAGTCAATTGAATAATATTATGTACTCATAAGTGCCGTTTTCAACATCCAGCCAAGAACACAACGCTCAAAAGTGAACCTTAGTTATTTAACATCGAATAGAGATGTTAAAAAACAACAATTTGGTTTTTCTTTTAAACGTTACTGGTGGTAGACCGCTTAGGTTCTTTGAATTGTAATATAGACTGCATATTTTATTTATATTACACGGGAATTACTCACGTAAGATTAAGCCGGTCACTCCGACTATAGTTTCAACCGCATTAGGCAGTCTTTTTCAAGGTGAATGCGCGCGCGCGGCTGCGTCTCGCTTGGCACTACGGACCGCCGCGCGGCGCGCACGTGATGTCAACGGCAGCTGATCGGGTGCGGGGGTGGGGGTGCGTAGAGAAATATGCTGCGACGACAAAAAATAGAAAAAAAAAAGAAAATAGACTGCATACTTCAAAAGTTTGGCCACTCCTGGTATAAGTAATCCAGTGTTCGTTTTTGGGAGCGTTTTCCTTACACCCGGCTTACATTTTGTACACAGATGACTCAAGAGCAACTAGTCATATTGCAACAACAAATAAGACAGCACGTCCAGTTGGCGACTTCGAACTTCATGCAAACTGTAGTACACCCTGTGCACTGGAAACTGGCGCCCACTTACAAGGAATACTTGGTAAGTGACATTAATACCCGAAGGATCATAGCCATGGGGCGTCCACTGCTGGACATAGGCCTCCATCGATCTCCAAAAGGGCCGGTTGGAAGCGGCCTGCATCCAGCGTTTCCCTACTTGGTAAGTGATATTAATACCCGAAGGATCATAGCTATAGGACGTCCACTGCTGAACATAGGCCTCCCCCATAGATTTTTGCAAGGACCGGTTGGAAGCGGCCTGCATCCGGCGTTTCCCTGCAGTCTCTTTTAGGTCGTCTGTCCATCTTGTAGGACATCCTACGCTGCGCTTACCGGTCCGTGGTCTTCATCCGAGAATCTTTCGGCCCCATCGGCCATCTGTTCTGCGTGCTATGTGCCCTGCCCACTGCCACTTCAACTTGTGTCTGTTATTGTTTGACATTTCATTTTTGACCGCGCTCTGTGGGTTCCTGACAAGCGCGAGTCCTACTCGTACTTGTCCGGTTTTATTTCTTTTAAGTTTTTGCTCCAGACATGTTTTAAGTATAATAGATTTTTAAGTAGTGAATAGTTAAGTTTATAGTAGTATTAGTGAGGCTTGGTTGCACCATAGTAGTAGTTAAAGTAACGGTTTATGACAAATTCGACAATAACAGTAACGCTGACTTTAGCAGTCACTGTGAAATAACAGTTTATGACAAATTTGACAATAACAGTAACACTGACTTTAGCAGTCACTGTGAAATAACAGTTTATGACAAATTCGACAATAACAGTAACACTGACTTTAGCAGTCACTGTGAAATAACAGTTTATGACAAATTTGACAATAACAGTAACACTGACTTTAGCAGTCACTGTGAAATAACAGTTTATGACAAATTTGACAATAACAGTAATACTGACTTTAGCAGTCAGTGTGAAATGCGTTGCACTAGCGTATTCACTAGCATAGTTAATTACCAGGGTTGCAAGTCAAATAAGACCTTATTTACCCCACATGCATAGCTGAAATTATCTTTTATGCATCTGACAGATATTTAACATTAACAATACTGAAGCGTGGGCAGTTACGGTTAACAGTTAAAGTTATGACGTCAGTTAACAATTGCCCGATGGTAAAACAAATTTTTGCCTAACTGGTACTTTAACTGAAATGTCGATGTTTGTTAAATCTAAAGTAAGATGGTGCAACCCACCCTAAGTCGGTCAAGCAAAGAAAGTCACGGTCAAGTCCAAGACACGCCCCATTACAGTGATGAACATTTAACTGGCGGCTTTTATAAAGATTTGAAAACAACACTAAAAGACGTTTCACTGCGTTTTGTTTCCATAAACGACGTCTTATAGCCAGACATGGCGTTTACCATCAGCCGAACGATTTGCTCGTTTCTTTATGCTATTGTAAGCTTTTAATGTATTTTCAGGTATCTCTCACAGAACTAGTTGAGAAAAAAGAGGACTCTGTGGTGAATGTGTGCAATCTAAAGCCGGCTTACGAACTGGCCACTACTTGGGAGAAATCTGTCACCCAAGACACGGTAGAAAATCGTAAAATGATCGAGTAAGTTACATATTCTATTCATTTATTATAAACTAGCGGTCCGCCCCAGCTTCGCACGGGTATAGATTATAGCCTATGTCATCCGGGGATAGTGTAGCTTCCCAACAGTGAAAGACTTTTTAAAATCGGTCCAGTACTTTTTGAGCCAATTCGTTACAAACATACTTACATACAAATCTTTCCTCTTTATAATATGTATTAGTATAGATAAATAAATATTCGGGACATTTTTTGCACACACGGTCATCTGACCCCAAACTAAGCAATGCTTGTGATATGGCTGCCAGAGACTGATATACATACATATATAGTTTTAAATACATACTTAAATAGATATTAACAACCAGATATAGAACAAACACAAATATGTTCATTTCACAAATGTTTGTCCTAGGTGGGTATCGAACCCACGCCCCCAAGCTCAGAAGGCAGGCTCACTACCAACTGGGCCAACGGGCTATCATCAATATTCGGGCCTTATAACTAATATGCCAACTGCCCCGGTGGCCCTTCTGCGCTTGGGGGCGTGGGTTCGATTCCCACCTAGGACAAATATTCATGTGATGAACATTTGTGTTTGTTCTATATCTGGGTGTTAATATCTAGTTACTTACGGTTGGTAACGGTACTTGCACTGCTGATACATGTATGTATCAGCAGTGCAAGTACCGTTCTTTATCGATCGTCAATTTCGATAAAATCCCATAGAATAGATCATAGCGAGTACTAGTCAAATGGCATTTTATCGAATGTGACGATCACAACTGTCAAATTTGACGATCGATAAAGAACGGTACTTGCAATGCAGTCTCTGGCAGCCATATCACAAGCTTTGCTCAGTTTGTGGTCAGATGACCGTGTGTACAAAAATGTACCGAATATTTATTTATTTATACTAATATTATAAAGAGGAAAGATTTGATTGTTTGTTTGAATTGAATAGGCTCCGAAACTACTGAACCGATTTGAAAAATTCTTTCACTGTTGGAAAGCTACACTATCCCCGGGTAACATAGGCTAAATTATATTTTCAAATAAAGTTGGGATCCTTACAAAAACTCCAATAATGTAACCCAAGGTGTAAAAAAATGCGAAGCCGGGGTGCAATGCTAGTTAAAAAATATAGGTACACTTATCAGCTTAACATGTTCCCACTGATGGGATACAGGCCTCTCAGAGAGAGAGAGAGAGAGAGAGAGAGAGAGAGAGAGAGAGAGAGAGCGAATAAATGTTTGGACTGAGTATAGTTAGCTTTTATTTTGCATGTAAATAGTTGACATGTGCACTGGATGCAGTGTAATTAACTTATTAACAATTGAATGAGGGAGGGAGCCACCGGTGTATTTTATAAACACAAGCGAGAGCTATCTATAGTTTTTTTTTAGTTCCATCGCTTTGCCACCAAATGGTAATATTATCAACCAGAGTAATAACCATTTCTATCCTTTCTAGATTCCTGCAAAGTGAAGTGGACAAAAGGTAAGAAATTATTGCTTTTTAGGGTTCCGTACCCCGAGGGCGTAAACGTGACCCTATTACTAAGCCTACGCTGTCTCTCTGTCAGTCTGTCCATCCTACCTTTTAACGGCTGTATCTTTCAAACCGTAATAGATAGTCAGTTGAAATTTTCATAGAATATAAAATATTCATCATCATCATCATTTCAGCCGTAGGACGTCCACTGCTGGACATAGGCCTCCCCCATCGATCTCCAAAAGGGCCGGTTGGAAGCGGCCTGCATCCAGCGTTTCCCTGCGGTCTCTTTTAGGTCGTCTGTCCATCTTGTGGGTGGACGTCCTACGCTGCGCTTGCCAGTCCGTGGTCTCCATTCCAGAACCTTTCGGCCCCATCGGCCATCTGTTCTGCGTGATATGTGCCCTGCCCACTGCCATTTCAACTTACTAATCCGGTGGGCTACTCCGGTGGTCGTCTGTCCACCCACAAGATGGACAGACGACCTAAAAGAGACCGCAGGGAAACGCTGGATGCAGGCCGCTTCCAACCGGCCCTTTTGGAGATCGATGGGGGAGGCCTATGTCCAGCAGTGGACGTCCTACGGCTGAAATGATGATGATGATGATGAATCCGGTGGGCTATGTCGGTGACTTTCGTTCGTCTACGGATCTCCTCATTTCGGATTCGATCTCGTAGAGAAACCCCGAGCATAGCCCTCTCCATAGCTCGTTGTGCGACTTTGAGCTTGCTTATGAGGCCCATAGTGAGAGACCACGTTTCAGTGCCGTATGTCATCACTGGTAACACACACTGGTCGATGACTTTCGTCTTAAGGCACTGAGGTATTTTGGACGAGAAGACGTTGCGTAGTTTACCGAACGCTGCCCAGCCGAGTTGGATTCGCCGATTGACCTCTTTCTTGAAGTTGGACCTACCTAGTTCGACGGTTTGTCCTAGGTAGACGTACGCGTCAACAGCTTCAAGAACTGAGTTCCCAACTGATACTGGGGTGGGCACAACATGGATATTTGACATAACCTTTGTCTTGTCCATGTTCATTTTAAGGCCCACCTGTTGGGAGACTCGATTGAGGCCTTCGAGCATCATGCTGAGATCTTCCATCGATTCTGCCATGACCACAATATCGTCGGCAAACCGAAGGTGAGTGATGTACTCGCCGTTGATGTTGATGCCGAGTCCTTGCCATTCCAGGAGCTTGAAAGCATCTTCCATTGTGGCAGTGAACAGTTTCGGAGAGATAACGTCTCCCTGTCTCACGCCTCTTCGCAATGGAATTGCCTTCGAACTCTGCTCCTGTACTCGGACCGACATGGTGGCGTTATTGTACAAACACTTCAACACTTCGACATACCGATAGTCAATACGGCATCGCTGGAGAGACTCGAGCACCGCCCATGTCTCGACCGAATCAAAGGCTTTCTCATAGTCCACAAACGCTAAACATAGTGGCAAGTTATATTCTTCGGTCTTCTGTATAACTTGGCGTAGCGTGTGGATGTGGTCTATGGTACTATAGCCTTTTCGGAAACCGGCTTGTTCGATAGGCTGGAAGTCATCGAACCTGCGATCGAGACGATTCGTGATGACCCTCGAAAACAGCTTATAAACATGGCTCAGAAGCGAGATGGGTCTGTAGTTCTTCAGCAAGGTTTTGTCACCTTTCTTAAAGAACAGCACCACCACGCCTCTGTTCCATGCTTCTGGCGTTATACCTTCGAGTAAGACAGAATTAAAGAGCTTCTGAAGGACTCTGAGTACCGGTGTTCCACCCGCTTTCAGAAGCTCTGATGTGATTCCATCGTCCCCCGGCGCCTTGTTGTTCTTGAGCTGTTTCAGGGCCATCCTAATCTCGTACAGGCTGATGTCCGGGATATCTTCAGTATAGTGTCGGCTCAGCTTGGCTCTTGGGTCTTTGGCCGAGCTGCTCACAGGTTTAGCAACCGAAGTGTATAACTGTCCATAGAACCTTTCGATTTCCCCTAATACCTCGGCTTTGGTCGACGCTACACTACCATCTTCCCTCTTCAGCTTTGTCAGCTGGCTTTGCCCAATAGACATGTCTCTTGCAAACACTTTGGAGCCTTTGTTTTGCTCAATCGTCTCTTTAATACTGTTCGTATTAAAGGTACGTATGTCGTGCCGCAATGACTTCCAAATTTGTCTATTGAGCTGCCTATATGAGTCAGCGTCATCGGAACATTGTAGATGTAACGAGCGTCGATCAGCCATGAGGTTACGGGTATGGTCGGATAATTTTTGAGGTCTATCTGTGCGCCGGCCAGGTCTAAAAAACTTAGAACCTACCGCATGGACAGTTTCCACTAACCTGTTATTAATCTCATCCACGGAAGCAAAGTTCTCCAGGCAATCAAAGCGATTAGACAGCTCGAGTTGAAAGCTCTCGGGGTTTTGAATATGGGCATGGTTCGGTCGGAGCGTGGACTTCATTAGGCGGGACCTCTCAATTTTAACGTTAATATTCAATGTGCCTCTTACTATTCGGTGATCACTACCGGTTTTCACCCTGTGAATCACAGAGACATCATTGAATATTTGTCTCTTGGTGGTCATAATGAAGTCTATCTCATTTCTCGTAGAACCATCGGGGCTCATCCAGGTCCATTTCCTGTGAGGCGGCTTCTGAAAGAAAGAGTTCATCATAAAAAGTCCCTCTTTCTCCAGAAAGTCGGCCAGCCTCTGTCCCCTAGGGTTCCGTTGCCCACAGCCAAATTTCCCCACTTTCAACTCATCATCACTTCTCTTGCCCAACTTCGCGTTAAAGTCCCCCATAACAACAGTGAAGTGGGTCTCGGACGTATGTATGGCTCTACTAATGTCCTCATACATAACCTCCACTAACATAACATAAAATATTACGGATATAGAACATAAATATTTAAATAAAATCAAAAAGTTATCTAAAGGGAGGTCCCCATACTACAAACGTTTTTTTTTACTCTGTTCTAGTGTCAAAACGGTAATACGTACAAGCGTCAAACTTGGCATAACACACACACACACACACACACACAGTGTTCACACTATAAAGTAAAACAGCAAATAATAAATACTGGTCAAGTGCGAGTCAGTGACAAATTTTTGTTCACCAAAGTTAAGCAACGTCGGGCTCGGCCAGTACTTGGATGGGTGACCGCCTGGGCGTGATGTAGACTTTTACACAACTAACAATTTATATGTTGGTACGGAACCCTCAGTGCGCGAGCCCGGTTTATTATTTAACTTTTGAGTTCAATAACACTAATGCAATAAATGTATTTTTCATGTATTGTGTCACTTTACATGGGCTGATTATAATATTTTTCTCAAACATGGTATGTAATGTGTCCATTATTTGAAGAAATCACTTCGACGAAAACTTGACTTATAAAAGTAATTGAAGGCCAATTTTAGTTTTGTATGGCATCCATTCAATATTTGAGAAAAGTACTGTAAAACTATTAAAGCCCCGACTTTCCATTTGACAGCCGACGTCGTGTCAGCAACAATAACCTATACGGGGGCCATTTCCACGAGACGTTCAAGCAGGTAGTCGCAAATAGCCCCGTATTTTTGTACCCGTATCTACTACCCTGCATGCCGTATCGTCCCGACGTACCAAGACGGTTTTGTTACCTGCCCTCTGAGGATACGTGAGTAGAAAAACTTGTTTGAACCTGTACCTAAAGCCGTGCTCCGTTATTTTAGGGAGCTCGGCTGGTTTGTGTAGGCTGGGTGGGGCAAATGCACAATACACTCCAAGTGGGATGTCAGTGCAGGTCTTATCACCCCAACTTTGAACAGCCATGTGTCCTAATGTATAATTTACTAGCGGCCCGCCCCAGCTTCCCACGGGTATAGATTATAGCCTATGTTACCCGGGGATAGTGTAGCTTCCCAACAGTGAAAGAATTTTTCAAATCGGTCCAGTACTTTTTGAGCCAATTCGTTACAAACATACAAATCTTTCCTCTTTATAATATTAGTATAGATTACAAATAACAGGCTTAGCCATGAATATAACTAAATACATTACCCATACTGAAAAAAATTATTAATTTGGCTGATAAATCTGAGATATGAGCATTTAAAGTTTTAGGTGGGGATAGAAAGGTTATACTCTATCGCTTTCTCGCAAAGCGTGTGGTATTATAGATAGCATTTGTATGGCGCGCCTGAGGCGTGATGTCATAAGTCAGTATAGTGCGCTCTCTGTCTAGCATGAACTTAAAATACTTATAACTTATAACTTACTTTGGTCTCTATAGACCAGAATATTTGCTTAGCCCTTCAGCTGAGAAATATCAAGTGGAATCTAAGGTATCTCATCATCATCAGCCCAAAGACGTCCACTGCTGAACATAGGTCTCACCGTTGGAATGCAACACTGAACGACAGCCTGCCATCTGCATCTACTGGATGCCCGTTGCTCTCTCAATGTCGTCGGTTCATTTTTTTTTCGCGATTTCAGCGTTGATCCTATAGATATCTTTTTTCATAATGATCAGTACAATAGCCTCCTTTCGGCTTAGTACAGACAGTCTATGTGCGTAACCCTGTATGTATATTTTTTTTGAGTTATTGAGGCATGATGTTTTCAACAATAGTGTGTTTTATATATCCATCTATCCTTCCAGGCTGATAGTTCTGGGCATCGATCAGTTCTGGCCGTATGTGGAAAGCAACCCCCAGATCTTCAAGCTGTACCGGGCGCCGGTGCCGAACGCGCGCCGCGGCTTTGTCGCCACCGTGGAACTTGTCACCAAGCACATGCTCCCTTGGATGACGACCAACCGACTCGCGGGACACATCAACTCTGTTAGAGCGGGCAAAGATGAGAACAACCCTATTTATGTGAGTACCTATCTATTTTCTTTTTCAGGGTTCCGTACTTCAAAAGGAAAAAGGGGTAGGTATGTATGGGAGCACTTGTTTGCCAACTACAAAGTTAAGTCATTCAATATTTTAATCTTTTCGACCTTTTTTCGTTAAGACTCGATTCCCGGGATACTACATTTATATATTAACTAGCAACGCGCCCTGGCTTCGCACGGGTGTAAGTTCAATTTTTTACACCTTGGGTTACGTTATTGGAGTTTTAGTAAGGATCCCTATAAAAAAATAATATAATATAGCCTATGTCACCCGGGGATAGTGCAGCTTTCCAACAGTGAAAGAATTTTTCAAATCGGTTCAGTGCTTTCGGAGCCTATTCAATGCAAACAAATAAACAAACAAACAATCAAATCTTTCCTCTATATAATATTAGTATAGATTAAGTCACACTTGTTCGGTTTTTTAAACAAGAAAAGCGGCAAACATGCTTGCTGTCCGCCTGATGGTAAGCAGAAACCACCACCTATGAACACCTGCAACACTAACGGTGTTGACGTGCAATGTGCAATTATGTGCAATGTTTTCTATGTAGATAACAATATTTGTTTCTAATTTCAGAGGTACTTTAAATACAATGAAGTACCCAAGACGGAGCACCTGATCCTACCTTACAACCCCAAGCTGACGCTCTACGAGCAGCCCGAGCACGAGATGCCGAGGATATGGGTGCAGTACCTGGCCAAGACCAGCAAGCGGTTTAGGGTACGTAAGAAACTCATTATTGGAAATCGATTAGCGAATACACATCGATTTAGTTGACATAGAGTCCTTAAGGGTCGGCAACGTATTTGTGATGCCTCTGGTGTTACAAGTATCCATGCCTATGTATCTATGCCTGATGGTAAGCAGTCACTATCGCCTGATGGTGACTGCTTACCTTCAGGCGCCCCGACTGCTTGTTTGCCACTTATGGCATAAAAAAACTATAACGTACATACTTTATTACAGAACTACCTACACAACCGATCTGTCATGGCCAGCCGTCAGCCGAAAGGCGTTCAAATCCACCCCGGAATTACCCCAGAAACTGTCAAAAAACCTCTACCAATAGACTTTACAAAGCAAATCGTCTGCCATCGAGCCACTTTAAACGAAAAACCTCCCGTGCCACCATTCACAGACAAATTCGACGTAAACATACAAGCAGCAGACGCCGGACAAAGTTCAGTAGTTCAAAACTCATCACTCATAGCTAAAAACTTCTACAGATTGGTCGAAACTAGCACAGGGGCGTACTTAGTGCCTTTAAAAATGGAAACGCAAACTGTTAACAGCAGAACGGGTCCTATATCGTCTCCAGCTGAAATTTCAACCATAGTCGCCAATAACCTGCCAGAAAATCAATCAAAAAGTGTGATTGTCAGTAACGAACATTGTATGTGCTGTGTCATACTAAGAAAAATATGCAAGCAGAGACAATCTCTCATAACGGAGTTCTTTAGTAAAAGTGAAGTGATAAAATGTGGTTGCAATAGTAAAATTTACCCAAAGATCTCGAAAAGGTTAAGGTTACTCGTAAAAAATCATAAGAAAAAGTCTGAGGTGGTGTTTAAGGAGTTGGAAAAGAGGTTACAAGGTGGCGAAAGGGGTGGTACTGAAATGGAAGGTCTTGATTCTAAGGATATAGGTAAGTTTATGTAATACTAGCTGCGCCCCGCGGTTTCACCCGCGTAGTGATGAAAAATGATGATGATGAGAAGTAGCCTATGTCACTCTACAGCCCTTGACCTATACCAATGCAAAAAATCAGGTCGATCTGTTGCTGCGTGAAAGAGGAACAAACAAACTAACAAACTTTTCGCATTTATACTATTATAGTATGATATGCCAGCGGGTGGGGGATACTATGCATGGTCAGAAAAAAAATCGACGCTGTAAAAATATTATAGTTTTCAAGTTTTTGGTCTTTTTAGGTAAAGATTTCGAGAAAACAGAGTTTTTGGAGAGAAAACTGTGATACTTTTACCAAAAACAAAATTTTATTCTGAACAGTCATGATGTCCCACACTCCCCCGTAATGTGTTACTATATACCACACACCCTGTATAAATCTACCTTAACTCCGTTGGTGTTGGTCTGCCCAGAGGTCCCCGACTGTCCAGCAGTCACCGGGCAGACCAGCACCATAAGACAGTCCGAGACCACCAGGCGATCCTGTCCGGTACCACAGGGCAGATCGGCAACATCTCCGTCAGCTTGAAGACCCCTGATTGTCAACTTTGTTGATATTCCGAAAACCCGTACGACGCGCTTTGATTCCACTTTTATTATGCGAATTGCTAGTCTTTGGAATGCGCTGTCTGAATGGGTGTTCCCCGATAGTTACAATCTGTCTTCAAATCACGAGTGAATCGGTTTCTTCTAGGCAAGCGCGTTCCATCATAGACCGCATCATCGCTTGACATCAGGCGAGTTGGCGGTCAAACGCAAGCTTTTCTCCTATCAGTTCAGGGCGAACAAAGACTTAGTGTAAAACAAATTGAAATATATTCTTTGTTGATTCAAATAGTTAGGTAAGCTTGATGAGAACGAAGGAAATGCATAATACCAAGGAAGATAGACTAAGAGGAAAGACAATAGCGGAAAGTTAGAACGTAGCTCGGAAATTTGCCTAAAACGGTACGAAATTAGATGGCGCCGTAATTTGAGCGTTATATAGGTTGTCTCGAACTTCCGTAAGCGCTGCAGTGAGATAATGTACGAAAGGGTTCTACAAATTACCGCAGCGCTAGTATCGCAGTCAAGTTTCGCAACATTTCAAGAGAAGCGCAACTCATACCAATAGATGGCGCCTTTCTTTATTCCCTTGAAATGCTGCGAAACTTGACTGCGATACTAGCGCTGCGGTAATTTGTAGAACATTATCTGACTGCAGCGCTTACGGAAGTTAACGGAAGATCGAGACAGCTTATATAACGCTCAAATTACGGCGCCATCTAAGTTCGTACCGTTTTTAGGCAAATTTCCGAGCTACGCTCTAATGTTCCGCTATTGCCTTTCCTCTCTCCAATACTCACCAATCGTCATTGCAGGAGTTCATCCATTAAATGAACCTAAATCAATTAACAACTCTGATTTTATTTTCCAGCCCATGTGTTATGGTATCAACTGAAAGTGTTCACCCAAGCCTCGATGTCAAAGCGAATAAACGTCAAGAAACGCGTCTGCAACCTGCTATCTCACTTTGACCTAGACTCCGGAGACCCGATCAAACTAGCCATGGAATTGTTCAAAGCGTATGATGTAGAGCTGATGGATTTGTACCTTGACTTCTTGGGGTTCCTGACGCCGGAGCAAGCTGATAAGTTGGGCGTTTTCAAGGACTACTTCACTAGGAATTGTGCTAAAGATCTGATGGAGAAAGTCGAGGTGAGTTTGTGTAAGCATTCCACATATTATATAAAACTTATGAAGGTACTTCACAATCTGATCTAATGCATAGAATTTTTATTCAGGTTAGGTACAGTTTTGGTGGGTAGCGGGAAAACCGATTAACACTCGATACTCAATAATTCGTGGTAGCCCATTTGGGAGACCGCTAGACTTGAAAGCACGAGGTCGTGGGTTCAGACCCCGGAACAATGAGCTCTTTGTAGCTTATGTACGGATTTTCATACCACTGGCTCTTCAGTGAAGGAAAACATCGTGAGGAAACCTGCATACGCACGGAGAAGGAATTCAATGGCGTATGTGAATCCACCAACCCGCACTGGGCCAGCGTGGTGGATATGGCCCAATCTATTTCGAGGGTAGGCTAAAAGTCCAGCAGTGGACTGTTACAATGCTGATTATGATGATGATGGTTGTAGCTAAAACAGTTGCTGCTATACTCGGCCCAAGGTTTGAGCTTTAACATATGCAGTAGATAGTAAAAAGTCCCTTATTACTTCTACTAGGTTCCAGCAGTGGACTGTTAAAACGCTGATTCATAATAAGAGCTGTTTCTTTTTTATTTATTTTTATTATTGAGTCATCATCATCATTGATGATGACTCAATAATTTATTGCATATTATTAAATTCACATACAGATGTTATGCAGTGGATATATTTATTCCATAATTGATTTGTCTTCTAAATACTCCTCTAGGTTATATTATAGAAACATTTCAAACAATATTTTTTTAGGTTTAGGGTTTTAAACTAAAGACACAGTAAATGCGTTAGCTCTCATATTTTGTATTCATGCTTTTCCAGGAGGAAGTACCCAACAAAGAGGCCCGAGACAAGATCCTGGCCCAGTTGAAGAGTGTGTTCACAAACTCCGATCTGCCTTGCGAAATGTGCGCGGGACTACTGGGCACGATGGGAGGGCACCCGACTCTGGCGCAGTACTGTTTTGACATGTTCCCGCATAGAAGGGAAAATAGGTGCGTAAAATGTCATTATGTACTGTATCTGTTACGTCAGGCGTGGTAGTGGCCCAGCGACTTCAACGATCTACTGAGAATGAAGGAATCAGGGTCAAGATAATAATAAAAAAAAAAAACAACTACTTTACAGGAAGTTCATCATCATCATTTCAGCCATAATACGTCCACTGCTGGACACAGGCCTCCCCCATCGATTTCCAAAAGGGCCGGTTGGAAGCGGCCTGCATCCAGTGCTTCCCTGCGGTCGTCTGTCCATCTTGTAAGACGTCCTACGCTGCGCTTACCGGTCCGTGGTCTCCATTCGAGAACCTTTCGGCCCCATCGGCCATCTGTTCTGCGTGCTGTGTCCTGCCCACTGCCACTTCAACTTGCTAATCCGGGAAGTTAAATAAATCGGGGTTCTTCAAAAGGCGAGTTAATCGAGTCTTAAAGGGTCGGCAACGTATTTGTGATGCCTCTGGTGTTACAAGTATCCATAGGTGACGGTGACTGCTTACCATCAGGCGGCCCGACTGCTTGTTTGCCACATATGGCATTAAAAAAAACTATATAATTATCAATAATAATTATTTTACTATTTCCTAATTTTCTACTCTTGGTCAGACAAACCTGCATAAAGTTAAAAAAATGTCTCAAGTAGCTTTCAACATTCTAAGCTAACCAAACTATTACTTTTTCCAGGGCACAAATGTACAAAACGGTAGAGCCAGCGCAGATCACTGAAGAGGACAAGGACTCGAACGATACGATTCGCGACGGTCCAAGCATCACTGTAGACTATGAGGCTGATCACTCCTCTAGGTATGTTAAGAAAGAAAGAAAGAAAAATATTTAAAGTTATATGATTATTTCCGATATTTACCGTGGTAAGGTTGTGGAATGAGCTCCCGATATTTCGGCGCAGTTACATGCACCATGTTCACGGAAAGACTGAAGAATGCGGGTGGTTGGAGAACCGTGATAACCGTAGCAAAAGACTAAGAAAGAGGGTAGATCGTTATGTCTGCACCTAACTTTTTAACTGATCTCTTAACTTACTTTTAACTTAAACCTCCAACATATTTTTTTAAAATTTCTGGAATAGCCTTGCGATTGACCGCCAACACGCCAGGGTCCCGATTCTACTAAAGAAATTATCTTTAAATTGTAATTGTTGCGATTTTAATTTGATTGTTAAATAACTGCCTCAAAATTGACAGTTTTAAATATTTTTTTTAACTAGAAAAATACAACCACCTAATATTATAACTTAGCATAAAAAAATATTAAAAACTGTTTTTGAGGAAGTTATTTAACAATTAAAATCGCAACAATTACCATTTAAAGACAATTTGTTTAGTAGAATAGGGGGGCAGATGTTAAGCGATGATGCGGTCTACGGTGGAGCACGCTTGCCCAGAAGAGATCGATTCACTCGTGATTCACATGTACAACGAAGATTCATATTCTTTTAAATTCCTTGTTGCAGTGGGGAAGAAAGTGACGAGATGTCTGTAGACCTTGAACCACCGCCCGTGCGCCCTGCAGTGAGCCAAGATGCAGCGACAGCTATCAAAACGGTAAGAAAACATCACAAATAAAACTTATGACCTCAAGAAATCAAAAAGCCGTTGTAGCCTATTTGGGAGACCGC
Source organism: Agriopis aurantiaria (assembly GCA_914767915.1). Classification (NCBI taxonomy): domain Eukaryota; kingdom Metazoa; phylum Arthropoda; class Insecta; order Lepidoptera; family Geometridae; genus Agriopis; species Agriopis aurantiaria. The sequence goes on from OU611999.1 coordinate 12,649,494, forward strand.
TAGACTGGAAAGCGTGAGGTCGCGGGTTCAAACCCCGGGCCCGTACCAATGAGCTCTTGGGAGTTATATACGGATTTTCATACCACTGGCTTTTCGGTGAAGGAAAACATCGTGATGAAACCTGCATAATTATGTATGGAGAAGAAATGCAATGGCGTATGTGAATATCACGCAGAACAGATGGCCGATGGGGCCGAAAGGTTCTGGAATGGAGACCACGGACTGGTAAGCGCAGCGTAGGACGTCCACCCACAAGATGGACAGACGACCTAAAAGAGACCGCAGGGAAACGCTGGATGCAGGCCGCTTCCAACCGGCCCTTTTGGAGATCGATGGGGGAGGCCTATGTCCAGCAGTGGACGTCCTACGACTGAAATGATGATGATGATGATGATGTGAATTCACTAACCCGCAACTGGGCCAGCGTGGTGGATATGGCCCAATCGCCCTGTCGGGGGTAGGCCTAAGTCCAGAAGTAGACTATTAAAAAGCTGATTATGCTAATAAATCATAGATTTCACGTGAAGTTCGGAAAACCCTTCGGGATAGGGTATTTGACTGTAAAAATGTGATCCATGTTGGTATAACACTGGTTTTTTTGATTTTTTATTATTTACTTGCACTACAAAACAAAGTTATGAGTTTCAGAAAAAAAAATTTTTTTCATTGTTCAGGTGACTTGATAAACGCTCAATTTAGGTTGAATGTCATTATGTCACAGCATAGGCAAGTAATAGAGGCAACACTAAGAACTTGTTTACTTGTGACGTAACTAAAGTCACGCAGCCCCATCAAAGGGAGCGTGTATGTAGTAGTATATTAATTAGGATTTTGATTGTCCATTTATAATACAAATAAATTGATTACAAATATATTGCTTTGGTATAAAATATTATAGACAATTTTTTTTTTTTTTTTTTTTTTTAACCTAAAGGCACATGGCCTTTAATAACTAAACAAAATACAAGCTAAAACTAACACTACAAATACAGTTAGACTGCCCATAGACCGTTGAAGGTCTAAAGACAATCCAAATGCTCAAGCCCACTACCAGTCGGCAGCGTACCCAACATGCTGGCGGCATTACCACGTCGAATGGCAATGCTAATGCGTTGAGCCAGAAACACGCCAGCATTTGAAATGGTTTTGTAAAAATATAAATGGCCCCATATGAAAGCTCTACAACAATTTATATTCTCTTTGCTCTACAACGCGATTAAAATAAGAATAGGAGCGCCATTTTGTAACGTCAAGAAGGTAATCTTCACTAATCTTTGGTAAAATTTGACAAAAAAATTGTATTAAAAAATATTGTTTATTTTTATTATAAATGTCATGATATTTTTGTATTTTTCAACATTTCTTTCTTTGCAAAGTAACGTCTTGATTTCACAAAATGGCGTCGAACGGTCCTATTCTTATTTAATCGCATAAATAGCATTGTACATAATGATGAGTACAATATCCTCCATTATTCCGTCTAATTAAAATTAAAGTATTGTTATTTACTTGTAACTAAAATTATTACAGGAACCACCTGCAGGAGAACCAGAAAACTCTATAGCAATATCAATGGAAACTGGAGAAGACTACAACTCTAACAACTCCATGTCAGATTTCGATGACAACTTAAAAATAGAAGAATCATCCGACTGGACCAAAGACGAAGACAGGTTAATACTGCAAGTCCTACAAGAACATCTAACTAGAGAAGAACGGAAAGGCTCCTTCGAAAATAACAAGTCTATTATCGACTTGTTAGAAGAAAAGAGTGTTTATGGAATGCTCTATGAAAGCCTGACTGATAGGTCTTTGAATCAAATCAAAGAAAGAGTGCTGTATTTGTTAACTATGTTAGTTATAAGTGAAAGAGACACGTAGAATCACGAGAAACCAGGGAATGAATAAATGTATTGTATCTATTTTAGTTTTTGATTTCCTATGAAACCTAGAAAATAATATAAACGGTTCCGAAAAAGAAACGCTATTATCTATCTCAACACAAACCAATATTCATTTGACTAACACCATACACTTTTTAGCGGTTTAGTCACAGATCTACTACCTATAGATTTTCAATGAGCGTGGCTAGCTCAGTGCCTCTCGCTCATCATCGTATTTTCGCTCACTGCGCTTCTTGCAGCCCAAAATGCTACAACCAACCATTGTAAAATATCTTTTACAATTATTTCTCAGAGGAAACACGCATTTATCACATTAAATCACCAAAAAAAGGCAATAAATATAATTCAGACCCGTTTTGTTTGTCACTGATTATTACAGATTTTGACACTTGAGGTACCAAAAACAGGTCACGCCGATAAGGACAACAAAATCTATTTATGTCCTTTTCGTACTTGTGCTGAGCCATATCAAGTTGTCTCTTTCACTAAAATATATTGCCGATCTGGTTGTGTATATCTGTGGGTTTAGTATTTTGCAATGCCTTTGCCGAAAACAACATAAAGCGGTGTAAGTTCATGAAGTAGCGTTGTTGGTGTGATTCTGAACACATTAGTTTACAAGTTGTCACTGTCATGATTATCAGTAAGTCATAGATCACTGTCAAGTCATTACGTCAAAGTCTTGGGTGTCTATAATGTACAACATGATATTTTCCGACACGATATTCCACGGCATGATAATGTACAGCACGATAATTGGTGTACATGTACATCGAATATCATGCTGTACAATCCATGTCGTACAATACTGGCCGTCAATTATCGGCTCGTGTCTATTAAGTACGGCAAGGAATGCACAGCCAGGATTGTACAGGCAATAATCCGTGTACGTGGGAAAAGTCCACGTTTTATCGGGCTGTACATTATTGTGCCGTACATTATCATGTCGTGCAATACGGGCCGTGTTTTGACGAAACGGGCCGAAAATGTACGACCAATAATGTACAACATGATAAAAGGTGGCATCGCCCGTATTGGCTAATATTCCTGAAATGTCTCTGCTCTTATTGGCTGTTGAGTCTATGACGTCTGTCGATTCCATGCTTCGTTTGAACAAGATAGTGTAAGATAGTCACAGATAAAAAATATGAGAACCATCAAAACTTTTTGATGGTGACGCGGAGTGAGGAGTACAACTGTGTTAGATCTGTCACTCATTTCGAACCTAACCAACTCAAGTCTGACTCCAGGTGGGCTCCCGCCAGAAGCTCTTGCGGTCGCCCCTGAGTATCGCTTCGCCACACTCGACCTTCGCTTCACTACGGAGGTCACCGGCTCGCTTCGCTCGCCACCTCCCCCCTTCGCTCCGCTCGGTCTCGTATGGCTCGCTCTCACTCAGGACCTCCCTAGAGCTTCTGGCTCCCGCGCTTTTTATATACACTCTAGGGGTAGGGACCACAAGACTAGGTGGAGTCGGGGTGCTCTGTGTCGGTTCTGTGGCCCATTTCGAACCTAACATACTCAAGTCGGAGTGCTCTGTGTCGGATCTGTCACTAATTTCTACCTAATACACTCGAGGTGGAGTCCGATGTCCAAGTCTAAAGGAAGCTTCAGATTTGAATTTTTATGGTCACCAATTATTGTGCTGTACAATATTGGGGTGTGCATTATTGAATCGTGTCAATAATGTACGGCATAATATTGTACGCCACAATATTGCACAGCATGATAATTCGTGTACTTGTACATCAAATATCATGCTGTACATTATTGTGTGTGCATTATTGGGCCGACCTGATAATGTACGGCATGATAATGCACGACACGATATTGTACAACATGATATTCCATGTACATGTACACCAATTATCATGCTGTGCATTATTATGCCGTACAATATCATGGTGTACATTATCTGTGTCGTACATTATTGCCTCCCAACAAGTCGATCAAATGACAAATCGGTGTTTCAGTTTCACTTCCGTAAACAAACATAATTGTAAAATTATCGTTTTTCACGAATTTGTGTGTGTAACAATGGCCAGAAATTCTAAAGAGAATGAGGAAGACAATATTGACCCTGCGTCTATTGTTACTAATTTAAAGAGTACTTTAAAACCAGTAAGTAATAAGCCTATCCTGTCTCCAACTCTTCACTCGGTTATTAGCCTTATTTAACAATAGCATAGCAAAGTTGTAAAAACTACCCTATATCCAACAAAACATTTAGATTTTCGACTCAACGTGCTTGTCTATTTGCCAGGATCTTATCAAAGAACTCCTTCACAACTCGTTCCAAGACAATAAGACAAAGCTCGGAAACGATGCACTGACGATGGTTGTGGAGATAGCCAAGTGCCTTGTAACGGAAACGTGCTTGCGAGCCTCCACTCATGCCTTGCGAGAGAATAGCGATAAGGTTGATATTGAGCATGTTGAAAAGTGCTTACCTCAACTGGTAATTATGAAACGACTTTATGCCCCTTATGCAGACGATGCCCAGTACTTGCGCGCCGCTTGCAATGAGCCACACCACTTTCGGCTTAGTGCCAGTGGCAGTGGAAGATGCTTATTAGTTTGTTCTAAACAAAGTGCTGCAGCTCGCGTCAGGCAATGTACAGCGCTCGCGCGTGTTTACTGCGCATCGTCTGCTACGGGCTTTAGTCAGTAGCTGTATAAAAACTAGTGCGAAAAAAAAGGAGAAAAATCTGTTGCCTGTCATGACTTTAATGGATTTCAGTTGAGCAGGTGAGGCCAATATCCAACGAAATAGTTGTATCGTTGAGAAAGAAAACTAGTTGATCCGTTTCAGTTGATTGAAGCATGACTGGCTCTGGGGGCTCTCTCTTGTTATGCCTGCAAGCAGTGGGATAAAGAAAACTGACGACTGTAGAAGATGATACAATAAGAGCAGACAATATTATAAAGGTTCCTTGTTGACAGAATGGATCCCTATAAAATATCACAGAAATTTAAATTGCTAATCTAATTGTTATGTCAATGTAGAAATCTCACCAAATAAGTAATTTAAATTTTTTTTTTTTTCCTATTTTCAGATGCTTGACTTTCCCTAAAGATGTTTGGACTATATGCAGTCTAATGAAGATCGATTGAATCAAAAGTACAAAACAAATTGATATTTTTTTAAAAGGAATTTTTTTTTTTAAAAAATATCCTTTAATGTGAAATGAAAAATAATATGGGTATACAGTGCTGCAGATGTTTGTTTAGTCACAGGAATCGAACCCCTAGGCCCTAAGCTAGTCTAGCTACTAGACATGTACAGTAAAATCCATTAATAGTGATGGCCGAGGGACCTTAACTTTACTTCAGACTAACCAGAGATTAGACGTTGCGTTGTTACCAAACTTGAAGTGTTCGTTCTTATTCGAGATGGGGGCGATAAGTCCTGCACTTGCTGCAAGTGTTTGTTGTTTTAAGATCACAACAACCTGGTTCCACTGTATAAAAAGAATAAGTTGATCTCATTGTATGAGTATTTTGCTGCTCAAAATCTCTTTATAATGTAAATAAAGTATGTGAAATAACAAAAGCAATAAAAATTATAATTTTTCAATATATTTTGTTTAATTTAAAATAAATAATAATGCATTATATTTTCAAAGGTTTTAATATACAAATATCTCACCGATGCATACAATGACTGTACAACTTTAACCTCACTGGACTAATCTGTATAAAAGACAACAATACATTCAAACTTCATTCCTCTTGTTGACAAAAAGTTGCCGTTCCCTATTTAGCGATTCTGTTTAGGTGATTGCATGTTAAGTTGCGCAACCGCAAACCGTATCTCGGCGCATTAAGGTTATCGTTCGTGTGATTTTCCGCAATCAGTTAAACTGCAGTGCAAGTGCCGTTCTTTAACGACCGTCAAATTTGATAAAATGCTTTAGAATCGATCATAGCAAGTATTGATCAAATAGCTTTTTAACGAATTAGACAATCTCAACTGTTAAATTTCATGATCGGTAAATAACGGTACTTGCACAGCTGAATCGCTTAAAACAGGTACAACCACTAAGCTTTTAAAGTGCTAGTCTTATGGTGGATATTGCCGGGATCCATATTGAATATCTCTATGGCCACAATGAAGGTGACGTCAGAATCATTAACTGAAAATTTTTACATACAATAACTAAAAAATATTAATTTTTAACATTATTACAATGCAACATTCGTTAATATTATAGAAGCATCCGTCCGCGTTCCATGCGAAAATTGCTGAGTCTGTTATATTCTCGACTTTATCGCATTAGCATACGCTGGTAGCATACCTCTGCCGCGAAACTGTAGCAACAAAACTGCTACTCGTTGAAATATGAACCCTTACAACAGAGTATTACATACGTGTGGGAGAAACGCCAAATGTGTCAAGCGGCGCCTCCGTTCCAAGTTTGTTTAAATTACTGCTGTATGTTCCACTATATAAGGTTTACATTTAAACTAGTATCGGTACGGCTGCTACGGGTTCGCGGTGGACGTGTGTGAAATTTTACTAAAAACAAACCAAAATAACCTTAAAAACATTCTGAATACTGTCAAAAAAAAAAAAACATGCGAGAGATACAAAACAGGTAATGATTAAACAAATAGAGATGAGAATAAACTAAACTCTTGAATAGAACACAACCTGCGTCTGTAATGTGCAAGACGCGTGACTTCAATGCATGTAAAGCTATGATTTCAATGACGGTTTGTCGCCACCAGCGAACTAGCACTTTGGACTCATTTACACTACACATTTTGGCAATTTTTACCAAATTCTTACAATATAATGGGATTCGAACATAACAGTTTAACAGTCGGTACGGCTTTCGCAATGTTGCCAACTATTTTTTTTTAATTAACGAAATTAAATAAATTAATCATTGATTAATACCATTGTATTAATGTGTAAGGCGAAACAAACGTCGCCAATAACCTTGTAGTTCAATCCACGAAGACGCATCTCACCCGGAATTTTATCGGTTAGGTCCATTGAGATACAATAAGTCACAATCGTGCCAACAAAATGTCCGAATCAATATCGGCGCACGCTATGATTGCGCAGACTTTTTTGTTAGTTACAAGGTAACATCGATCCGAATACAACACCGCGCGATGCCATAGCTACGTTGAACACTATGCAAGCGATATAACGTCTAAATTGGAGTAAATGTGGCATTGTGAAGTATATAATTGATACAATGTATGTACAATGACGCTCGGACGTTTTTTAACTGTTTTCACTGACTGACAACTAACCAAAAAGTCTGTGCAATGCGTACCGTGCGTAGAGTTTTGGTTCGGACATTTTTTTGGCACGATTGTGACTCTATTGATATTGTATCTCGATGGCACTATTATATTATAACCTAATACAATCCCATCTACTTACTAAGAATAGGCGTAAAGCTACATAGGCTGGCAATCCAAAGGGGATTCAACTACTCCGATACAATACATTATAAAATAAAACCTTAAATTAACCGTATTTATAGTTCGTAAAGTTACAAAACTAGAATTCTTTTTAACCTAACATAATTTAATGATAGAACTATACAATTGTGTCGTGTCTGTTGCACCATTAACTAAACTAAACTTAATTTGACAGCTATAAAATTATTGTCATCTTTCTCTCACATCAGATGAACAGAGACTCTGATGATCAGTCCTGTCACATTGGTTTAGTTTAGTGAGTGGTAAGACAGAATCGACGCCATACCTTTCTGAGAAACGTCAGTTAAGTGTATGTCTGAAATTTGCTGTCTCGCTCTCGCGCGTGACAATTTTCTTTGACGAGATGTTGACAGAAGTTTACTTAACTTTTCTAAGGATTCGCATTTGAAAGAGCGTAGAGCGTGTGATCATATTTATGATATGTTTTATGTGGTGGTTATACTGTTTTTTTTTTTCTAATTTAAGACTATGGCCAAACACATTGTCTGTTAGACAAATATTGAAACCTCTTTAGTGAGATTATATCTCGCTTTTCAGACAATAAAAAAAAAATCAGACAGAAAAAAAAATAAGACATAATTTTTTTTCAGATGATTAATTTTAAAAGGAGGATTTTTATTTCCACTGCATTTTACCCGTCACAAATAGGAATTTTGATAGTTTTATTTTATTTATTTATTATTAGGCTTGCGTTTGGTCGCCAAATCGCCTGATGTTAAGCGATGATGCGGTCTACGGTGGAGCAAGCTCGCCTAGAAGAAGCCGATCGGGGAACACCCATGACGTAGGGAAGCTGATTCCGAAAAGTTTTAGGTGAAATTAAAAATAACCCTGTATTATGTAAGAAAGTGATGTTTGTAAGTAGATATCTCCGCTCAAATGAATCAGCATTTGTTTGAGAATCTGTTTCAAATCACGCTACAAGGTGGTCGTAGACTTTTTTTACTGTTTCTCGCTTGACACTACGCTCGTTCCAAATGCGAGGCCTAACCTAGTTAGAAATACAAAATAGATCTATTCTCATTTTGACCTCTCTTAATTCACGCGCAGAGGAACTAAGCATCAGGTGAACATACAATCCTGATGGATAAGAAACAGTTCTCATATAAACCTTCCAAGTGTTTATTTGCATTTGAGACACCACAGACATTTATCAGTGTTACTTAAAAACCTCTCTCAATTTTTGAGATACTGTTGAACTGAGGCTCAGCGAAATTTCTAGCTAAAAACGCAATTCTATATGTACAGGGTTAAGTATACATGGTCAAAGGTAACTAACTCAAAACCTCTTAAGGGCGACTTTGGTTCATCAAGACTAACAACTTTTGTTCTACAAGTTTTCGAAATTCGCAAAAAAAACAGGTGTTTCATAATTTTGTCGGGAGTGAATTACTTTTTTGTATGGAACAGTTGGTTTTTTCCCGCGATTTATGGGTTGATTCTACAGTAAAAGTTGTTCATAATGATGAGTACAATGACCTCCTTTAGGCTTGGTACATTCTATATGCGTAACCCTGTAGAGCCAGCAAGTTAACCTACTTTGCATGCCTGTGGCGTCTTAAGTTAGATCAACGCTCCAACAAACACGCTGCATAATTCAGTTCTATCTCAGTCGTCTTGGCAGTAACACGTCAGACGCTAATACAAAAATGTTACAGATTACATATAAGTAAAGAAGATGCACTCCGCTTTTTTTTTAAATAAGTAGCGACTCTTGCTACTAAACAATAAAGTGCAATTCAGGACGTGCGAGCGCTAACTACCTACAGCTATATTAACCTAGAAGTTGCCTCTCTGTCTATCGCGTAACTCTTGTCGTTTTATCTCTGTCTATCGCGCGGCAGGTCCGACAAGTCGGGTACTTGTAGCTTCATACCTACAGTGCCGAGTGCGCCAGCCCTGCCCATAGTAAATATGTTATCGTTACTTTGAGGAAGTTCATTGTTAAAAATGTTTCTTTGATGTATCTACTGTTTTTCCGCTTTAATGATAAGTTTTATTTTTAATTTATATTTATTGTCATTACACATTAATGGCTGATATGTATTGTTTCAGATCAACAGTTCAGTTTAATTCAGGTTTGTTTGTTGTTTTGCAGGCTGTCGTTCAGTGGGAGTTAAATGGCTGATGATGATGATGATGATTGTTTCAGATTTCATAATAATTATTTTCATTATTACAAATTAGTTTTAGGTTAGGTTAAATTAGCATCATTGACAAATGTCTGCAGAGTAAATAAATAATTGATCCCAAATTCCTTATACAAATGTGAAAATAGAACTAGTTTTGTTTAAATAATTTGAGTGTCTGTCAGTTGTCAACTGTCACTGTCAGTGGAAAGTGATTCTTCCTAGGGTTAAAATGTATTATTTTCAACCCGCTCCTCAGGCAACTTCAGACCTACTTTCCGAGTATGAGTAATGAAAATACTTTTGCCGGCCTAGGATGACGGATATTGACAGCTTTGTCTATTTCAGTAGTGCGAAAACGTGCCAAAGCATTGTGTCGCATATAATAGACGTCGATGTTGATTGTCGAGAAGGATGCTGATATCAATTATTATTATTTTAAGCAGTTATTTGTGACATTTTTAAAAGTAAATAAAAAAATTGAGGACATTAAATCTACTGATTTGGCATGTTGACGTTCAAGACTACTTGGTTACATACAATACACATGTTGGGATTCTGGGTATTAGCCATCCCAGTCCACCATATCTTATTTCCATTCCTGTTAACACCCACACTTGGGAGGTCTATATGAATCCAATCTAAAGGCCAAAAACAACACAGCCATTCAATAGTGGCCTTCTTGGTAACCTAGAATAAGTCCATATCATCATTGCACATCACCTCTAAGAAGTCTCCGTCTTCATAGTCTTGTAGCGCGCGCGGGTCGCGGGGGGGAGGGGAGAGGTCACCTGAAAAAAAAAGGTATCAGTCGTAGGACTGCACGTCAGAAATAAAAACTTAATTAGTAATTGACCTATTCCGCAAGAGATGGCGCTGTACACAAAATGACATCTAAACGTGACGGTCACGCGAGTTCAGTGTTTTCCCCCATCCCTAAAACTGCTCAACGTGCCTAAAGAAATTTTCACTTCAAAAAACGCATGTATAATTGTATTCAAAAGTACGCTGAAACTCACAAAACCTTGAAAAAATAACATCCTGTATTTTCATGGGTCAATCATAAGGATCAAATCTAACAAACAGTAAATTAAATATTTCTCGGATTTTAGCCGATTCGATCACAGAGTGTGGCAAGCGAGTTTTCGAAAACCTCTGAATGCAGATTTGTTTTGAGCAAAATTTGCTATTTCCAGTATATAGAGTACGTATATCCCTTCGGGTGCGGTAAAAAAAAATCCTCCCGATATATATAGCGATCATCAGTACCTGGAGGGGGGGACGCGGGTCGGTCGGTGTGCGAGTGACCGTCAGTGTCGCTCGAGCAGTCGCGCGCGTCAGTCGCGGGCGACGGCGGCGGGTTCGAGCCGTGCTCTGATTGGACGGTCGACTCGCCCCGGGACAGAGAAGGTATCTCTGAATCTGTAAGCACATTAAAAGTAGCGTCATTAAAAGCTGTATCTTCTGGTTCAATCATACATTTTCTGTGATAAATAGTCTCTATATCTTCTCTGCATCTTATGATGCAAAATCAAATAAATGCAAGCAGAACACAGTACTTTATGTGTTCAACATTCAGAAGTGGGATTAACATTGTATGTGTTATGACATGTCATAGACTAGGTCGGCCAACACAATTTCATAATGATGCATTACTGATTTTGTAATATGCAATATGCGTGTAATCTTATTCATCACACCTATTTGAAAATCGACAATTAGCTTATAAATTGTCATTGGCTTTGGAGAATAGCCGGAACCATATTCAAGTTTGTTCCTATGGGAGTTGGAGCGATTTGTCAAAATGTATCCCATAAAGGCATAAAAAATTTTTCATTTTTATTTGAGCTTTATTTACACTTGCAATCCAATTTCTATACATACGAGTTTCGAGGTCGTAGCTTTTTTTTTTTCAGCTTTTTCGTAGCTTTTTTTTGTATCACTCGAAGCCAAAATATTTTGCTCTTGGGCGGTGTATATTGAATTCCTCGCTTCACTCAGGATTCTATTTTTAGAAGCGAAGGATTCTATAGTAGAATCTTTCACTCAATTCAACATAACGCCCTCGATGACAAAATATTATCTTGTCCCCTTGTTACACAAATAACTATTTCTTGGCAGAGTGGTTGCGTGGATGGTAAACGAAGGCTCCTCTCTGTTGTTGTCTCTGCCTAGGGGGGGTTAGGCAAGACCCACTTTCTGTTAGCATTAACGCCTGCGGAAAGATGAAATTGTATGTAAATGACATTGACAATAACATTAGCTTGAGAGATGTACCTCAAGCTAATGTAATTTTCATACAATTCCATCTTTCCGCAGGCGTTAACGCTAACATAAAGTGGGTCTTGTCTAACCTCCCAGGGCTAGTGGCTCTCTTGATGAGGTCAATCCAGCAAGTAATCACAACGAGCACTATGCGTAATTTCTTACCCGTGAGAGTCTGTTTGAGTTGTTCCACAACCCTTTGTCTATTCTGTCTTGTCCGCTTGATCTTCCTCTGGTGCTGCTGTTTTCGATCATCTACGAAGATCTGGCTGGACTTCTCCTTTGAGATGCTGTCATCGCCTTTCAGTAGGAAGAAGTAGACGCCACCTGGTGTCCGGCGACGAGTGCCGTTCTGTAACATAATGATAATTTTTATACAAGAAATTTGCGCAAAAGACGAGTTTCATTAGCTAAAATTTTTCAGAAAAATTTTGAGCGTTGATTAACGTAAGTAAAGTCAGGCCATAAATAGTTAATAAAATTAAAAAAATTATAATCTTTTAAAAAAAACGAGTTCAAATGAGTATGCATTCAAACAAAACTACTGGTGGTACTTGGTGGTGAACAGATATTTGTCACCAACTCGCACTTGGACATTATTTGTGGTTTTACTTTAGAGTGTGTACTATAATCATGCCAAGTTTGACACTTGTGCGTATTGCCGTTTTTACATTAGAGCTAATACAAAAATATGTCATTATTTCTTAGTTAATCCGCCGTAACATTACATATTCTGTGAAAGTGTCAACTGGCTATGAAAGAAACAGCCATTAAAGGTAGGACGGACAGACAGACGGACAGCGTCTTTTGACGTCGACTAAGTAATGACATTCAGATACTGACCATAACTTACATCCCACCTTATGCTTCTATCCTTTGCATTTCTTTAAAAGGTAGCACGGGCGGACAGACATCATAAGCTTAGTGATAGGGTTCCGTTTACACCGTTTGGGTACGGAACCCTAAAAACAGATCTAATAAAAAATCTTCTGATGTCGATACTAACCATAACTAACATGCCACCTTCTGCTTCTATCCTTTGTGTTTCTGTATACAATTCAATGGCTTTGCTTGCACCTAATACCTGGACAATCCTCTCTGAAATTATAAAAAATTGTGTGTTGACAAATTTTTATTCATACAGTAACTAAGCGCGTGTTCACGTCAAGCTCGCAGGAGAGGGCGCGGCGGTCTAATAAATAGAAAAAAAAAATTTGGAGAGTGTGACGTATTTGCAGTGTTTATTAACAGGGATGAACTTTAACTTCATCTACGTCACCACCACAGCTAGACTGCTTTTCATCATCATTGTTTACATTATCATCTACACCACTGGAGCGTGTGTGCCAGCGCCTCAGAGCCTCACTCTGATATTTCAAGGAGTTGGGTTGGCTTGGGTAGGTGCTGGGAGGGGGAAATGCACAATACAGCCCAAGCGGGACGTCAGTTCAGCCCCCCGATTCTACTAAACAAATTGTCTTTAAATTGTAATTGTTGCGATTTTAATAGTTAAATAACTGCCTCAAAATTGACAGTTTTAAATATTTTTTCATACTAAGTTATAATATTAGTTATATACTACTATACTAAGTTATATATTGTATTTTTCTAGTTATTTTTTTTTATTTAAAACTTATTTTAAATATTTTTTTCTGAAAAAAAAGCCCCTGCTTCACACGTAAATTAATTACACACGTGCGAAGCCAGGGCAGGTCGCTAGTAACTTATAATTCCATCATGTAATACTTTATTAGTCGAAGATGTGAACATAGGAAATAACAAAATAAATTTATGAAAATATTACTTACCAACTAAATCTTTCTTCTCTTCATTCAATTTACTAGTGATCTCAGTGGCGATAGCATCGGCCGGGTCCTCGAGAGTTACTATCAAGTTTTCCAAATACTTCGGTTCACATTTTTCTTGTGCAAAATGATGACTGTTCACTCTTTTACCGAGCCTTAGCTTAATATTAGACCTGTCTTGGTTGCGTCTCTTATTCGAAGTGCGGTCTATATCATTAGTAGTGAAAACCTTTTTGGAAACGTAATTATCGTCTAGTCTATACTTAATTGTGTAGTCATAAGATTCAACACCATATCTGCTCTTTTTGGATACATCACAGCTGACCAACTCTTCGGTTAGAAGCTCCTCCTGTAATATATAAGATTATTAGTGCACTAAGCGCTTTAATTCCACTTTTATTATACGAACTGCTATCATCATCATCATCACCACGAACCGGAAGACGCAGCATAGATAGGCCTCCCACTAGATGGACCGACGACATTGTGGGAGTCGCAGGCATCCAGTGGATGCAAAAGGCAGGCTGTCGTTCAGTGTGGAGGTTTTAGTGTGGAGGTTTTAGTGTGGAAGTTTAAGGGGAGGCCTATGTTCAGCAGTGGACATCTTCTGGCTGATGATAATGAAGCGTGCTCCGCCTTAGACCGCATCATCGCTTAACATCAGGCGAGTTGGCGTTCAAACGCAAGCCTATTAATTAATAAAAAATTGTTATTAGAGGGGTCATCCTTACTCACATTATGGTGGGGGCAAGGAGGAAAGTATCACAATAGGCTGTCTGGCTGGCTGGCTGCTGACGCTGAGTTGACTGGCGTTCAATTTATTACACCTATCAGGCTTAGCAAAGGATGTAATTAAATACATTCATTATCATCATCCAGAAGACGTTCACTGCAGAACATAGGCCTCCCCTTAGACCTCCACACTGAACGACGGCTTGAAATCTGCATCCACTGTGTGTCTGCAACTCATATGATGTCGTTGGTCCATCTCCGGTTTGTGGCCTCCACTAAAGAACCTTTCTTCCCCATCGGTAATCAGTTCTTCGAGTGATGTGGCCTACAGATTGCCACTTCATCTTGCAAATTTTAGTAGCTATGTCGATGACTCTGGTTCTTCGGCGAACATCCATGTTCTGGATTCTATCACGCAAAGAAACTCCGAGCATAGCTCTATCAATTGCCCGCCGTGTGACTCTGAGTTTATCCAAATGGCCATCAGTTAGGGACCACATTTTAGTATCTGCAGTACATAACTTCCTTTTTCATCCACGTCACCACAACGGCAAGACTTTCTTTTCATCGTCATTATACACACTTTCATCTACGCCACTGAAGCAACCAGTGTGCCAGTGCCCCAGAGCCTCGTTCTGATATTTTAAGGAGTTGGGTTTGCTCGAGTAGGTGATGGTAGGAGGAAATGGACAATACACCCCAAGCGAGTTGTCAGTGAAGGAATTATCGCCCCCATCTCGAATAAGAATAATCAAGCGAAGCCACGCGGGCAAGTTAGTATTAGTAGTGATAACTGTAGGTTAATGACATTTAATATGAACATTACCTGCAAAGCTTTGCACCAAACATTATATTTGTCCTTCTTATCGGGTTTCTGCGATGGTG
The DNA here is from genome assembly GCA_914767915.1 of Agriopis aurantiaria. Lineage (NCBI taxonomy): Eukaryota > Metazoa > Arthropoda > Insecta > Lepidoptera > Geometridae > Agriopis > Agriopis aurantiaria. Next base: position 12,664,677 of record OU611999.1, read on the forward strand.
GCGGTCTTCGCGGCCTCAGCTTCGTTCGTTTCGCGCGCCTACGGATCTCCTCGTCGGAATCCGAGCAAGTAGACTCCTGTTCTGACGCCTCGTCACTTTGGTCGTCTTGTATTTGCATGTTCACGAGCGAGGGCGGGTTAAAGGCTTCAGGCCGAGCCAAGGGGATGTAAGCCCCTTCCTCAACATCAGAATCATCCAACTGCAACACGAAAAAAACTAAATAGGACGCATATAACAGCCTTTTGAGCAATACCAGGAAAGGCAGCTTGTAAAGCTATTAAAACGATTACTGTGTTATTTAAATTTATAGTGTAGATAGCAGAGCTTTTGGCTACACTGGCACAATAGATTTTAATGCTATAACTTTAGGAAAATTAACAAAAACACGATAAAATGCAGATTGCAAAAGTGACACTCTTACCTCCCCATCTTCTCGTTCATGAGACACCTCTACGTCTAATTCTCCTTCTGTTGTCGACATCATTCTCAAAGGGTGTTATTGAAGGAGATAAATAGAACAGCATGAACTTAATTCCAGAAGTGAACATATAATTCTGCCAAGAATTTAATAAATTCGTTTCAATTTGCAATACCAATAGCTGTCATTTTGGTAGATTTTTGCTTTTCTTTTCTCGTTTGTTTGACACAATTTTGACTGTCTGACTGTTGTAGACTTTTTTCACTCACCATAAGACAAGCTAAAGCCTTTTATACCATGCCGCCTTTTCATTTGTTGTATTTTACTGACAAAAATACAGGGTTATGCGGAAAGGATGCAACTAAACCGAAAGGGGTTCATTATTCATTATACCCATCATATTTTTCTATAAAATATAGTTATATTATTTTACGATTTTGGATTGGTGCCTTTGACATTGGTTGTTCATAATGATGGGACCCCTTTCAGCTTAGTACACCCTTTCCGCGTAACCTTGTATATACCCTAGACAGAGGGCAAGAGGGACTTGGGGGGGGGGGGGGGGGGGGAGGGGGGGGGAGAAGATGGGCCCTTACAACGTCCTTGGTGGTCCTTAGATGCCCTAATCCATCATGCTGGCGTAGTACCTGTAAGACAATAAATGTCTTTGAACTTTTCGAGGTTCAGGCATACTGGTTTCCTCACGATGTATTCCTTAGCTGTTTTAAGCGATGGCATTGAAACTGCACATAATTTATTTAAATTACTATAAGTCATTGATTCAGATCGAAACGGGTACCGTCAGATTGTAAAGAGCAAAAACAACCGCTCAGCCACCATCCATTACACTTACCAGAATAATAATTTTAGTGGAGTTTGTTCCTCTGTTACTATTCTGGGGTTAGCTCAGATCTTATTTTGTTTTTTGAATTATAATGAACACAGGAAGGGAAAAATGTATATAGACGAAAATAAAAATAATTTTGGTTTGTCATGAACCTACTTACCCAAAATAGTAGGTTCATTTTGAATGTTGATGAGCTTTGGCGCCAACGCTATAAAATATATCGCCTCAATGTATTAGTTTCACTTGTGTATTTTCGAGTGTTATTGTGTAATAGTGGTAGTTTTCTTTTTATAAGTGTTCGTGAAGTAGACAAGTGATTAAAAAAGTTGAACGGTACCGTTGTGGTGGTATTTTCATGGTGTTTTCTATACTACATATAAGCCTCTAGCGTCTTCACTACTGCACAACACATGCACTCAAAAATAATATAAGACAAGGCGGTATGGCCTTCATTGCATTAGCGTACCCAGTGGACGAAAAAAAATGTGAAATTTGAATAGTTTTAGTTTTTCAAGTTTCAAGTTTCAAAACTTGTACGTGTGGTAATTAAAAACTATTATTATTATATTATTATAGTAGCATTTATATTATTCTTTGTTGTATGTGTACTCGTGTGAAGAGTAGCAACGAATTTACGTTCGCGTTATCGTATAGTTTGTGTTTGATTGTTTTCTAGCAGACGTTTCAAAACGACGCGACTCTACACATTATTGTAAAAGAAAATTATCTAAACATGTAAGACATAACAATATATTATTTTCTATTTGTTTTCTCTAATAAATTATGGCTCTCAAAACACTGAGCGGGCGTACCTATTCATAATACCACGCTTAGTGTCAAAGAGTAATTTTTAATAATAGGAAACCTAGTGTTTTGGAAGGCGTTGACGGAAACAGACGGATCCGAAACCAACCACCAAGAGGCCCGTTAAAAATAATATTCAGCCCATGAACCTAAGCCATTATAAGGGCGCCTTTACCTGAAGCCCCTTAGCTGAAGTAGCGTGCGTCCACTTTTTTTTTTGCCTTCTGTGGTCCACTCTTGATTTTCGCAGTCATAATATCCATGGGCGTAGGTAGTACCTATAGTAGGTATGCTAAAAAAAATTGTTGAATTACACAATTTTGATCCTTTTGAGCCTATCATGTCCACTGCTGGGACACAGAAACTTCTTTCGTCAATATAGTAAGGGTCCTATCACATTTATTGACGAAAAAAGCATCGAAAACTGGATTTTTAGTATAATTTTTCTTACAACTAATTAGATCTGTAGAAAATTCAGCTGCTGTATTAAATAGATCTGTATTTTTTATTGAATGTAGCGGCTTCAGATTTTGTTAAAACTCAACATATCCATTTGTTTACAAAAGTAGTTTTTCGTAAAACTTTAGGGGGGAAAGTTTGAGAATGGATATCGTTAAATTACTGTCATAAAATAAACATTTTTATGTTATGGTTTACTTATTTTATATTTATCTTGAAAATTACGGCTTTATTCGTTTTATGCCCGAAAATACAAATACTTAAAATTGAATGGTTCATTTTGTAATAGGCCTCTTAAAACAGCTATAGGCGTAGGTAAAGGCCCCTCTATTACGGAATAACATCCCATTACCACAATGTTTTTTAACCACAGGGCTGCGTTTGAGGGAGTAAGCCAAATGATGATTCGACCTTATGATCGACAATCGTTGATTGATTTTCGTACAGCAAGACTGCCTAAAAAGCGGCGAGCGTTGTCAATAGGACTAGGAGAAGGATCAGCTGATGATTACAACCCACGGGAGCATCGTGAGCCCAAACAACCTATACCGTAAGTCTACGGCGTAAGAACTATGTGTCCACCGTTCGAACTAGCGAGGGAGAAATAATGGACCTTGCAGCTGTATCCAGAGACAATTTAAATCACAGAAATGTAAAATAAAATAAAAAATAGAACGGCTGTCGAGGCATTTTTGCATTCGAAATCAATTAGCAACTGTGATGCGGACAAAAAAACTTTGAGACCTAACCCAAAAAGGTAAGGTCCAAGTTCTATGGATGCGAAGTTCGACGCGTTGATCTAAATAAGAATGTTCAATCAAGGTTCACTCATAATACCTGGCGACAGATTTTCTTTCTCATTTCCGTTCTATTTACTTCTCTATTCTGTGATTTAAATCACAAAACAACTACTATTGTTGGCGGTGAACGAAACGCCACCGCGGGCTAACATGCCGCCCACGTCATCTAGTGCCAAAAATGAAACTTAAATATTAATTGATGGTTCGGATATTGTCATTAGGTACATCACACAGTCTAGTCTAGACAAACCTGCAGTGCAAGTACCGTTCTTTATCGATCGTCAAATTCGCTAAAATGCCATAGAATCGATCACAGCGAGTACTGAAAAAATGGCATATTATCGAATTTGACGACCTCAACTGTCAATTTGACGATCGATAAAAGAACGGTACTTGCACTGCATACTCGTATAACTCGTAATAGGCTACCGGTTTTTAAATTCAATTATCTTATAAAAAAGCCGACCACATACATTTAACCATAATATCCAGTAAACAATATAAACCAAAACATCGTAATCAAAAACCAAGACGTCGTAATCGCCCATGTAAAACCACCCTAATCAGGGCCGGATTTAGAGGTCCAGAGGCCTCGGGGCAACAAAGGAGCGGAGGCCCCCTCGCCCCAAATTATTTTCCAAATAAAGTAAACAATTTTTTTTCAGTCGAGTTTTTCAATAAATAATTTATTGTGAAACCAAGTAGATTCCCTTAGTATTGAACAAACACATATAAATATAAACGGAAACAAGAATTATCTGAAATTAAATTTTAGGGTTAACGAACGGAACCTTTCGAGCTTTTTTCTTAAGTTAGGTAAAGGTGAAAGAGCAAAAAAAACAAATATCAAAGGAAAAGATGCTTACTAGTGTTAACTAGTTGGAATTTGAAAGATTTTTTTTTCCGAAGTCTCTATTGTGGGGGCCCCCCGTTTGTGGAAGCCCCGGGGCTTTCGCCCCGGTTGCCCTCCCCTAAATCCGGCCCTGACCCTAATGAACCATATTAAAATGATATGTGGGACCTATATTACTACAATTATTGGCCGGTTTATAGTATTATACTATACCGAATTCAATAAACCGGCCAAGTGCAAGTCGGGCTCGTGCTCGTGAAGTGAGGGTTCCGTACTACCACAAAATACAAAAAGTGGTACAAATAGACAACATCACGCCCAGGAGGTCACCCATTCATAAGTATCCGACCGCGCAGTGACCGACTCGCACTTGGACAATGGACATGTCTTCTGTGCGTAAAGGCCCCAGTTAACCTCAACATAATGTAAGTTCGGTGACAATGCTATGTTATGATACCATCGAGTTGGTCTGATGATGGAGACGTACGGTAGCCATTGGAACTCCTAAACAAAACGACGTAACTCCGTCGAGTTTGGGTTCGTTGGTTTTGTCTTCCCAACCATTTTGGTCCTAGATGATAAATTCAATATGGCGGACGCCCCAACATGGCAGACAGAATGTTCTTATCTACCATCATGATATGGGTATCAAATGAAAGGGTTTGCTGAGAAGAATACGAAGAAGGTTGTTTTTAAAAAGTATTTTTTTACTTCATCTAAACTCGCGTGAGGATACATTATAAATTATTATAACACCGGCTTGCACTCACGATTATGTTTTTATCGTTCGAGACGATCAACCGGTTTCGGAGTCATTAGAGCCCCTTCGCGTGGAATACGCGCGGTTCTGGAGAAGGTCGCCCGTGTACTGGCGATGCCAAGGCCGCGGCGGCGGTGCGCGCACGCGCAGAGCCTGCTGCCGCTCTCGCTGCCCTTGCACCCGCCTGCCCTGCGACTTTTGCCTCCGGTACTGGTTTATTCTCTTCCGTTTCGCTGAATCGTGAGGGCAAGCCGGTGTTATAATAATTTAGTATTTTTTTAATTAATAAAGTTTATTTTTGTCCCTCAAGTGTATGGATGGCGTATTTCAACGTCATTCGGACAGGGCTCGGAGCGGGCCTGCTGGGCTTTCCTCTCGCTATCAGCCAGACTGGTATGGGGTTAGGGGTCGTGCTGGGCATATTATCTGGAGTGCTCATCATTCACATGCATTTGGTGCTGGTATGAAATAAATACTCCTACTAATGTTAACTTTTTAGGGTTCTGTACCCAAAGGGTAAAAATAGGACCCTATCCCTAAGCCTACGATGTCTGTCTGTCTGGCTCTTTCGAATCGTAATAGATAGCCAATAAAAAAATATCACATAATATATAATATAACGGCGGATTAACTAAGAAATAATAAATTAGTCGAAAAGTAGAAACAAAAAGGGGTTACAACAAACGTATTTTTTTCAGCGTATTTTTGTATTAGCCCTAATGTAAAAACGGTAATACGTACAAGCGTCAAATTTTGCATGATTATAGTACACCCTCTAAAGTATACCTACCTAATAATAAATAATAAATATTGGCCAAGTACGAGTCGGTGATAAATTTCTGTTCATTAACAAGCAACTGGTTATTTCGTTATGGTACTAATCGATATGGTACTGAGACGTGGTCCTTAACTGTTGGCCTTTTGGAAAAGCTCAGAGTCACACAGCGGGCAATGGAGAGAGCTATGCTCGGAGTTTCTTTGCGCGATAAGATCCGAAACGTGGATATTCGCCAAAGAACCAGAGTCAACGACATAGCTGTTGAAATTTGCAAGTTGAAGTGGCAATAGGCAGGCCACATCGCTCGAAGAACCGATAACCGATGGGGAAGAAAGGTTCTGGAGTGGAGACCACGAACCGGAAGAAGCAGCGTAGGGAGGCCTCCCACTAGATGGACCGACGACATTGTGAGAGTCGCGGGTATCCAGTGGATGCAAAAGGCGGGCTGTCGTTCAGTGTGGAGGTTAAAGGGGGAGGCCTATGTTCAGCAGTGGACGTCTTCCGGCTGATGATGATGATGATGGTTATTTCGTTATTGAATTTTCTGGTGGTACGGAACCCTCAGTGCGCGATCCCGACTCGCACTTGACCGGTTTATTTCTTCTTGAGGCACGTTGGGCATTCTTTGGGATGGGGAAAGGAAAGTCACTGAACTCGTGTGACTGTCACGCTCTACCTATTCGTTCGGTAAAGTCAGCTCGAGTCGACTAAGGGAGCGAGAGAGACATCGATCGACGTCTAATTCGAATATAGGCTCGGATCCTCCCAGTCGTAAATTTTTTGAATTATCTATACGGAATTGAACAATATCTTCTATCTTTTTTGTAAAACTGTTTTTTGAATTATTTCCAGTTGAAATGTTTGAATGAGATCAGCAAACAGCTCAAAATACCGACCATATCGTATAGATATGGGTTCCGTATCGCTATGCTCCATGGCCCACCATTCACACACTGTATCGGGAGGCGAGGACCGTAAGTTTTATGAACTCACTAGCTGTTGCCCGCGACTTCGTATGCGTATATTTTCATATAAACTTTCAACACTCGCCAAGTTTCTTAGCGGACCTCTATACTCCGGAATCTACCTGCCAAATTTTAGGTTCGTAGGTGAAGAGTATAAAGATTTCGAGATGAGTAGTCCGAGTGAAAAAAAAAGTGCTGGGTGTAAGGAAAATGTTCCCGAAGTTAAAACGCTAATATTATTAATACCTTCTAACCTTAGAATAACTACTCAGAGAAGGTAAGTTTCCAAACAACGCCTTCTCAAAACGTAAGCTACAAATTTGCTTTGTAGCTTACGTTTCGATTGGTATTTTAAACGATTTCAGTAAGAAAATTAATGGATTACCTGTGGAATGTCACACCATAACTCTTATGCTGCTTTTCTGATTTGTTGTGGTACGATTTCACCACGCAAATTGTCATAGTAATTTTTTTAAATATTTTTTGGAGCCATATATGACACCATTTGAATGGCTTAAATTTTGCGAATGTACTTGGTTTCTTTGTGTAGTTATTCTAAGCTTTTAACCCTTTTCCAACGACTTGACGTCGCCTACAGGCGTAAAAAATATTTTGTGGCCAGACCGCCAACGAAGTCTACTTATGGGCGACACCACTTTTGATTTCGACGCTCATTTACAGGAAATATAGTAACAGATTATTTTAATAGTATTTTTTTATTATAATTATATAATAGTTCATCTAAAATTCTAAACGAAGTGAATAAACTGAAAGCTTGTTCTTTAGCGTATAATTTTGAAATTTGAATTTGTTCGATTTGATTTGTCTGTAAAACGTAAAAAAAAAGAAAAGAAGTAATTAACAAGGACTTATTAATATTTTTTTATTTAATTTTACAGTTGTATCGTTGCCACATTTATGGTCTTAAGTCAACTTGGGATTTGCACCGTGTTTATAGATTTCACCGCTGATAGTTTGCGAGATGTAAGTGGAAAAGTATCACACTTTTGCTTTTATAATAGGTACCTATGCGTTTGACTGCCAACTCACATGATTGCGATGATGCGGTCTACGATGGAGCACACTTTTTTATATACCTAGTATACAGGTCTACGTTAGGCCACCAACTCGCCTGATGGTCAGCGACTTTGCAGCCGAGGATAGATAACACGTTGATAGAAAAAGTCTATTCACTCTAACCTTGAAGATGCCTAGATTTCTCAGGAAACACTTGGCTGGAAGAAACCGATTCCCCCGTGATTTGAAGACACTCAGATTGTAACTAGAATCTGCGCAAAAAGAGAACCGGCCTTTGCATTGGCATAACGGTGAACTAACATTTTAGTCGGCAAGTAGGTATGTGAAGGTACCCACCCGCCTAGTAGCACCCGAGTGTTAGTGAGAACTAAGTAAGTAGGTACTAGGTACCGACCAAGTATAAAATATTTTTAGTCGAGCTGGCAAAATGCTCTGTAGTGCCTTCAAAGGAAGTGCTAAAGAAACGACTCCAAACTCGACTGCACGTAGCAGTGCTGCCGCAACATTGTTGGCCGCATAGGTTTACCTATATGAGATTACATTCCGAGCTACGCAGCAATGCCGCGGTAGCAATGCAGCCGCAGCCTCTGAAAGTATTCCCATATAAACCTATAGATAATGGACCAGTAGTGCTGCATTATGTACTTACTTTAAAAATTCATTTTCGAAATGACCGCCTATAGTAAAAAATAAAATAAAATAAAAAACTCTCAAATAATTCGCATAACAATTTAACTTGTAATTCGCTTTTAGTCACTGTTAATCCACTGCCATCTAATTAGTCATCATAATTATTACATCTACATTTGTCTACTTTTCATTACCTACTAAGAAAGATAAGCACCAGCAGGAAGTTAAAATCTACCTGTATTATTAATTAGCCCATCTCTGCATAATACTTGTTTTATTTATTTTGTAGGATGTGTCAGTCCAGATTGCGTTGTTTAAGCATCTTGTGACTCGAACAACAACAACTTTAGTTTGGATTGTTTTTCTAATTACTTGGGTGTGTAGGTATTTAATTACGCACACCGTAAATATCTATAATAGATATAAATATTATATATGTAGACGTATGAACTATCTTATTTTGTAATTATTGTAGGTAAATTTTTCTTACGATGTCAGAGTGCGTATTATTATTTTTATCAGCAGCGTAGAGTGAATGTTGTGTTGGTACCAGGACAAACCAGCTGTGGTTTTTTGGTACGACATTAGTTTAACAAATATTGTAACATGAATTAAGTAAACAATAAAAAAAAAAAAAAAAAAAGCCGAGTTCGGAATCATACCTTTACTGAGAACAAACAACAGAAACTCTTTTTGCACAGACTTTATCGGAGAACACTCATTCAGGCAGCGCATTCTACAGACGAGCAGTTCGCACAATACTGATGTGTCAAGATCTGGGAGTAAATTCCTCCGATCTCGTCATCGTAAACAAATTTCCGATCCCCATTTACAAGGCGCGCGCCACCTTGTAGGTAGGTATTTTAGTAAGACGTGCGCTTTCGAAAATAGTAATTTCTGCTTCTGTAACATTATTGTGACATTAGAACTACGTGTTTCTTTTTAGGTCATGGATTGGAAGAGTTCTAAAACAGCTATGATGTTTCTTTTGGTGCCTTATATGCTATTAGAATTCTCTATGAAAACCTTCAAAGTCGTCGGTTACGTTACTTTGCTTGGTACTCCCAACAATATGGTTTAAACATTTTAATTACCTACTTAGTTTAGTAGTTGAAGTGGCAGTGGGCAGGGCGCATATCACGCAGAACAGATAGCCGATGGGGTCTAAAGGTTTTCGGATGGAAACCACGGACCGGTAAGCGCAGCGTAGGACGTCCACCCACAAAATAGATAGACGACCTAAACGAGATCGCAGGGAAACGCTGGATGCAGGCCGCTTCCAACCGGCCCTTTTGGAGATCAATGGGTGAGGGAGGCCTATGTCCAGCAGTGGACGTCCTATGGCTGAAATGATGTTGGTATCTACTTAGTATTTACACTAGGCTATTTACCGAGATTTTAGCCAAGTTATCTTAGTTTCAATCTTTTTTGACATCTTCCAAGTTCCAGTGAACATGGTACATTCAAGTGCGCCAAAATATCGGAAACTAAAAACTCATGAAAGTCACGGTAAATATCACGTGTGATAACTTAAATCCACGTTAAAACAGTCAAGTGGAACCTATTGGCGGCTTGCAGTACCTAAGACAGGAGCCAGACTTTACTAAACCCTCTCGTTGGGTCTGGCTCACTTGCACCTTGGCACTGCTATATCGATAGAAATAGCAACCGCAGGCAGGCTGGTAATGTAAAAAACAGCAACCACATTGGCTGTTCTAAAGTAGGTACAACTACCAGCTGTAGCGCCATACATTGCTTGCTATTTTGGTATTATGTAAATTTGTTGCTTGTTGGCAGTGCTCGAAATGGACCGGGACGCACCGGAACGCCGTTCCGGTTCGTGAAATCACCGTTCCTTTTCGTAAAAGTAGATTGAAACAAGTATCAAAAATATTTTAGAAAAAAAAAATACCCGCGGCCTCAATATGTAGCCTATGTCACTCTGTACCTAAAGAGGAATCCAACGACACCTCGTCAAAACCGGTCTAGCCGTTTAGGCTACAGGAACCCAGAAACATGTTTACATACAACCCAAAACATTACCCTCCTTCTTGGACAGTCGGTTAAAAGTTCGCAAGGTTTGAAAGGAAATGCGTTCCGGTTCAATTCAAGTCCAATACGACCACTGCTTCTTGGTCGATAAAATATCACTAACAGAGAACTTGTATGGGCAATAGCGATTAGCAATCAGTGGCAGCAACTGTCCACAATCTACAAAAGTGTCTTAATTTTTTTTTCTTTTCTCATGATAGAATTTTGGCATTGATGTTGACTTTTGACAGTTGCTCGATTATTTTGGTTTACGAGTACTCAGGGACGTTGTATACCCAATAGGCACCCAATAAGGAAGGTATAAAACGTCTTTGCGAGTACTAGATAAAGTTTTTATTTTTATTTTCTAGGTACCGCATTGAATGTTGCGGGTCTCGCGTTTGTTTTCTACCACATCTTCTTGTCGCCACACGGAGAGTTTATCCATGCAAATATAGAAGCATTGCCTTTGGCCTTCTGCTTTGGCACTTACCTTTTTAATCTAAGCGCTGTTGGCGTGGTAAGTTTTTCGCCCATACTCGTACTGTTAGAGTCCCAGGTCTATTCTTACTTTGCCATAGATCACTATCTTCCGTCCGCCTTCTGGGAGTGGTTTGCTGATCATAACTATTCATCAGTCGTGCGACTCACGCTGTAGGTGGCATGTGTCATGCTTAGTTATTGTGACTTTATCTGTAACATATAGGGCTCGGCCTTCAGCCTCGCCAATAGTAAGAAGGTTCGTCTATGCCAGGGGTGTCCAACAAAATTTTGTGGTGGGCCGGATTTATTAACTTCCTGATATGCTCGTCCACGTTTTCGCCGAGTCGTATTGTGATCGATCGATGTAATTTTTTGAAGAACAGCGTTTACTGTTATACAAACATATGTTAACAATACTTATATTTAAGCTTTAGAATTCTTTAGTTTAATTATATTTAGTATAATGTCTCAATTGATATTGGAACAATAACCGGCTACGTGGTCTGACTCGCGGGTAATTTTGAGACTGCCAATCATAGACGCCGACAGTGGCGCCGCCGGTGCATGTGATTGCTTGCTTGAATAGCCAATCGCAGGCACCGGCGTTCGCGCCGTCTGGGCATGAACAATGGCGATAAGGAGTCGTATAAAACGATGAAGAGTCAGCCCACTAGCCCTCTGTTCTGTTTCGTACTTCGTGGCTTCACGTTCATTTAGTTGTTGAAGAAGTTAATTATCCACTATAATAATTGTAATAATATAATATAAAGTGAAATATAGAGGTGAAATGAACCATGTAAGTACAGTTTTATTACTTAAATCCTATCCCTGCCAGTGTAAGTGTAGGTAGAAACAATGGTCCAACCAGATTATGCATTACAAAATACTGGGTGTGCCATTATTTCAGAAGTGGGATGAACTAAAAACGCCCTAAAACTAATAATATACATGATGCTGTGTAGCCAATTTGTTTAATTAGAAATGTGTTAACCTATTAATTTGCTTTCAAAAACGAAAATTGGTCAGGGATTCTTGTTGGTACTTACTGGTCGACCTAGATCGAGACTATCCAGTGATGCTGGCTTAATTCCAGATTAATATTATAGTCAGTGTTTGGATGAATTCAATCGACTACCGGAGGGTACTGGAGTAGGAGTACTAGGTTCATTCTCTATTAGCGACACTATTGGATTTCCATGCAAATGAAATAATATAAAATTGATACCAACGTTTGATATTTTATTTTTAAATATATATTTTTTTTTCTCCATACTCGTACCTATAAATTCGATTTTGCAAATCTTGTTTTTTTTTGTAAGTATTCATTGGTCTATACTCAGAATTGATAGGATGCTGGGTGGGGTTATGCTATAATGGATAAATTTGATGAAAGTTGCTTTCTGATAGCTGCTTTCTGATAGCCTATTTTGAGACTACCAATACTGCAGTTTTTTTAACGAGCTTTTATTCAATTTGCCCTATTGATAGTATGTATGTACGTTCGTATAATTAGGACAAATCTTGCAAGTGAATTTTAGACTAGTTATCCTCAACCGATTGATCTAAAATTTTGGCATACCAATTGCTTATTTATCTAAGTTTGGTGAGAATGCAATGCTATGTACCTGACCTACCATCGAGCTGGTCTAATGATGGAGACAGAAGGTGGCCATAGAAACTCCTAAACGAAACGACGTAACCCCGTCGAGTTTGGGTTCGTTAGGTTTATCTTCCCAGGCACCTTTGCTCCCAGGTGCTAAATTCAATATGGCGAACGCCCCAAGATGGCGAACAAAATGTTACTACCATCTTGATAATGGTATAAAATGAAAGTTTTTGCTGAGTACGTAAAAACTTGTTCAAGTATTATTATTTTTTTTAAATTATTTTACTTCTTTATGAAAACATGCTTGCTGACTGGGATTTAAGAGTGAAATTATTTATGGGCTGTGTTAATAAATAGTTTTGTCATCCTAGTTAGCGTTTGTCAAACAGTCTGCGTTACCACCAGTACTACTACCAGTACTACTACCAGTACTACTACCAGTACTACCACCAGTACTATTACCAGTGCTATTACCAGTGCTACTACCAGTGCTACTACCAGAGCTAATAACAGTGCTACTACCAGTACAACTACCAGTACAACTACCAGTACTACTACCAGTACTACTACCAGTACAACTACCAGTACAACTACCAGTACAACTACCAGTACAACTACCAGTACAACTACCAGTACAACTACCAGTACTACTACCAGTGCAACTACAAGTGCTACTACAAGTGCTACTACCAGTACTACTGCAGCTACTTTCAATTCTAGCCAATCAGGCCTCAGTTTTTGCTCAGTGACTTTGCGTGAATAATCTCAATTTCAGGATAACTCACGAAGACACGTGCTACGCACCCCGGAAAGCACGTCCACGCTTACTCACGGGCTTGCTCACGTGCGTGCAACGCCCAATAACACAAAAATGCGTAGGCGTCGTTCGCGCAGTCACTCAACTCGAAACTCGAGAGGGCGTACGAGCCGCCGTTCTTCAATCTTGGAGACCAACCCCTATCACCGGACATTAGGTCGAACACGTGATTGGGCGCTGCAAGCTGAACACCTCAATGGAAACCAAGCTGTGCACCACTCGCGCAGCAGAGCTGCGCCTCACGTCGAGCCCCTGTTCCTGCGACCGGGCTGTGCACCGCTCGCGCAGCAGAGCTGCGCCTCACGTCGTGCCCTGTTCCTGCAACCAGGCTGTGCACCGCTTGCGCAACAGAGCTGCGCCTCACGTCGAGCCCTGTTCCTGCGACTGGACTGTGCACTGATCGCGCAGCTGAGCTGCGCCTCGCGTCGAGCCCTGTTCCTGCGACCGGGCTGTGCACTGCTCGCGCAGCAGAGCTGCGCCTCACGCCGAGCCCTGTTCCTGCGACCGGGCTGTGCACCGCTCGCGCAGCAGAGCTGCGCCTCACATCGAGCCCTGTTCCGGCAATCAAGCCGAGACTCATGTGGGACACCAACATGTTAGTCAAGCGGGAATCGCCAGTGGTGAGTCCACTACGTATAATAGTAATTCATACCTGACTGAACTTGCAGCTATTCTTAAATTCATTTCAAACAATAGTTTCGGAAAATTGCCATACACAACATGACACGCACAACACGACATACACCACACAACACGATTCCCGAGTTTGACCCATCAAAACAGGAACAAAAGATGGCTATGTTGGCTTCATAAGGTTAACGAGTGTGCGACCATATATGATTGGACGGACAAGCAAATTGTCCGTTTTGCATTGCCAAAACTAAAAGGCACAGCTCAAAGATGGTACGAAGGTCTTCCATCTGTCCTGTTTTCATGGGTCGAGTGGCAGGATAAACTTTCAACTGCTTTCCCACCCAAAGAAAATTATGTCCAAATGGTTAGACATGCTAGCTAAGAGAGCCCAGTTTACTGACTCTCTAGAAGAATACTTCTACCAGAAACTGGTTCATAGAAATAGGTGTGGTATAGTGGGTAGGCAGGCCGTAGACTGTTTGCTGCATGGTATTGACAATCGGTCTGTTCCGACTTGGTGCTGAAGCAACGCAATTCGACAACCCCACTAAACTATTGCCTTACTTGCGTAATGCTCGTAGCATCAAAACAAACGCTGACTGGTTAATAAGGCAACCTGTGAGTCAATCTAACTTTTTGCATAGGCCTGCCCACTGTTTTAATTGTAAGGAGGGTCACACTGTCTCGCATCGCAATGCACGCAGTCTGTAAAAAGATGTATTGTATTAAGTGCAGAAGAGTTGGCCACGACACTGAAAATTGTTTTTTCAAGCCTAGAAACGAAACATCTGACAAAAAAAGTAACGCGCATAGGTAGTGATAGCAAGTTCATGCCTTCTTTTGAATGTTTGCCATCGATTACGCCAAAACCCATCGATGCGTCTGAGCCCAATCAAATAAATTCCAAGACTACCTTTGTAAATGGTTGTGCAATCCAATCGTAATATGAGTTTGGGAGTGAATGATTGATGATACGTTAGTTTGAAGTCCAAAATAATTAATTTGCTTGGATTGTACAGCTGATGGCTTCGATCTTTCACGAGGTTTTGGCAATTCTGTCGTACATTGTATAGGAAGGCAGATAGTAAAAGTTGTTATCGATGATGTAGGTGCAAAGTTGGACCTCCTCATAGTTCCCGATGCAGTTATACGTACAGGTTCACACACCACAGACTGACCAGACTGGCCAGACTGTCACAGAACAACCACATGCAATTATTCGGAAAACCGGTAGAAATTTGCAGATCTCACAGCTAGCTAATTTAAACACTGCTACAAACAGCAAAACAAATGTGTACTGTGAAAGAAATGCAAACGTTTCTGGTGCTACGATACTAGATTTATACACAGATTTCGTCAAATTGTGTGTGGCCTCGAAAGCAGGTTTGATGACCTTCAGCCTCCCGAACAAGCCGGTTTCCGTAAGAGCTGGAACACCATAGACCACATACACACGCTCCGCCAGATTATACAGAAGACTGAGTAATATAATCGGCCATTATGTCTAGCGTTTGTGGACTATGAGAAAGCCTTTGATTCAATCAAGACCTGGGCAGTATTGCAGTCCCTTCAGCGTTGCCATATCGACTATAGGTACCTATATCGAAGTGCTCAAGGGTTTGTATAGAAACGCCACCATGTCGATCCGATTACAGAACGAGAGGACGGAATCAATCCAATTGCAGAAAGGTGTGAGACAGGGAGATGTTATCTCTCCGAAACTGTTCACGATCGCATTGGAGGATGTTTTCAAGCTCTTGACTGGAACGGATTCGGCATCAACATCAATGGCGAATACATCACTCACCTTCATTTTGCCGATGATATAGTCATCATGGCAGAGTCGCTGGAGGTCCTCAATACGTTCAATATGATGCTCAGCGACCTCAGTAGCCTTTCCCAACAGGTGGGTCTTAAAATGAACATGGACAAATCAAAAATCATGTCCAATGTTTTACCCGTGCCGGTAGTCATTGGGAACAATACTCTCAAAGTTGTAGACCATTACATCTATCTTGGACAGATTGTTCAGTTAGGTAAGTCCAACTTAGGCAAGAGGTCGCCCGAAGAATACAACTCGAATGGACAGCGTTCGGTAAATTGCGTGACATCCTTTCGTCCAAGATACCACAGTGTCTAAAGACAAGGGTCTTTGACCAGTGTGTGTTGCCAGTGATGACATATGCTACTGAGACGTGGTCCTTAACTGTTGGCCTTTTGGAAAAACTCGGTCACACAGCGGGCAAAGGATATAGCTATGCTTGCAGTTTCTTTGCGCGATAGAATCCGAAACGTGAATATTCACCAAAGTACCAGAGTCACCGACATAGCTGTTAAAATTTGCAAGTTGAAGTGGCAATGTGCAGGCCACATCGCTCGAAGAACCGATAACCGATGGGGAAGAAAGATTCTTGACTGAATACCATGAACCGGAATACGCTGCGTAGACCTCCCACTAGATGGACCGATGACATTGTGAGTCGAAGGCATCCATTGGATGCAAAAGGCAGGCTATGTTCAGCAGTGAACGTCTTCTGGATGATGATGACGATGACAATGATGATGACGATGATGATGATGATGATGATTATGATGATGATGATGGAGGGACACCTTGTGGCGAACACTAGTCCGTTGACAGCATTTACCTTGCCAAAGGATCTCCTCGTTGCACTTGGTCTGGTGGTCTAGTTGTATGACGCGCGTACCATCATAAGTGGTAAAAAAATTTGGTATGTTACATTCTAGAGGAAAAGCTGAGATCCCTTTTGATACAATCAGTGCTGCTCACGTTAGCCCATTTGTCTGCAGCACAGGGAGGGGGGGATATTTACCATTTGGTATTAATTGATGCGTTCACAAAATAGTTTTCTTAAGCCTGTCAAAAAGACAAAGTCCAGTACTGGGGTATACGACTTTGATAGGCATCAAATTCAAGATACGCCACTTACCCAAAAGGCAACCGAGGGTCGGTTGTGTCTCTTCAGTACTCCTTAGTAATATCAAGAGACAAAATTGAATGATGGTTAGCATTTGACAGGCTGCACGATTCCTCTAGCAACAGTGAATAGCATACTGCCTTTTAATAACCACTTTATAACTGTTATGTTACAATGTGTCACTTTTCAGATTCGGAGTACTCATAATATTCATTAATTTACCTTGTATATCAGCCACGCGGAATCTACCCGTCGTACCTGAATATACATAACCTTAATAATATTTTGTGGAACGCGGAATTTACCCGTCGTTCAACGCGGAATTTACCCGTCGTTCATTGATTCACCTTGTATATCAGACACGCGGAATCTACCCGTCGTATCTGAATAATATTTAGTGGAACGCGGAATTTACCCGTCGTTCATTGATTTACCTTGTATTATCAGCCACGCGGAATCTACCCGTCGTATCTGAATAATATTTAGTGGAACGCGGAATTTACCCGTCGTTCATTGATTTACCTTGTATATCAGCCACGCGGAATCTACCCGTCGTATCTGAATAATATTTAGTGGAACGCGGAATTTGCCCGTCGTTCATTGATTTACCTTGTATTATCAGCCACGCGGAATCTACCCGTCGTATCTGAATAATATTTAGTGGAACGCGGAATTTACCCGTCGTTCATTGATTTACCTTGTATTATCAGCCACGCGGAATCTACCCGTCGTATCTGAATAATATTTAGTGGAACGCGGAATTTACCCGTCGTTCATTGATTTACCTTGTATATCAGCCACGCGGAATCTACCCGTCGTATCTGAATAATATTTAGTGGAACGCGGAATTTGCCCGTCGTTCATTGATTTACCTTGTATTATCAGCCACGCGGAATCTACCCGTCGTATCTGAATAATATTTAGTGGAACGCGGAACTTACCCGTCGTTCATTGATTTACCTTGTATATCAGCCACGCGGAATCTACCCGTCGTATCTGAGTATACATATCCTTAGTAATATTTTGTGGAACGCGGAATTTAGCCGTCGTTTGTTGTACAAATCAGTCACGCGGACTTTGTCTGTCGTATCTGATCATACTTTAGCTTTATGAATAGCACGCGGATGCTATCCGTCGTGAATGTATGTGATTTATTGTATAACTTTAACTTTAATAAGTACCTAATTTCCAATCAATCATGTATTTTACCAAGTAAAATAACTTAATTTGTTAATGGAAGACTATAATTAATCTATTCTAGTAAAAGGCACCGCTGGTTCTTCTGGCTCTATATTTTTGTATTCCATGTAAAATATTTTTTCCCTCGTGGTAAAGAACTTAAAATTTGATGATATAAGCTCTTAGTAAATAATTTTTGATACTTTTCTTAAATGTATAAATTTAGACATAAGACACTGTATTATAACTAAGTGAATAAATAATTAATTAAAATAGACAGCAAAAATTATCTCTTTACACATGTCATGTATAAATTAAGCAGAGTAGGTATGTATGGTTAAGTTAAATATTGATTATCAACGGTATAATATATTATGATAATTAATTTATACAATATAGTACGAGGACATACTATGATGCTGGATGGCCGACTGTTAACAATACTTATATTTAAGCTTTAGAATTCTTTAGTTTAATTATATTTAGTATAATGTCTCAATTGATATTGGAACAATAACCGGCTACGTGGTCTGACTCGCGGGTAATTTTGAGACTGCCAATCATAGACGCCGACAGTGGCGCCGCCGGTGCATGTGATTGCTTGCTTGAATAGCCAATCGCAGGCACCGGCGTTCGCGCCGTCTGGGCATGAACAATGGCGATAAGGAGTCGTATAAAACGATGAAGAGTCAGCCCACTAGCCCTCTGTTCTGTTTCGTACTTCGTGGCTTCACGTTCATTTAGTTGTTGAAGAAGTTAATTATCCACTATAATAATTGTAATAATATAATATAAAGTGAAATATAGAGGTGAAATGAACCATGTAAGTACAGTTTTATTACTTAAATCCTATCCCTGCCAGTGTAAGTGTAGGTAGAAACAATGGTCCAACCAGATTATGCATTACAAAATACTGGGTGTGCCATTACATATGACGCGTTGTTCTATACAAAATTTCGTGTAAAAAAAGTTTACCCAACTTTTGAATCGTTCGCGGGCCGGATTAGGAACCTTGGCGGGCCGCATTGTGGCCTGCGGGCCGTATGTTGGACACCCCTGCTCTATGCCAATAGATATATATTTCAAAAATACTTTTAAACATTAACCAACGTTGAGTAGTCTTGGAACAGCTAAGTCGTGTTTTGACATTTTCCTCTCTTTAAAATTTTGAACTCGATCAAGAAAGACAAAAGACTGAGTAACTATTCTAAGGCACCACCACACCTACGTTTCACGTCGTATTTCACGTTTATTAATGAGAGGGGGGGGGGGAGGCAAGTTAAAGTGTTTCTTATTATAATGGAAAACTATTTAGCGCAGGGAATGAGTTTCCTAAAAGATGTTACAAGTAACTTTTACCTATAAACTTCCTTTAATATTTTGGTCTTAGTACCTACCTACCAAATTCCACGTTTCTTACTTTAAAAAAAATTGCGAACTGCCATAAAAATTTTCTTCCGAGTTTTAACCCCATAAGGGGAGGTATTTTCAAAAATAATCAATTAGTACTGACTCTCGTTACATAATGAACACTTGTAATAAAATTAGGTACGTGTTTCTGGCTAGATCCAGCGACCAAGGCTGTGCCTTGTCTGTCAGTGTCGTCAGGCTAATATTGGCACCTTTCACGGGTCCCTTTGACGATATAACTACTTGACTGCTCATCCTTTACCCCGCATAAGCCAAAGGTCAAGTCAACCTAAACTATTTCCAGCGGGGCCAATCCTAGGGGCGAATTGAATGAATGACTTTTGATTCTCCAATCACAAGCGTCGAGTCTCCAATCACAAGCTGCCCATCATTTTACAAAAGGGGATTTTGACTACATGCTCGATCAAATGGTGATATAATATCTTTTATGGGTCCCTTTTTGAGCTGCAGGAAACTCCTAAGCAGTCCGCGAAACAGGTTAAACCTAAGCTGGGATCGAGGGAATCGATATAGATAATTATATTGTCAAAACATCATCATCATCATCATTATCATCATCATCAGCCAGAAGACGTCCACTGCTGAACATAGGCCTCCCCCTTTAACCTCCACACTGAACGACAGCCTGCCTTTTGCATCCACTGGATGCCAGTGACTCTTACTATGTCGTCGGTCCATCTAGTGGGAGGCCTACCTACGCTGCGTCTTCCGATTCGTGGTCTCCACTCAAGAACCTATCTTCCCCATCGGTTATCGGTTCTCCGAGCGATGTGACCTGCCCATTGCCACTTCAACTTGCAAATTTTAACAGCTATGTCGGTGACTTTGGTTCTTTGGCGAATATCCACGTTTCGGATTCTATCGCGAGTAAAGAAACTCCGAGCATAGCTCTCTCCATTGCCCGCTGTGTGACTTTGAGTTTTTCCAAAAGGCCAACAGTTAGAGGACCACGTCTCAGTACCATATGTCATCACTGGCAACACACACTAGTCAAATACCCTTGTCAAAACATATCGGTTTCCAATCTAAATGAATTTCCTATGTTGTAGATCCTCTCTCTAGACAAAGCTCTAGTGAATCCAGCTATAATGGTCCACAGCACTCGTGGAGTTGTCACCGTTGGAATGGGATGTCCTCTAGTCGTTGCGATTATTTTTGGAGTATTGGGCTACTGGTCTTTTGGGACCATGGAAGAGAACGTGCTTAGATCCTTGCCTTATGATGATATGTAAGATTTTTTTTAATTCTCACTGTCTCTTCTCTTAGTATGTTAGCCACGTCTTCGCGAGACTATAGATGAAAACCTAGCACCCATAGCTCCCCACTAGGTTTCCTTGTATAGGTGCCATGGAAAACACAAAGACACGGACAACTAATACCCAGAACAAGCAGTGGCGGATTTAAACATTTGCCGCCAGTAGGCTATTCAAATATTGCCGGCCTTACGACCTCTACAATTCAATACCTTAGTTCACAATCAGCAACTACGCAAATTGTAGAAAAATTTATCTAAGTTGCCAGACATTTATTAGGCACATGTTGACTGAGGTTGAATGTATGATGTGCGGACCTAATAACATTTAGGTATTGTATATAAATATAAATAATTTAGTTTCTGTAAGATATTTAACAAAAAAAAAATGGCCCAAATTTGCCGCCCTAGAATCTGCCGCCCTAGACTCCAGCCTTACTCAGCCTGCTGGTAAATCTGCCACTGAGAACAAGAGCGGATATGAAATATCCGTTCATCATTTAAACATTCCCAGCCAGGAATCTGATCCGGAAACTTTTCTTCAGAAGGCGCTATTACTAAGTTATAATCTTCAAATGGTTCATCGCTCACTGATGTCTAGCGTGCACGGGTTACTTTTATCACTCTGGTCCAGCCTACGGAGATGTATGAAGGTACGCGCACGTTGCGACGTCACAGCGTGCGTGCATCTCCATAGACTAATACGATCTAAAGCCTAACGCGGACAGATGACTTGTCACTCTGGCTGTTTCGTCACTATGAGGTCCTTGAAGATGTTTATAATATAGATGTGCGTGATCATTGCGCATTAGCGTGCGCGCATTTGCATTAGCATCTCCTTATATTGGGACAGAGTGACAAAACAGCCATAGTGACAAAATGCACGTGAACACTAAGCGTTAGTTTTTTTTATTATTGCAGCACAACTATAGCTGCGGTATCTCTGTACTTGACCGCTGTAGCGCTGGCATACCCACTCCAATGCTACCCCGCAATTCAAATAATTCTTGAAGTAATCAGAAATCACGATCATTACGAAGAGCCTAGCAAGAAGACCATGAAACTTGTGGAATATATTGCCAGACCTTTATTTGTGTTTTTGACATGTAAGTTGGCACAATGAGTGTTATTTCTGAGGAGATTTAGAAGTGATCTAATTTAAAATCTCATCAGGGTTACGAGCGCAGTGTATTGCCACGCTGGATTTTGATCTGTTAGAGTTGGAAAATGCGCATCGTAATTTTTCTGCGTTTTACGATCTGCTATTTTGCCAAAAACAGAAAATGAATTTGTTGGTACCAGGTGCCAGGATAGCAGAAACAATGGAGAGGTATTTCACTCTAGATTCACATAGAATGAGATCACGGGTCGCGAGGGGGGAACATTCAACTTCCACAATGGATGGTGCAGTTGGTGCTAACTATACCAAGCTGGATGAATGCATCACGAGTGAATCAGTTTCTTCTAGGCAAGCTTGCTCTATCGTAGAGTTGGCGACGAGTTGGCGGTCAAAGGCAAGCCTACTATAAAAAAAAAGGTCTAGCTCTATTGCTAAACAGCAGATCAGTGTTACCGCGATAAACATAAATAATTGGAAGCATATCAGTTGCTGCTCTATTAACTGCTTTGTAATATAATGAACACCTTTACCCTGGATTAACGCGTAGGCTTTTGGACACTTTTTTCTTCAGAAATATTCATTCCTGGACAGGACAGCGGGTTAAACCGTGGAGCACTGCTAATACTGTGATAAAACATTCAATTTTTTTTGTTGCAGTTGTAACTGCTTACTTGATACCCTATCAAGCTCCCTTTGTGGCTTTCGTCGGAAATCTGTGTACTACAATGCTCGCTCTGGTGTTCCCCTCGTTAATGGAGTTATGCCTGATGTATCCTGGCCCTTACGGCAGGTTCAATATATACCTGATCAAAGATATCCTCATTGTTATGTTGGGTATCATATCATTTCTGTTCGGAGCAGTTATTTGTGGACACTTCATCTACCTCAGAATTGCTTACGCATCATCGCCCAACGATGCAGAGTTTTTCTAATTTTTATTTTGGGCTTTTCTCGCTCGCTCGAGATTATCACAAGAGTTGTGACCGACACTCACTCGTGACATTTCAGAAAGAAAGTGGCTGAGACCATCTTGTGCGCACCAGAACACTTTAGTTTTGATTAAACTTTTACATTTTAGATAGTGTTTTATTTATTTAAAGAAAAAAGAAAATGGAAAAAAGCGGACTAAGTTTGACTTTTTGTTTCGATTTGAAGACACCCAGATTGTTACTCATTGTCACACTGGTGTAGTAAAACGGTGTGACCACGAGTCCGTCGTCCAAGGAGTAGCAGTTCATACAATAAAAGTGGAATCAAAGCGCTTCGTACGTTTATTTTATTTTATTAAGCAACAGATAGATACGAATTATTAAATGAGGTATTACAATTTTGTACCTAACATAAGAGAAATAGAGATAGATAGAGTTAAAGAGGGTGATAACCTTTGAGAATCTTGGTGATAATTAGGTAGTTTCGGAGCGTCAGTGGGTCGGTAGACTCAGTAGTTCGTAGAGCGTCGTCGCTCTCTCTGGCACGGTCTAAAACGTCACTATGTAGACGAGAGAGACAGAGACGACGCTCTAACGTCTCCTACACTAGCCGATTATCTCCCTCTAGCATTACGTGCATAGGGTTACCATATCAACATTTGAAAAGTCCTGACCTAAAGCTGGATATTTCAATAAAAGTCCGGAGATTTTAGTATATTGGTTAATTTTTAAAAGAAGAAAACTGTGATATATTTTACATTTTATTTGTAGTAGAGTATATAATTATTATGTCATGGTGTACCACTAGAATTCCAATCAGTGGTACGGCGAGGAATGAAAATACCTTGGCGTACCGCTGCATGGTGGTACGAGTCAGTGGTACTACGCGGAGATATCGATTTTTCTTTAAAAAATCACTATACCACTAAGGCTTAACTTAAAAACTGTAAAGTACAGCTCATTAATTTTTTTGCATGGTAGCAACCTAATGAAATGACTCATAGTCCACATGCAAAAAAAGGCGACAAGGTCATCTGCCAGGTGGGTTTGACTAAAGACATCAAGCCTAATTTAAGCCAGATGCCACCATACCATAACCAGGCATGGCGCACTCCGGACTTTAGGTATGTTCGGCCGGTGTCCCTTCCCGAGAGGGTCATAGCAGGGCAATCAGTAGCCGCTCGGCTCGCGCCCGGCCCGCACGCTACGCTAGCCACGTCGCGCCAATTATTTTCAATAGAATCACCAAATTAGGGCTCCCAAATGAGGTCTCCATGTTTCATATAGTTTTTACCTAAATATGCATCGGGATGATGATCTTGTAATAGGCTTCTTAAACTTATACTTTTGCATGATTGTTATTGGACCAAATTCAGAATAAGCGTTAGTTTTTTTGTGCATATTAAGTGTCGTTCCAAAAAGTTGAATATAAGTAATAGGTAGGTACTACATAGGATACATAGCTGGTAAGGAAATACTTATAAGTATTCTGTGACACCCCTCTCGAAGAGGGAGGCATGTATTCAGCAGTGGACGTTTACTGGCTGATAATGATGATGATTCTCTGTAAATATCAAGCAGACAACCCTAACGTTACACGTACCGCGTCAGGAGAGATAGAGCTACGTGATAGAAAGAGAGCGGCCTTCTAGGTGAATATAGCGAGCGGTATCCAGCGCTGTACGAGTTGAATTGCTACTTTATTGCCACGTAGATAGAGTCCTTATTTATTTAAATTTCTTCGCGGAGTGAACCTTCTGTGCCTATTATGTCTTCTGTGCCATAACGCCCTTGTTTGATCTGTGGTATCAACAAGTGGGCAGTGTATTTTAATACGATTCAATCAAATGCTGTTTCCGAGTCCGATGTTCATTGCGAAAATTATGTCTCCATTGTCCCCGTCTATTCCCCTTGCAAACAGTCCTCCTAGCTGGTTGTCCGTCACATACTTGGCCTTAGCGATTGTAGATCTCACGTCTTCATAAGAAATAAAGTCGCCAGTCCCTTTTCTGAAAACGTACGGAGCTTCCGCGACACTGTCATAGTGGTACTCCCATTTGCCTTGAACAATGTTATTGGATATATCACTATAGGACACCCATCCTTTCTCCCATGTTCCATTGATTAATCCCGTAGCTTTCCCAGTGAATGGGTCATCATTTTCGTAGTTGTGTACGCCAGTCCAGCCTAGTCCATACATATATATCCCAAGGACGATCTTCTCAGGCTTCACACCTTGCGCGAGCAGCCACTTGGTGGCATAATCCGCGGTGTAATTCAACTGCGGGTTCCATGTTGGCGCGTACAGACTCGCATAGGGTGTGAGAGTATTATTATTGTCAGACTCCCTTAACCCATAGCTCAAGAGAAACATGTGGTCTATGTATATCTGTGCCTCGCTATGGTCAACAACCTGAATCTTGTCCCATTTAGCGCTGATAGCGGCAGTTAGTTCATATTTCTTGCTAGTTTCAACGGAAAGTTCATTGAGCATTTCTCGGAGTTCTTTCATAATCTGGACATACGTTATTTCGTCTCTTGAAAGTTCTGGGAACATCCACATTACGTCAACTCCATCAAAAAATTTCCAAGTCTGAAGAAAATCTTTAACAGAAGCAACAAATGTGTCTCTTTTCCTTTTGTCGGCTAATAGGAAGAACGGATCGGAAAAAGTCTGGCCACCGACTGACATTAGGATTTTTAAGTCGGGTTTAGCCTGTTTCAACATCATTAGCCTACCGAAGTGACCCTTATAAGGCTCGTTGGACAAACTCTTCGACGTCAAGAAAAGTGCAGCCCGAGGATTCTGGATGGATACTTTGAAGTCTTCTCGACCACTACAAGAACGCTGTAGACCTTCAAAAGTGTTTTTTTTCAAACTGTTGTTAATGCCAACACCACCGCAAATTGGGATCAAGCTGTACATAAGATGAGTAAGTTTCGAGAAAGGCACGTGGTCAACTGAAAAGTTTTTGCTAAATACAGTCCATTCCAGAAAATAAGCTCCAACAACCTTCCCTGAAGTCTTGTTGACTACTTCGTTGTTTTTTTCAATCGGATACTCCAAAGGCGATAAATGGCTGCCATCGGTGTCTGCTACGACGATTTCTGTGGCATCACTACTTGTGCATCCATTTTTGTTGCAAAGATCCACCGTCATCTGGTATCTGCCTCCTTTCCTGATCTTAAAAGAAGCTGAGGTCGCGTCGCCTGCACCGGACCACACTTCGGCACCGTTGAGAGTAACCTTGGACTTGTCAGCCAGCGCACCACACTTAGTGGACCAAGTTACGGACACGTTGACGGAGTCCTTCTTTTTAACAATTTGGTTGTAACTTGATGCAGTCTGGTCGATTTCAACGATAACAAAATTTCTCTCACCCGGGCTGATTTTGGGCTTTGCAGGTGTCAGACTTGTTCTAATGTCTTTTATCTCGTTTTGTATTAATTTGCGACTTTCTTCTTGTATGTCAATGGCTGTTTTTAACATGTCTTCGCATTTCGTGTTACGATGTTCATCTGACCTGTAGGCAATTTCCCCCAATTCATAGAATTTTTGGTCCATGATCTTTTTTAATTCTTTTATACTGTTTTCCAATTCAGTCTGTTGGTGAACAATGTATTTTACTAGTTTCACCACTAAACTATTTGCTAATTGTTCTGATATATCCTTCTTCGTCGCGTTCAGTTTGGATTCAGCTTCTGATTTTAATTGATCAAGGAACACTGCAATACTGGCTTCGTATGAGATCTCTTCGTTTGCAGAGGCATCTGTAGTAAACTGGTACGAACCATCCCCATGACTTATTGATAAGCTTAATGCAATAATAATATAGGCAATTAATAACATCTTGTCTTCCGAATTGCTAGGTGGTCGGTTCACTAACTATCGTGGTCTGATTGAACCATTCATTTATATATGACATACCTTTATCTTTAAAGTAAGAAATAAATCACACATAATTTTAAATGATGATAAAAAGGTGACAATGTTACATAAACAAGATTAAGAATATAAATTTCCTTGAAGAATGACATAATGAAAGTCCAGCAGATAAATTATTTAAATAAATATTATACAGGGTTACTGGTAATTAGTTAGTATCCTCTTAACGGCCTCATATACCAAATTTGACGGTTTTAAATCAATTTTATTCAGTTAAATTACAATATTTGAGCTAGAAAAAAATACATGTCACAGATACATCTGTGTTTGACTTTATGATTTGGTTCAAAACACGATAGAATAATCTTTCCTTGATCAAAAAAAATCTGAAACAAAGTCGAATTAGTATTTTTTTTTCGATTTATGCTCTACTGAAAACTCGTAACAACCTTCGACAAAAGGAAAGTAACAACCTGAAAATTGCATGTACTGAAAGGCAATTTTATTCAAAAATTTTTTATTTGGATAGATTTTTGATAGTGAATAGTTTCGTTTTTTAGTGGAATTAAAAGCGTAAAAAGGTCGCGAGAATTTGCGCGCGCTGCGTTCAGTACCGCGCCAGGCGTCATCGAGGTCGGACCTATGTTCGTTTTTGTCGTTGCACTCCCCGCGGGCGTATAACTTGGCGGGGGCTGAGGGAGCGTTTTGGTGCCTACGCGACTCGGATAACCGGCCGTTAAGGGCAACATGAATACATCATCATCATCACCTTTGATTCCAAATTTATTATGCGAACTGATAGTTGGTGGTCAAACGCAAGCCTATTATTATATATAAAAAAAAATACTTTGAAGAAATTCGCGAAAATCACATTGCAAATAAATCATTGACTATTATTGACTAATATTGACATTATGAAACAACAGACTTTTTTTCGCGAATATTGATAAGTCGTAGAACAAACGCTTGTTACTGACAAACAGCCCCCCGATTCTACTAAAGAAATTGTCTTTAAATTGTAATTGTTGCGATTTTAATTGTTAAATAACTGCCTCAAAATTGTCAGTTTTTAATATTTTTTTATACTAAGTTATAATATTAGGTGGATGTATTAATCTAGTATAAAATATATATTTAAAACTGTCAATTTTGAGGCAGTTATTTAACAAGTAAAATCGCAACAATTACATTTTATTGAAAATTTCTTTAGTAGAATCGGGGCCCAGATGTTTGTAAGTTTTATTTCTAGTGTAGGGGAGACCTAGGAGGGTTGTGACAGTTTTTACTTTTGGGGCCATATTTCGCTCAAGAAACATTCCACAGTTATGACTCTTGTGATTAATTTAGCGGCATTCCTTCTGTTTTTAAACCAATCACCAAAACTAATTTAAGTATTATGGTTTCTGAGAAAATCGACAAAATTAAAGACCACTCCCCCTGTCACAACTCTCCTACTACCGAGGTAAGTTGTGACAGGCACCGAGGTAAGTTGTGACAGCATTATATTAGATATAAAAAATATCATAACACTTAATATTAATGAATCAAACATGTTTTTTTTAGGAAAAAGTACTTTTATTATGCTTAAGTATCAATAAAATTAACATATTAACATTCTCAAATTAGGATGTCGTTGCATAAATAGCTTGAGCCACACTTCTCCTGCTTTTCATTTTTGTCCCATGACTCTGGAACTTTTTTATTATATTTTTGGCAAACTTATATGCAATGATTCTAGTTTCTTTCGTTGTCAGACCATAATTAGATGCTGCACATGTTAACAAATAGTCGCTTAATATATTCTCCTCCTCTTCTGTAAAAATAGTCGGAATGGTATTACTCATTGACGGTGCTTCGCCTTCTGGGTTTGCTTGAAAAGTCTCTTTCTTAATATATCTTGATAAAGACATGTAGTTTAGATTGTAAGAGGCCGCAGCATCTCTTAAACTGTTATTTCTTAACTTAACTTCCTCAAAAGCTAGGTCGTATATTTCGACACTAGCGGTTTCTCTATCAGTCTTTCGTGTATAGTTTTTAGGCATTCTGAAACAAAAAAGAGCCATTCAGCATGCAGTATGCCATTATATACATTATGTACCTACCGAATAAGACATAAACAAAAAACAAAAATTAATAAAAAACATTAAGGAATTAGCCAAGGTTAAAAATGGAGTACCTAATAAAGGAGAGTTGTGACAGGCTGTCACAACTTGAACTAACTTGAAGAAACTTACTTTTTGAATTTTTTTGCACACAGACGTCGTATTTACGAAACAGCGACTCGTGCGTCGCCGGCAAGTACTGAGTCGAGTAGCGCGTATCGAAAGCGTCATGCATGCGGTGTTGCCAGCTCGCTACCTATAATAGGTTGGGAGAAATCGTGCTTGTCACAACTCACCTCTGTCACAACTCTCCTAGGTCTCCCCTACACGATAAAGAGTTTCTATCTATCTATCTACAAAATCTGGGTCTACTACATACAGCAAACTCATTCGTTTTGCTATAATCAATGCCCAAATAAATAAAAAACAACGGAAAATTCAAAACGTTTAAGGTTTTTACTTTGTCTAAGTTTCTAAGGAAACAAAATGCCAAGGAAAATTATTTATTGCATACAATACATGATCACCAAAATTTGTATTTACAATGAAACTTCAATAACACTGAAGGAGTATTTACATATTACAGTAATAATTATTTCTATCTACCGTAAATTCTATAGTAATTTATATTTACAAAAAATGACAAAGTTTGGAATCCAAATGAAGCCTTGTTTCTCAAACTTTCAACTCCGCCATTTTCACAGAATGGTATCTATGTTTTTACATGTTGAACTTGCGTTGTCGCAATGCAGTAGGTTGCGGTTAAGGCTACGCTGACCGCTGGCCAGCGAACGTAGCCTTAACCGGAACTCCGTTATGAGTGACGGCAACGAAAATGGCACATAATTTTATTTTAGTACCATCGAGATACAATACATATAGAGTAACAATCGTGCAAAAAAAAACGTGTTAAAACTCGGCGTACGCTACGTATAGCGCCGACTTTTTGGTTAGTTACAAGGTAACCGCGATTCAACTACAACACCGCGCGATGCCAGAGCTACGATGACAATGGCCAATTAACATTGAATACTATGCAAGCGACATAACGTGTGAATTGGAGTAAATGTGGCATTGTGAAATATATAATTCATACAATTAGCCGTGGTAGCCCATTTGGGAGACCACTAGACTTGAAATCGTGAGGTCGCGGGTTCAAACCCCGGGACCAATGACCTCTTTGGAGATTATATACGTACGGAGAAGGAATTCAATGGGGTATGTGAATCCACCAACCCGCACTGGGTCAGCGTGGTGGATATGCCCCAATCACCCTTTCGGGGGTAGGCTAAAAGTCCAGCATTGGACTGTTAAAAGGCTGATTATGATGATGATGACAATGATGCTCGGACGTTTTTTGACTGTTTTCACAGAGAAATTGTGACTGTATAGGAATTGTATCTTGAATATGTCATTGGTGCAGTGCCGAGGATTGAACTGGGTGCTGTTAGATTATGAATCACGCTACCGCTCGGCCACGACAGCTCATGCTCGAAACAAGGTGTTAAGTATACTGGTATTTAATTTCCTAATATAAAATTTCTATAAACACTTGTTTTACTATATATACGTAATCTCATTGTGATAGTTAAAAAACAATATCAGACAAAATGTCTTGGTACTTTTAAGTTTTGGTATTTAAAATATTGGTAGGCGAAGAATTTGTTTAAGTTTTAACACACGCATAGGTATATTTAGGGTACATAGCTTAGTCAAAGTTTTTTTTAAGTAAACTCTTGCAATAGATTTTAAAAAGCAGAATGAAAACTTTAAATTTTGATCACTTTTACTACGTTTTTACCAAGTTTTTACTACCATAATAAAAAAATGGTTTTGCTACCATAAAAGTAC
This sequence comes from Agriopis aurantiaria, assembly GCA_914767915.1. Classification (NCBI taxonomy): domain Eukaryota; kingdom Metazoa; phylum Arthropoda; class Insecta; order Lepidoptera; family Geometridae; genus Agriopis; species Agriopis aurantiaria. The sequence goes on from OU611999.1 coordinate 12,695,288, forward strand.
CAAGATATATAGATCACAAACTTTTTATTATTACGGTCTTATTCAGAAACGCTCGATACGAAAGTTTTATTTGGAAAAAAAACCGACAACTTCGTATAGGTCATAACTTTTAATAAAATTGAAATCGGTCCAGCCGCTATGGAAAAAAATTGCAATGTATACAATCTATAGATGTCATACAAGTACAACACACAAATACAAACCTCTTACAACAAATGTAAATTACCCCTTTAGGGTTAAAACGTCCTTGGTATAAAACCTTCTCCTTGATAATATTACCTTAGTTCTTATTAGGTATGAGTAAAATATAACTCAAAATCTTTCAATACTTTTTTTTTAACTTGGCTGCGGCCCCTTTGATAGTGGGGCAATTTTGCCCTCAACATAAGGGCCTAGAAAACCTAGAAAGATTGTCTACACGAGGTAATCCTAGTTGACGACACTACTAACAGAAAATAAAAACTAAGACGGATATTATTAGATTGAATTAAATTAGCTAATGAAAAAAATTACTTTGTTTGACACGGCTAAATGTACAAAACGTGCGATGCCAAAATCCTCTCATGAGGCACATGGAGGCCAACATGGAAAAACATGTCGTTTCATTGTATTATTTTCCTAAACTTGTGTATTTTCGAGTGTTAATTCGTTTATTAGTTAGTATAACAAAGGCGGATTATTATTTATTAATGTGTTCAGGTGTGGACAAGTGATATAATCGAGTAAAACGTGTATTTTCAATTCAATTTCAAAACTCCATAGGAGCCTCTAGTAAAACACTGTTTTAACACAACCGTACCACAGCAAATATCCCGTAAATAATCATATAACTTAAGCCTCTAGTACATTCTTTACTACTTTACTGGAGTGCCCCAGTAAAACGGGCCCCAAATTACGCAGTGCCAGATAACAGACACTGTTTTAGCGCTGAAATAATTTTAAAACTACCCCCAACAAAACTTTACCCATTTTTTTAAAGATTGAAAATAAACTAAGACATGAGAAGACGCGAGATGCTACAGTCTTTTAACTTGATGTTGACTGGTCACATAATCAATACATTAAATTCTATCGAACGTTTATGAATAGAGGGTTAACTTATCTTTGGCTTATCTACATTAAACTTCAGAGAAAAGTATTTATTTTACTTTTGAACATTGTTATTAAAATTTCTATTGCTACGTCGAGCCTAATAAAGGTTTTTACAATGGAATTAGCTAGTGAATTTATGATTATGAGAACCATTCGACATTATTATTTATCATTATAACCAAGTAGTAATATACAGGGTTATTGATAATTATTACTAACAACCTCTCGAGGACTGTTCCCTACGTCATACTCAAAAACTTTGTTTCTATGACTTACTTTTTTTTATTAAATAATACTATTAGCTCATTAAAGCGTACACTCATCGACATGTGCGTCCTGCCCGTCCTAACTTACGGTGCACAGACTTGGTCATTGACCGATTCTCAGAGGTTCAAACTTGGGGTTTGCCAAAGAGCGATGGAGCGTAGCGTCCTAAGAATCAAAAGGACAGACCGAGTCCGAAACACGACGCTGCGCTCAATTACGGGAATCGCTGATGTTGGTATCAAAGCTGTCAAATTAAAGTAGGGTTGGGCGGGACACGTGGCCAGGATGCACCCTGGGCCCTGATTCCGTAACTTTAACACGCACGTAACTAGACGCGTTAAGTTAACCTCTGAAAATTTGGACTCTATTCCCTAGGAATAAAGACCAACTTTTAGAGGTAAACTTAACACGGCGCGTTACGTGCGTGTTTGTAATTACAGAATCAGGGCCCTGATAGATGGGCCCAGAGGATCACACAGTGGGTGCCTGAAAAAGGACGAAGGAGCCAAGGCAGGCCTAGAAAACGCTGGCGCGATGACCTCGACACGTTCCAGATACAGTGGTTAAGTCTGGCGGGTGATCGCACTGTCTGGAAAGAATTGGGGGAGACCTTTGCCCAGAAGTGGGACAGTAAAGGATAACAAAAAAAAAAAACAACTATTAGCTCTATAAGGAAATAATTTTACGCTGTTTTAAATGAAAACTTGGCGGCTCGGGCGAATATTTAGAGCCGACACATGGACATAAAAATCATTTTTTTTTTATAAAAAGTTACGGAACAAAAATTGCTTAGTAGGTATATAGAAGCTGGTTGCGAGAAGTTGTTAGTGAATTTTCAATAACCCTGTATACTAAGATAATTATAGACTAAGTATAAAGATACTTATGTTACAGACTAGACAATGAAATTAAAATCAAATATTGGCCCACAAAATGATTCCCGAGTTATGGAATTTCAAAAAGTTTATTTGGTTGCGTTGCGTTTATTATGACTATGCTATGATTTTGTAATTGACTAAGGTTTAACATTGGTTTAACAGAACCAAGAATGTAGTAAGGAATTAAAATTAAAAAATCATTTACTAATCTTAGAAAATATTTTGATGTTGTACTAAGGTATAGTTGTATAAGGTAAGGTATACCCTAAAGGGAATTGTACACTATTTATTAATCTATGACTAGAAAATATATTTATATGACCAACCTTGACATGCCATTATGTCAACTCTAACATGTTCAACTTTTTAATGTAGTTAAAATCTACAGTCAATAATTTATTAATAACAATAATAATTACTGTACATATCGTGCTTCTGTGAATACAATAATGATTTACTGTAATTTTTAATTACCTAACATTATTACGTCATTATTATTTGTAATTCTTACCTATTATTACTTATAGATAAATCTTATTGTAATAATAATTCAATGCGCATCTTAGCTAGTTATAATAATGGATAATTATAAAGTTAGTTTTGGAATGTTATTTTGCTTTATACTATTGGAAGGTAAGATTTTTACCCTAAAAATATTACAGAACTGTACAATATTAAATTCTTGGTTTATAGTGTTTTACAAATAGTATTAAAAATCTTTTTAAAATATCGACCACATATTTGAAAGTAGGTACCAATCCATAGTAGATAAAAAAAGGTTATTTTATTTATGTTTTGTTAACCTACTTTATGCTGCAAAATATTCTTGTACCTTGCGATATTAAGTTTTCCTCGGTGAATTTTACCTGGTTACCATTATTAGAGTTAATAATTATTGTATTTACAAACGAAATTAATAATAACCGATTCCGATGACTCGTTGTGAAACATTCTTAAACAGTACCTAACAGTGTGGATTTAGCTACCATACACGAAGAGACCAAACTGAAAAAGCAGACTAACGCCAGTTTGACCTGGCCGATCTGTTAGCAGAACGATCTGGGTAACAAATGTGGTGCGAAATTAGAAAATTGTTGTCTTTATTTTGTAAAACTTGGTAGGTGTATATTCCTAATGCAAAATAGCATAGAGGATGGTACAATTTTTTTATAATCAGTTTGGATTGCCTCCACCTTTTTAATGCGAACCATTAGGGCCTTGCCACTATCCTGAAAACTATAGCCTATGGTCTTCAGAGAAAGATTAATGAAGAACCTTCTAGGCCTACGTCCTCCATCTTCGGCCACAACGTTGCTTCCCATCAGGTGAGTTGGTGGGCAATCGAGAGAACTACTTAGTATAAAAAAAATTAAAGCTTATTCCATTCCATACGGGTACGGCTCTGTGAGGCCAAACCGTGTAGACAATATTCGTGCAACACGGCCTGTTCGGCGGTCGGTATTGTTAGGTTAGGTACTTGCCTACGGTGCGTACAAAAATAAAAAAACAGGGCTATTGATAATTAGCCAAAAACGCTAGCATCCTTTCATAATGCTTAGTAACAACTATAGTTCCATCAATTTAAATAATTCGTAAATTTTTATTTCGGAAATTTCGGTTTAATCACAATGTCGATACATTTATAAGTAAATCATTTTTTTTATCGTGGATCATTCCGCGTTTGGCCACCTTACTTTGCCCAAAGCTAATTTAGATTTGCATTTCAAATAGTTTTAGTCATTCCGACCGCTCTCCGTAAGTAAGTGCATACCGTATAAATACACGGATAAACGGTTTAATGTTTCAAACACAGTCATCGAACCAGTATATCAAATCTACCAAATTCCTTCTAAAGATTGTTATATCCTGATTAGAAGTCCTGTCATCGCAGACCGAAGTGTACCATCACGGATGCGAGCAGCAAGAGACAGGTGACACTTGATGTGATGCCGTGAATGGCGCTTGTGTTTCGTCGGAGGATAGCCGCCATCTTGTTACCTGAAATGAGGTGAAAGGAATTGATTAGTTTTGATAGATTATCACCGCCTGCCCCCACGAACGACCCCCGTGTGAAGGTAGACGGTAACAACTATGGCTATCGGGGCCACGGTCGGTGGTAGTTGACAATAATGATCAGAATCTGCAACTGGCTCTTGTTCCCAAGACGTACATACACGACAAGACGTTAAGCCTTACATGACAGTTAGTAACTACTTTAGATAAAATATTAACTAACTGCCTTTAGAAATGCAGTCGTGTATCGATGCCGGCTCAGTTTTGCTCACGCTGCAGGTGTAGTTTCCTGAGTCCTTGAGCGTGACCCTTCACACACTGTGTGACGTAACTGACCCTGGTTTCCAATTAAGCCTTACATGTCAGTAATTACTTTAGATAAAATATTCACTTGCTGTCTTCAGAAACGAAGACGTGTATCAATGCTGGCTCAGTTTTGCTCGCGCTGCAGGTGTAGTTCCCTGACTCCTTGAGCGTGGCTCTTCACAAAGTGAGACGCAACGCAATTGACCAATTGACTCTGCTTCCCAATTCAGCTTTATAATTATGAGAGTTGGTCACTACTATAGAAAAAGATGAACTAACTGCCTTCAGAAACGAAGACGTGTATCAATGCTGGCTCAGTTTTGCTCGCGCTGCAGGTGTAGTTCCCTGACTCCTTGAGCGTGGCTCTTCACAAAGTGAGACGCAACGCAATTGACCAATTGACTCTGCTTCCCAATTCAGCTTTATAATTATGAGAGTTGGTCACTACTATAGAAAAAGATGAACTAACTGCCTTCAGAAACGAAGACGTGTATAGATGCCGGTTCCGTATTGCTCGCGCTGCAGGTGTAATTTCCTGAGTCCTTGAGCGTGGCCCCTCGCACGGTGAGCCGGGACTGAGTCCGTGCCCCAGGTTCAGTCTCCACTGTGATGCCGCCTCTCGTGGCATCGTAGTTTATCATCCTGTCGTTGTGGTACCAGAACACGTACTGCGGCGGCGTTGGACTCTGGAAATTAAGAAATTCATCATTATCAGCCTATCATTTTTTAATGCCTTAGGTGGCAAACAAGCATACGGGCTGCCTGGTGGTAAGCATTCACCGTCGCCTATGGATACTTGTAACATCAGATGCATCACAACTACGTTGCCGACCCTTTCAGAATCTATTAACTCGTCTTTTGAAGTACTTAATGTTGTAGCTTGACGTGCGGGATTTATCGGAAAAGCAAGACAATTGCACGGCCTTATAACTTTGGTTTCTTTGCAGTTGGCTACATTTTTTTAATTCCTAGGTTGGGTTGGGGGGGTGGGGAGGACAGTTCTAACCAGTAGGCAACCAGTAGGCATCTAATTTGTACAATATCAAAATATACAAACTCAGTTTTAGAGGAAAGACAAAGCGAAGCAAATCGCCTCTGGCGACTTCCCTAACAAAATGCAAATTTCATGTTTATTTACTTCATAAATTAAATAAGTTCCGGAGCGGGTCCCTTTTGTCCCTGCCATCTTAATTAATATCTTGATAGAAAATGAAAATATGTAAATAGATATTAGACCACGACCTGTGCAACCGTCCTACTTATAAGATGAAAATTAGTAACATCTTTTTTTATCTACTTTTGGCCACCAACTCGCTTGACGGTAAGCGACGGTGAGGACGTTTCCTCGTGGCCAAACCAGAAAGCCAAACTAGTTTGGCTAAGAGAAAACTTAATTCCTCGTAGCAAAAACAGTAGTCAAAGTTTAATTATCATCCACCTGTATCCAGGGTTAAATAAAAAATAAAACCACTATTCGTACCATGAATTTTAAAACTTATTTATATATGAATTTGACGATACCAAGATAGAAGAAACGATGGCGAGGTATTTCACTCTGAATTCATAAAAAGTGGGATCACGGGTGTGCTTTTATGTCTTCTGTGTCACGGGTTGCGATGTGCCTCTTCATGGTTTATGCATTTCTGGTACTTGGAGGCCGAGGGTAGAGTCTTCAAAATAAATAACGTAAGCTACAAATTAAGTACATAACCTTGATGTTCTCCAAAACCTTCGGTAATTAATTTAAATAATTTCTCGTAATTTAATTAATTAATTTCGTAAATAATTTCTGCGTAAAAACGATATAAAGTGGTCTGAGTTGACGGGCCCAGTATCGGTGCAAAACAGAAGAATCGCGGGAAAGCGCGCGGAATGTTTCCCGCAGTCGTCTTGCTCGTACTTTAGAGCGGGGAGTAAAGTTAGAGCGAGAGGGATCGTAATAAATTCGTCACAGAGTACACGTCCGAACGCTCCGCCGGCCACTAAGGAATATTCCCATAATATATTTATAAGGAATATATTTTACAACACATTTGCTCAAAAAGTGCACTTACGAAGCCTGTATACATCGTTCGAAAGTTAAACATTACGGATCATACAACGGAGCGTGCGGAAATGAATTTGTCCGCACGCTCAGATGTATAGCACCGTGCGTGTGATTTACGGTATTTTTTTAATTTCCATCATAATTACATAAGAATTCCACAAAAGAGTTTCATATTACGAGAATAAATAAGCTGAATGATCAAACCTATGTACGGGTATAAAAACCTGCCAATTTTAAATTTTAACTCTCCCCAAAGAAAGTCCAAGCTAATTGTGACAACGCCATTCAAGTGTCGAAAGCATCGGAGCAGTAAAGTGTATCCTTCGAATGAATCAGCGGACACTAAACCCAGGGCTTCCAAGCTTCCAGAAGTTACAGTACAATGCGACCAACTTATTTATACAGTTGAGAATGGAGCTACCATCGTATTTTCTAAACAAAAATGATAATCTCCCGTGGAAAATTTTAGTTCATTTCTTTACCAACTGTACAGATAAGTTGGTCGGATTGTAACATAAAATTACAGGAACGTACCTTAATAAAACAAGCGGTTCTTTACGATTATTATCCTAGCTCGTAAAAATGTCGCAAGCTAATAAAATCTTCATACATTTTTAGACAAAAGGTAAGGGAGAAATAATCGATTGTAAATATTTGATCATCATTTTCGATTTTTCTTTAATGAATCTGGTAATAATAACATCACTACCATAATCAGTATATCTTGAGTCCACTGCTGGAAGAAGGAATACCGAAGGCTCGGCACTCAGTTCGATCTTAGGGTTGAGGCTTCCAGCCACTGTCAGCTGCCTTATGTAGGTATATCATGCACCCCCGCACTCCTTGGCACCTGTAGGTACTTGTGTAACAAAGAACTCTGACACGAGTAAAGGTTTGAAAAGAAACCCTTACTCTGCGTTCATCATCACGAAAGACCAATCACCTACAGTACAGCGTATAGGACGTCCACCCACAAAATGGACAGACGACCTAAATGAGACCGCAGGAAAACGCTGGATGCAGGCCGCTTCCAACCTGCCCTTTTGGAGATCGATGAGAGAGGCCTATGTCCTGCAGTGGACGTCCTATGGCTGAAATGATAATGATGATGAATCACCTACAGGGAATGGGCCTCGTCCCTTTTGTCGTCTTTCCCCGCACCCCTGTAGCGCCGCGGGCGAAATAAGAGTTATATTTCCCGAAGCTATTGGTTCTCTGTCTCGTTGTCACCAAAATTCGGTATAAAGGCCATGACATACTTCCTTCCCGTCTGACGGAATCCATTTTTTCGCTCGAACGCACGTAATTTTTTTCTTTTGACGCCAACTAGTAGTTGGTCGTTTGTAAGTCGAAACAAAAATGGCACCGTACCTTTTCCACAATACATATGAGATGTATGACACTTCCGAGGTCCACGTGGTGCTCCCCCGAGCCCAAGATGAAGGCTTCCGGCACCACGATCTGCAGCCGGACATAATGGGACACGATGCCTGTCCTAGTGGAGACCTGGAAACACAGGAAAAGTGGTTTGAGAATTTGATGTTATTTGTACAATTGCCAATCACAAAAACCTCCTCGGTGGCCTGCCTCTGAAAAAACATTACCGGTGGCCAGAGAAAAAAAAAACTGAGAAAAAGAGCGATAAAACAAAATGATAATAAAGTGATAATATTCTAGTAATAGACTATTGAATAGGTGTTTGATTTGCTAGAAATAACAGGCTTAGTATAAAATATAATTATATGACATAGGCGTCCCCCTTAGAACTGCACACTGAACGACAGCCTGCCATCTGCATCTACTGGATGCCCGCGACTCTCACGATGTCGCCGGTCTATCCAGTGGGAGGCCTACCTACGCTGCGTCTTCTGGTTCGTGGTCTCCACTCAAGATCCTTTCGTTATCGGCTATCGGTTCTACGAGCGATGTGACCCGCTAAATTTCCACTTTAATTTGCAAATCTTAGCAGCTATTTCAGTGACTGTAGTTCTTCGGTTAATATTCTCTTTCCGGATTCTATCATTCAAAGAAACTCCGAGCATAGTAGTTTTCTCCATTGCCCGCTGTGCGACTCTGAGTTATTCCAAAACTCCAGCAGTGAACTACCACGTCTCAGTACCATTATGTCGTCTCTGGCAACACATACTGGTTAAAAACCCTTGTTTTCCAACCTCATGTGACCTCGATTCAAACAATGAGTAAATAGAATCCTCAAAGGTAGGCAACGCACCGCTAATGCCTCGGATATTGTAGGTGTCCATACGCGACGGTGAGCACTTACCATCAGGTGGACCGTTGCTTATTTAGCTTCTATTAAACATTTAAGGTAAGAAAAGTAGGTTGATTATGATGATAATACCAAGTATGTATAGATAGCTTATAAATTTAATTTTATCGGATGCTAGCGTACGCGTTGACTTCTAGATAAACATTCATCCTCCATTTGCCACCCTTCATTCAATCCTTTCGCAAAAAAAAAGCTTAGCTGATCTGTACACCTCAAAGAGAATCTATCTGGATAACATCATAAGGTCAAGTAGTTATAGAGAGTGATGAAAAAAGATTAAAAAAATTATCAATAAAATTATATAGATAGATTTTGTAATTAAATGACCTTTTTATAACGATCGTCTATACAAATTACGTTGCTATGTGAGCAGTCTAATTGGGCTTCAAACACCAAACACGTACGAATTTTCTTCTGAATTAATTTTTGCCAGACCATCGTAAAACCCAGCACAATAATTCAAGCGCAATGACGATATTTATTTATTTCAATTAACGTTCCAATCCAGGTTAGAATAACACCTGCCGAAGTTTAATTTAAAGGGAAAGGCAAGCAATTCCAGCGTTTCAACGTTTTCAAAAAGGTTAAAAAGCTCGTCCTATATAAACAGATAAACAGTAATCGTTGCTTTTTTACAGGAGTAAGCACTTAGGGTAGATTTAATTTACTTGAATGGTTTTGGGACTTTGATCCTTAATGGTTACAAATAAAACACTGTTTCGTTTTTTTGGTCAATTGAAGAAACTCAAACTGCGGTGCGTTTTGAAATTGCTAAAACCAATGTAAGGTACTTTAGGCACCGGCCACTTGTATTCTCTTTGCCGGCCACACAGCTAGCGTACTGAGTTCTGCGTTCTCTGCTACACAAGATGGTGGTACTAAACCGAAAGAAGGTTATTTTATTTCTTGTATCCACGGATACCGGTATCAGCTGGTAATATGTTTTTTTTTCTTGTATCCACGGATACCGGTATCACCGGGTAAAACGAAAATTGTTTTTTTTTAAGAAAACGGATCCCGGTATCGGTGGATACAACTCGCCGGGATCCGTGGCTAATTCAAACCGATACCGGGATCCGTGGATACAAACCCGGTTATTGTACCCATTATTTGACAACTGGTTTAGTTCAGTGGTAGCACACCTGTCTCATAAACAGAAGGTCCCAAATTCGATTCCTGGTCAGGTAGATATTTGAATTATGAATTAAAATTGCTCTGGGTCTGGATGTTAGTTGTTCGTGCATTTTTTGGTTCCGTGACCTCCTCGACATAGTTACTACGTAATTTTTTATATAATACTAGCTGCGCCCCGTGGTAGCACCCGCGGAGTGATGATGATGATGATGAAACGTAGAATATGTCACTCTCCAGCCCTTGCAAAAAAATCAGGTCGACCCGTTGCTCTGTTGCTGCGTGAAAGAGGAACAAAGAAACTAACAAACTTTTCGCATTTATTATATTATTATTTTGTGCATGGGTATAGTTCAAGAGCTGGAAAGTGACGTAGGTTACTTTTCATCATCATCGTCATCATCACCATTTTTCATCACTACGCGGGTGGAACAGCGGGCGCGAGATTTTTTTGAGATTTTTTGACAAACAATTTTATTATCTCATGTAAAAAAAAAACCTATGTTAATTCTAATATCTCCAAGAAAAGTTTATTCGCAATAAATAACAAACAAGCAGAGCTGCTTACATATTTACAGTTATATATTTTTTTTAGGTAATTCAGTATATTACTTTACTCTATTATTAAAAAAAACAACAAATTAAAACCTAACTATCATTCTATCAAACCGCTACCAGTGGGAACTGTTCCCAAAATGCTAGCCCCATTACCACGTTGTATGGCGATGCTCACCCTTTGAGCAAAGTAGAGGCCGGCATTTTGATCACGAGTTGCGTCTATCAGACGTGAAGATAAATCTTTGAAAATTTCTCCAAGAATATGTGTACAAAGTTTCATGATAATCGGTTAAGTAGTTTTCGCGTGAAAGCGTAACAAACAAACTTACATTCACATTTATATTACTAGATGCGCCCCGCGGTTTCATCCGTGTAGTGATGAAAAATGGTGATGATGATGATGATGAAAAGCCTATGTCACTCTCTGGCTCTTGAACTATACCCATGCAAAAAATCAGGTCAATCTGTTGTTCCGTTGCAGCGTGAAAGAGGAACAAACGTCCATACATCCATACATCTATACATCCATGCATACAAACTTTCGCGATTATAATATTAGTAGGATTAGGGATAGGCCCCGAGGATCACGCAGTGGGTGCCTGAAAGAAAACGGATGAAAGAGCCAAGCCAGGCCGAGAAAACGCTGGCACCATGATTTTGACGCGTTCCAGATACAGTGGTCAAATCTAGCGGGTGATCGCACTGCCTGAAATGAGATGGGAGAGTAAAGGTAAAAAAAACATCACTTTTACTATGGGACAGAACCAACCCCTTAATCACAAAAAAATGCCAACTGTTCCATACATATAATTATATTTAATTAAATGTGAATGAATTTGTATAAAAATTTTGGGCAAAAGTTTCAATACTGTAAAATACAGTCAGTTTCCAGCATCACATTCAATTAAACCCACTGAAAACCAAATCACTTTCGTTAAGTGCCCAAATTTAAACACATACAGTAAAACCAATTTACCTGAACAACAGAATTGGAATTATCATACCGACGCAACATTGAAAACCGGCTCTCTCAACTATTCCCGTTATGTCCATTAAGGACATTCGGAAGGCACTGATAATGTTCCGAAAAGTGCTTCACGTACCCCAATATCGGCTATTGACTTCCAAATTACGCACACAATCAACTGTGCATTACTCCATTAGTCTGTTAAGCATCCCAGCATAATCAGTATGGACTCATTTATATGATTATCATTTAAGAGTGTAGCTCTTGTTCGTGGAGTAACTTCTAGGCTTAACGGTCTTCTGATAGGTTTTTCACCTCACTTTACGATATGACATTTGCCTTCTATTTTATTTGGTCTAAGAATGCTCTCATGGTTTTTCCGACCATCTCTTTCTTTCCATAACTGGACTCATATAATGCCACAGTTTAAGTCTTTGGATGCCAATGAAGCTGAGGTCTTAGTATATGGATATTTCTTGCCAATCATAAGCTGATTAGAGAATCTGATTAGAGTTTATGTGAGGTCAGATTTGGGGATCTGACTTTACATTCAAGCGAGCGCAGGAAAGACAACGACGCGGTGTGGTCCGTGCCGATTGAAAGACGACCTGGTCCGAATATTTCTCAGGAGTGTGGTTTCCATCAGCGCGTTCTTAGGGGGATCCCGGTGTCTTCTATCAGGCTCAGAGGCACATTTTAGTAGGCGTAATCCTACATAACCTGGCTGTACCTCGATAAAGCCTTCTTATAAGTATTCCTCCCGCAGCAAAGGCTTAGAATCAAAAATAGTGACACCAGAATTGAACTCCATTTGTTAATCCTCGGATATTGAAAAACTGGTCTGGGTAAAGTATTACCACATACATTAAGTAGTCATGGACTCTAAAGCAAGACTCACCCTTGTTCTTCAGCATGTCATAGAAACGATTTTCATAAAAAAAACATGATGGTCTGACTAGCAAGTGGCCACTGTTCCAATCTGTATTTGCCTCCCAAAGTTTGCCTGGCTTACAAATGCACTAACTATTATTGTAAAGGTATTCGTAGAAGTTTGTTTGAGTGATGATAAGTACTATGTCGACAATGATTCTTGCTACGGCGGCAAATTTTGAATGCCATCAACTATTTCACGAAAAAACCTCCTTACTGTTAAAGTATAGCGTACTTTAAGTACGGCAACATCCCTCGCCGGCCTTCCAAACGACCTCCCGATACAGAAAATCATTTTCCTTATGTAAATAAGGTAATACAATCTACATACAACGTTGCCTTTTGTTTTTTAAAGATTCAGCTTTGAGAAATGAGACCCCTCGTCCTCGGTTCTTATTGGTATTCCTTTATGACATCGTTTAACAGTTTTCGATACGTTTCCGTTATTAGACCTGCCCCTGCCTGGCTGAGTTGGTGGTGCCTGACTTGTGAGCAGGAGCTTCTGTTCCCGACCGCGAAGATACTTGGAGTAAGGTCAGCCAAGAGTTAGTGAACATATATGGGTCACGGGGAACTATTAGTATTTATTTAGAGAGCCTTTATTTCTAATCAGACAATGGTAATTACAGTAAGTAGTATGAATATGTGCATAAAGGAAAAGTCAACGGCCATAAACTGGGCAGAGCCTATGTCTTGGGCACACAGTGGCCAGATACCAGACACTGTTATAGCGCTGAGATTTATACACTTGATCGACATAATACTTGACTAGCAGTATTCTGTTCTGAAGATGTAATGGCCTCTGACACAAGAGAACGCCATCGGTCCTGGTGTGTCTCGGCGGTCGGTCAGGAAAGCGTTTACGGGTCTCAATTAAGTTGTCACTTTACTTGCGATTTTGTTGTTGACGTTGGAACAACATGCTGACATGTTCGGGTTTACGTGTCAGAGGATTTTTGACAAGGGTCGTAACCACGAGTATCATTACTTTGGTCTCTGTAAAATATATTATCGATATTTGGGACAAATCAATCTCAATTATGAATGACGGTGGATATTAATATGAGTAAGTATACCCATACATGATATGATCTTGGGGTACAGCAAGGTGATAGAGTCTATCGCCCTGGTTAAATCCCATCGGGTTTAATACTCTATCGGATAGAGAATTAAACCCACTAAAACCCAGCGGCGGCCTGCCTTAGTAGGTACCTACTTGAGGGAGGACCTGGGATCTCCAGAGAAGTGAAACAGGGCAAAAAGAGATCCTTGGTACCACGGAGCAGTGAACTCACCGACTATAGATAATATTATCTACTTGCCTTGTTAGTTTGGGTCAAATCTTTCAACTGAATTTTAAAACAGTTTTCCCCAACCGATTGAGCTGAAATTTTGCATACGCGTTTCGTTTGGATGACAATGCACGGTTATAGCTAAACGTGCAATGTGCAGTGATGTTATGCCAAATTTAATATGGCGGACTCCCAAAGATGGCGGACCAGCAATTTTAATGCACCCTGATTTGAATGCATGATATGGGTATCAAATATTTTGAGAAAAATACAAAAATTAAAATGACGTCACACTATATTCAATATGGCGGACGCCCTGGCGCCCGCGGAAAAAATATACCCACCATAATGATATAGGTATCAAATGAAAGGGTTCGCAAAGAAAAATACGAATAGCTTGTTTTTAACAAGATTTTTTTAAATTTATTATTTTATTTATTACTTGTTATTGTAATACTCTGTGTTTTAAATTATGAGAGGTCTAGTTTAGAAATCACTCAACAGTCACAACTACTTTTGCCTCCGACCATTCACTTTTCCCCTAACAATATTTATATCTAACGAAACGCTTTTCTCCCAAATTTCCATGTTTCTAAATCAGTGTAGCACACTCAACAGACAAGCGTAATCTAGCTTCCCCAAAAAATCCGGAATAAGTAAATATTGTAACAATACGTTACACACACGGCCTACGAAACAATCAGTCGGTTACGTGATGTGACTTTCGATTGTTGCGTTAGTGTGACACTCACACACACTTGTATAGCTGTATAGCGTGTGCCATCATCATCATCATACTAATGTTATAAACTAGTTGCGCGTTGCAGTTTTTTTGTTTAATAATAGGCTTGCGTTTGACCGCCACCTCGTCTGATGTTAAGGTGTCACGTTTCACCTATGGCTGGAAATTTATATTTCAAACAGTTTTTTGACCTTGTAGCTAAGCTGGGTAATTATTGTAAAATGACACAGTGTTTGCGCAAAGCGTTGGTTGTTCTTTATATTATTTTCATGTAGAGCAGTACATGATCAGTAACGTACCATATTATATTTACATTTCGCGCCACCCATGGAAGACTGGCGTAAACACATTTACGTCAAATATTTTTTATTTCACCATTAGATAGAGGAAAGTCTAATACACGTACTCAAAAATTTTCAAATTTTTATTCCAATAAATGACGGATATAATTACATTTAAAAAATCAGCACGTAAATCTATTTTTCATAAATTACCTGGTAAACTTATACAAGTTTTGTTACGCTAAATACTTTTGTAGACTTGCCTTTTAATATTAGCTTAAACGAAGTTATGCAATTATTCTACGTCTTTCTAAAAAAAACTTATTTACATAAATGAACTTACATACTTTTTCCACGTGATAAAATACGGAAATATACGCTTATATACAAATTACTATAAATTTCCTCGTTATTTTCCCGTGGAAGAAAAGAGTATCATTTTTTACGTACAAAAGTTCTATAAAAGTGGGCTGGCGAAATGAAACCACCTTGTTCGTCTGATTTCCGTAGCAACAAAGCATTAACTATAGATTCTTCTAAATTTCATATTGTTATTCCGGGGATTAATGGAGTAACCACCTAATTTCAGATTTTCGCAAAAACTGCAAGTTTTCCTAAAAATTTAGTATATAGGTAAGGTAAGTTAGTAGGTAAGTTAATTTTTGCCAGCATGTTGCTAAAGAAACCAATTGTCTAGGTCTTCTAATTTCTCCGCAAATCAGTTTTTTGACGCTCCTGAAAAGTTGGTGTTTTCAACTTACGCCAGTCTTCCATGGGTCGATTTATCAGTAAACCGTTTGAAACAGCAAACATTTGTTTAATGACAAATGCAAGTAATAATGTGCATTAGAAATAAATAGCTATACATGATTTTTAAAGAATGATAATCAATTTGCGAAACATCATGATCGTTTACAATAATTACTCGGCCTAGCTACAAGGACAAGAAAACTGTTTGAAATTTGAACTTCCCACCATAAGTGAAACGTACCACCTTAAGCGATGATGCGGTCTACTTTGGATCACGCTTGCTTAGAAGAAACCGATTTACTCGCGACTTCCTGACACTCATCAGATTATGACAATCAGGGAACATCCATTCAGGCAGCGCATTTAAACAGACCAGCGGTTCGCACAATATAAGCGCTTTGTATGGGTTTTCGGAATATCAACCATGAAACGGTGTCGCCTTTTCGTGACCACTCTGGATAGAAAATAGGCAGGAAGGACATAGATCATGCAGATCTGATGCACACTCTCCAAAATCGTTTATTCCATTCTGTCCGACTAGTAGTTCGATGATCTGTTTGTTTTTTCTCTAATTTGTTATACTGGCTAGTCGAATGTATCCGATAAAAATGCGATAGACTTAACTTTGCGCCGATGTTCAAAAGAAGCTCATCTATAAGTTTCTTGGCACGTTTCTCAATGGACTCCAACGTGGAAGTATCACCCACGTGTATAAAAAAAAAACATAAATGTGTCTAGGATAAATGCTGGCCTATGTCCAGCAGTGGACGTCCTATGATTGAAATGATGATGACCTAGGATGATAAGTATCACTCTTCGGCTATCCAGCTATCTCTATGCAAAAAATCGGAACCGATCAAAGCTCTGTAGCTGAAAAAAATTGCCTCTACCGACAAGAATAGAATTAATAGTTGAAAATGTAAAAAAACTGGTTTGTTACAGGAATGTACCTCAAAAACGACCATTGGACCACCCAGTTAGATCATACCTAGTCATTGTCATAATCAATTGAGCCACATATTTATGACATAGCGTGTCGTTTTATTATAAACCTAAGTGGCCGTCTAGATATTGATCCTTGTATTGTCTACCAAAGTTGGCCTTCACCCTTCACCCAACACTGCACAGCTAGGTAGTGGTCTGAACTCAGGCGCTAACCCCCCCCCCCCCCGCACGAATGTTTCATCATCATCACCATCATCATGAGCCAGAAGACGTCTACTGCTGAATATAGACAAGAACTCCCCCTTAGAGCTCCACACTTAACGACAGCCTGCCATCTGCATCCGCTGGATGCCCGCAACTCTCAAGATGTCGTCGGTCCATCTAGTAGGAGGCCTACCTGAGTTGGGATCGGCTTGTGACAGAAACTATTATTTTGTTGTTTTTAACTCGTAATGTCTGTATATTTTGTTTCTGTCATAAATAAATGTTTTTCATTCTTTCTTTCTTACCTACGCTGCTTCTTCCGATGGTGGTCTCCACTCAAGAACCTTTCTTCCTCATTAGTTATCTGTTCTTCGAGCAATCTGGCCTGCCCATTGCCACTACAACTTGCAAATTTTTATAGCTATGTCGGTGACTGTTGTAACTCCATGAAAGTTTAATCATATTAGTTTTATAATTTTGAATGGTGTGTTTGTTGGTTTATTTATTTGTTCCTCTTACACGTTTTTTCAAATTGTCACGAACAAAAAAGAGTTGAAGGAAATTTGGAAAGCAAATCAGTTTATACATCTCTGAATAAGACCGCAAGTAGCTTGCTATTTACACAGTTCCTCGTAAGGGTTTTGTACGTTGATAGATTTGGTAAGTAAATGAGCACCCCACGTAATCAGATTGCCTTATCACTGTATGATTTTGAGATCTACGTTGCTGCCTATTCTGTTTGGGTTCATATGGGGATCGAATCCCTTTTGACTTTATATTCCGATACAAAGATTCACAATGGAATCCTGAGGGACGACATTTTTCGATGAAGTTGAAGAAAGGTAAAGTATCATTTTGTATGGAAATTTTGAAACGAGAGTTTGGCTTGAGATGTCAAGGTGTTTAAGAATAAAAAAATAGTAATAACCTCAGATTAGGCAGACAAGGTAGCGTGGTGAATGTGAACATCTAGCTTATATAAATTAGGCTTGATCTTCATCAACATCATTACAGCCATAGGACGTCCACTGCTGGACATAGGTCATCGATCTCCAAAAGAGCCCGTTGGAAGCGGCCTGCATCCAGCGTTTCCCTGCGGTCTCTTTTGAGACGTTTGCCCAGCACTGGGACAATACAGGCTCACATATAAAAAACGTAACAAGCTTTGTCGGCAAAAGAGCATTGATGGACTCACGGATGCTGGCCTCGGCGTCGCTTTGGCCCAAATTGTAATTTTTACCGACTTCAAAAAGAAGGAGGTTATCAATTCAACTGTATGTAATTTTTTTGTCTTTAAATGCTTCTGTTTTATGCCGCTGCAGTAATGTAACTATTAGTAACTTACTATAAATACGGCTTAAAGCCGTATTACAAAATGAATTTATTCAATTTTAGCTATTTGTATACTCAGGCGTAAAACGAAAAAATAAAACCGAAATTGTCAAGACGAATATAAAGTAAACCATTACATTAAAATTGTTTATTTTATGTCACTCATAATAAATGTAATCCACTCTCAAACTATCCCTTCGAGAGTTTTACGAAAAACTAATTTTGTAAATTGGAGGTAACAAATTGATATGTTGAGTTTTTCCAAAATTTGAAGCCGTTATTTTCGATAAAAATACATATCTATTTATTCATCATTATCATCATCACCATTTCAGCCATAGGACGTCCACTGCTGGACATTATGCATTTTCCTCCCCCATCGATCTCCAAAAGGGCCGGTTGGAAGCGGCCCTACGGTCCCCTTTAGGTCGTCTGCCGCTATTGTGAGTGGATGTTATACGCTGCGTTTACCGTTCCGTGGTCTCCATTCGAGAGCCTTTCGACCCCATCGGCCATCTGCTCTGCGTGATATGTGCCCTGCTCACTGCCACTACGTATCATGATCTATTTATTACAGATATTGAATATTCTATAGAATATACTATTTGATAGATCAGAACGACAACAATCTAGTTTATACGTCGTTTTTTTTCATAAAAAAAATATGAGAGGGCTCTTAAAGAATTTAGCGAGATGGTTATGAGCTCCCTTGGAAAAATATAATACGGCAGAATTTTGTCATGTATTTTTAGGTATCTTTCACAAAGACCGATGACGGAACGGTATCAACGTTAATTAAAATTTACGAATCGAATTCTGTCGGATTACGTTTCTACCTCATTGAATTCGATTTATTGGGTAAATAAAAAAATTCGCGTCGTGAAAAGGTTTTGGTAGACAGCCGAGATTTTGATTTGAAAGTCCGTATCACACACACGCACACTAACACACACCAATAACTTTTCACTTGATCTGTTTTAAGAATGCTTTAGAACATACACAAACAACGTTATATGTAAAATTACTTCACTGAGACATTGAGGCATTCGAATTTGAGTCGTGCGTCTATTGTTTCTACAAGGCTGGGCCCTTATTCTCTAGCTTACAGGAACTTTCTTGCCATAAACACGCGACGTAGAAAAAAAAAAAAAAACTGTGCTCTTTGTTTCTTAGACCACATAAATTCTAAACGTGGCCGCGTCACGATATCTCCGTAGAATTGGCAATGTCAAGTTTGCTAACGCGATGATGTTCGTAACGCGCTTGTTTTGAACGGAGCCCTAATTCCGTAACTTTAAAAAGCATGTAACGAGGTGCGTTAAGGGAACCTCTAAACATTTGACCTCTATTTTCTAGGGAACAATGGCCAACTTTTAGAGGTTAACTTAACGCGCCGCGTTACGTGCGTGTTTAAAGGTATGGAATCCGGGCCCTGTCAAAATTATGTGGAGCAAGCTAGAGCGTTTCATGCGCGTTTCTCAAGATAATGTAGTATTTAATCGGAAGACGCCTTTGATTTATTTGACGTGTTTCAATTATGGTTACCGTGTTTTTAGGTATTTAGTGACCACGGTTACTATCATAGCGCGTTTGCAGTGTGTTATTGGCGTGTTTTTACGGAATCAGGGCCCTGTTGTAAATGATAATGGTCAAGTATTTATCTATGTTTCCGCCTATTGATTCCATGTCAATTAGGAGAATTTTCCAGAATTCCTAACGATTTCCGGTCTCAGAGAAACTCTCTGATTTCTCCGTACAGATATTATATTCCCTCGAATCTGATGTTGTTTAAAAAGATTGTGTTTTACCCATTGTTACCCGATGAGAAGGGTAGGTAATCAGACCTCCCCATATCAAGGGTAAATTGACATCTTCCCGGAAACCTGACAGCCTCGTCAGCTGTGACCCAGATTCTTTTAGTAATGGTTTTGGTGTTATAAGTACAAGACTTTCAAAGTTATACACGAGTTTTATTGTTATTGTTAGTTTTATTTAATGTGCAGGGAAATAATTCTCTTAAAACCATAAAATTTAAAAACCTCTATAAATTCAGAAAAGATATCATCATGTTTAGACAAAGAAAATCATCGACATAGCTGAAACAACCGCAAGCAAACCACAAGCTTTCAAATACATATTTAAAAAAACACATTCAAATCGGCTCATCCGTTTGAGAGCTATGGTGCGAAACTTACATCCCCCCCACTGTTTTAAAAAGGGGGAAGACGCGTGACATTCAAACATTGTACCCAATAAATATGGCTCTGTTTCGGCACGAGTCAGCGGCGACGTTGACGTCTACACTGTAAACGTCAACTTCACTGCTCCATTAGACACTACACCAGACCATAGAAGTGACATTTGAAGAAAATAAAGTTAATTGTTTTTAAGTATTTATTTACGAGTGAAAACTTGAAAAGTAATGCCGTGAAACTTGTTTTTTGTCTTCGAACTGTTGGTGCCCCTTGTGAAAACGCAGGAAGTAATTTTTGCTGCTTTATTTCACACAATTTTGGCAAGTAATTCACGTGCTATCAAAACGCCAGTTCGATTGTGACTGAAGTGGATTGTGCCCCGGAGCCTATATTGTGCGGTCCACGTCAAGAAGTTCTTCCCGTATCTTCCCCCTATTTACTTACATCAATGATAAAACCCCTATTTTTGCGACTGAGAAAACCCCTGTCAAACGCTTACGCCTGAGTTATAAAGTGATTTATAAACCACCATTTTACCGCAAAATTTTCTGTATTTAACCTTAACCCACAATATGGGATACGTACTGGCAATTCATTCTTTTTTGTCAGCCTGTGTCAATTTTAACATTTTTAAACCTCTTTTGACTCCCATATTCGGCAAAGATTAATTATAAATCTAGTGATGATAGAATCTAGCTACAGGCGAGTGAACTTAAATTATTATTGTCGTTGGACCGATCATTTAAGCGGAAAGCGATCAACGCTTACGCAGTGCATAACTGCTTAACGCGCGTCGCGCCAGCCCTAACAGACGTGTTGGACTTGGTTGACGGACCATCGTCTAACCAACAGGAAAGAAAGAGAAAATGTTATATTTCTCTGCCGTTGGTCAGACGGTGGTCCGGCGTACCAAATTCACGCGTCTGTTAGTACTATTAGGCAGACCGGTGCATAACAGACTCGAAGGGAAAGAGAAAGAAAAAGTAGACTTACTTGACATTCGTAGGTGCCGTTATCTCTTTTCTGTACGAACTTAATCTGCAACGTCCAGTCTTCTGATCCTTCTCCGTGTAGGACCTGAAATGTCAAAAACATCCGTGCAACAAAGTATGTAAATAAAAATAATTAAGTCCTATAGTATACATACATAAACAGAAAAGGCCTTCGTCTTATATCTCAATTTTATATTGAGTAACTTTCCAACTTCAGTTGTCTCTTTCACACATTTTTAGAGATAAACAATGACTCAGTGAAAATTAAAAGAATATGTTTTTAAAATTACATAACGTATGGTTAAAATCAATTGTAATGTTATTATTTTATATTTAAGCGAAAGCGACAGAAATAAAATCGAAAATTTATTAGGTATATTTTGATCTACTTTGTCAAAAATTAAATAATAATAACGAATCATTTGTCATGTTAATTATTTTTGTTAGAAGCTACAACAAACTAGAGTTAAATTTATTTTAACTATTAAGTGTACTTATAGATTGTACATAGAAAAGCAAACTCATCGTAGGACGTCCACTGCTGGATATAGGCCTCCCCCATCGATCTCCAAAAGGGCCGGTTGGAAGCGGCCTGCATCCATTCTCTGCGGTCTCTTTTAGACAAAATAAATACTCACAAAAAAAAAAAAATATGTTTCCCTACTACCTGTGCTACCACTTAGTAGGAATTGTTACCGAAATGCTGGCTCTAGTACCACGTTATGTATAGCAATGCTCACCCTTAGAGCAAAGTAGAGGGCATAATGCCAATTTTTTTTTATTCCACGTTTGTGATTTTGAATCTATAAAGATGTTAAAACTGTGCCGAGCGAGACAGGCGGACAGAACCGACAATTAATTAGTAGAAAAAAAAGGGTTAGACGATTATTCCGATCGTTATTTCGAAAACCCGAACGAAGCGCTTTGATTCCACTTTTATTATGCGAACTGCTAGTCTGTGGAATGCGCTGCTTGAATGGGTGTTCCCCGAAAGTTACAATCTGGGTGTCTTCAAATCACGAGTGAATCGGTTTCTTCTAGGCAAGCGTGCCCCACCGTAGACCGCACAGGCGAGTTGGCGGTCAAGCGCAAGCCTTGTGTCAAGCGCATTATCTATACTAATATTATAAAGAGGAAAGATTTGATTGTTTGTTTGTTTGTTTATTTGCATTGAATAGGTTCCGAAACTACTGAACCGATTTGAAAAATTCTTTCACTGTTGGAAAGCTACACTATCCCCGGTTAACATAGGCTATATAATATTTTTTTTTTTAAATAGGGATCTTTACTAGAACTCCAATAATGTAACCCAAGGTAAAAAAATAAGATTTACAATTTTGACTTTGCGTGTTTGACAGTTCTAAGACAGGACAACGTCTGTCAGGTCAACTAGTTAATGAATAAAAAAATTATGGGAAATCCATAATTATACTAAAGGGTTTATGCTGATTTTTATAGGGTCTAAGGTAACTAACGCAAAACCCCTTAAGGGCGACTTTGGTGCATCACTATAGACTAACAACTTTTGTTCTACAAGTTAACGAAATTCGCTGCTCCATATTAAAAATCATTCTGTCCCGATAAAATGTGTGAAACAGCAGTTTTATTGCGAATTTTGGTATGTTGTAGAACAAAAGTTGTTAGTCTTGATCACACAAAAGAGAAGTAAATAGAAAGAAAATGAGAAGGAAAATCTGTCGCCAGGCATTATGACAGAACCTTGACTGAACATTCTTATTTATGTCAACGCGTCGAACTCCGCATCCAAAGAACTAGGACCTTACCTTTTTGGGTTAGGTCTCAAAGTTCTTTGTCCGCATCACTGTCGAACTGATTTCGAATGACTGCCTCCCTATCCCCACCTAAAACTTTAAACGCTCATATCTCAGAGATTTATCAGCCAATTTAATTTATTTTTTCAGTATGTGTAATGTATTTAGTTATATTCCTCGCTAAGCCGGTTATTTGTAATAAATTAAACATGAGGACACATGCCTATTAGTTTACCTCCAAGCGCAATTCATTGACAAGCTCAATTACCAGCAATGACCAGCATGATAGCTTAAAATCGAATTCCGGAAATTCAAAACTAGCGCGATAGTATTGTTGAATTCGCGCATGGTTCTCTAAATAAACCACATTTTGCGATACACGGACTCAGGGCAAAATGTAGCAGTGGTTTAGCTTCATGAACAACCTGGTAAAATAGGATTAAGTACTTTAAGTAGATACTCAACCAACAACAACATTTGTAGAGAAAGGAAATAAGGGCATGTAAGATTAGGCTTGAAATTACGATTATCACAATAAGAAAAAAAAAATTTGTTTAAATTAGAACGGCTTGTTAGGTTTCGAATCGAGTTAAATCGATTCTCGAGTTTTTGAACAAAATATTGTCTATAGAACGATTGACGTTGCTTAAAAATGTCAACTGCTTTTTGAATTACCGAAAAAGTACGGTGGTGGCGAACGGTCGTATCATTAAGCTGGCATCGAAGCGGAGCGCAAGCCTTGTGTTTTGTAATTGGGAGTTAAGGATTCAGCGTTTGTAGTTAGAGTACCTACCGGAATATTATATCGTTAAATAAAGAGTTCTGCTTCTGAAATATAATGTTTTATTATAGGCTGACAAGGCATTTTTGTAAGAAATCTGTTGCAGCCAGGTGCACCTATATAAACGAAACGTCAGTCATTCGAAATCAGTTGGAAACTGTGATGCGGAGTTCGACGCGTTGATCTAAATAAGAATGTTCAATCAAGGTTCACTCATAATGCCTGGTGACAGTGTTTCTTTCTCATTTCCGTTCTATTTACTTCTCTTTTCTGTGACGATTATAGTCCTTTTCAAATAGCATGGCACCTGACAGATGGATTGACAGTACGATAGAATGTAACGTGATTCGTAAATATTGAATGTGACGTCACAGAACTAAATTAAATATTTACACTTTGCGGCGAAAACATTTATAGCTTAGCTGCGCTACTATGAAAACTAGTCTGTTAGTGGTGGTTGTCAAGTGCCATGCTATTTGAAAAGGACTATAAGTATAGGCTATTATTGGCTATATTGCCAACTGGCAACACCTGGTAATTTGCACATTTTCAACATGGTTGGAGGTAAAAATGGCTGAGTAGGAATAAAAAATAAAATAGGCAGTCATGGGGACTACCGACAGAAGTCAAAACCAGTCTCGCGCAACACGTCACATTAGCATGTCGGTGACGCGAACGCATAAGTTTTACCCCTACCAAAAATCACTCAACGACGCTAAAGATGTTTTCACGTCAAAAGCAATTGGCCGTTTCTTTAGAATAAATTTGATTGAGAGAAATTTCATATTGGTTAATATTTATACATCGTGTAACAGAAGGGTGTGTTAATACTCAACACAGGGTGCGTTCTATCGTTCGTATCTACATTTACCAGTTTTTAGAATGTAAGATTGTTGCTGGTAGCTAATATTATTTAAAAGCAAAAAAAATTGTTTTTTTAGTGTTCCGTACCCAAGGAGTGCAAACGGGTCCCTATTAATAAGCCTACACTGTCTGTCTGTCTGTCCGTCCGTTCTACCTTTTATCGGCTGTATCTTTGGAACCTTACGGCGAATGAACTATGAAATAATAATAACCGCCTGGGAGTTGATGGGATGTTATCTTTTTGTACTATTTTTTTGTACTTTAGTAACAAGTTAAGTGGTGGTACGGAACCTTCAGTGCGCGAGCTTGACTCGCTTTTCCGGTTTTTTTGCAGCTTTCAGACGCATACTTTCAGCGGCCGGGCTGTTAGTCCGTTACCGATTAACTTGTTGAAAGAACAGGTACTGAAAACCGAGGTACATTGCGTCGGATCACATTCGTTATGTGAAGGTTTAATTCTGCGGCTGACCAAATACGGGCCAATTTACGAGAACGGACCACTATGTATTTTAATAAGCTCCCCGTTCAGGTATTTATTTTGGGAGATTTCGATCGCGTAAACTGGGGACGGCTAAAATATCAGGGATTTAGAGCTGACTGACAGTTAGATTTTGAAATTATTTGGAGAGTTTTATTGAAACAGATTTCCTATATACAAATAGATCCACGATGATGCGCTCCACCATAAAAAATCATGGAAGCGTTATACCTAGTTTCCCTTTAGCACTTCCTTGGTTGTCAATTCGTTTACATTGTGAGCATATCGATTGCAGTTGTGTGCCATTCAATATTAAAGTGTTTTTTTTAAAAGTTATGACCCTGGATTCAATGTCCTTTAGTCGTAATATTAAATAGTTTACATAGTCTTAATAGCGTCAAACAAGTCATAGTCACAGTCAGAGTCAAGCTAAGTAAGTCACGGTCAAGTCAAACTCATGCCTCTGTAAAGTGGTGGAGACTTTACTCCTATGGAGTTTTGGAAACAACACGAAAAGACACGTTTCACCTCGTTATATCACTTGATCACACTCGAGCACGTTTACGAGCACTTAATGAATAATAATTCCCCATTTAGTACACCAACACAATCAAATCATTATACACAAGTTTAGGAATATAATCCAACGAGCCGACATGTTTTTTCCGCGTTGGCGCCAAAAAACTTGAAGTGTGCATGCCAGTATTGCCAGTAAAGCATAAAAATGAGGATAGAAAGACTGCAAGGATAAAATGGAACGTAACGACAGTGTGAATGAGATGACTAATTGCGAGATATGTATAAGTATGAAAGAGTAGATAATAGCTTAAAATGTATTAATTAGATAGTTAATAAAATGTTGTATGAGAAAGAAAGCAATAAATAGAATTTAGAACGACGCCAATTGTTTCCTTACACTTTCTTACACTAGCGCGAGTTTAAGGCAGATCTAAACTATATAATTATTATCAAAAGCTCCACCCTTTCTTTTAATTGCTTATAGTGCAAGAGTGCAAGGATAATAATAAACTAATGAGGCAATGAACATTTCTAGTCAGAGTTGGGAAAGAAAGCATTGCCAATTAAAAAGCCCGCTCCTCGGCCAAAGCTTCTATTTCTTCATCTTTTGTACATTTTCAATATTTTAACGATAAAAAGTACTGTGTAGGTATAGGTAAATTTGAAGAAACTAGTTGAGAAATTGTTTTGAATTAATTTTCATGTTTTGATAATTTATTGTTCATTTTAATTTGTATATAATAATTAGGTAGTGATAGTTTTAGTTCTTATTATGTAAAATTATATGACTTTCTTGTGTAAATACAATTAAAATCATTTTCATGTTCATATTTTATACTTTGATGACGAAGATAAAAAAATTGCTTTTTACGTCCATTAACATAATAAAAAAATGTTTTAAATGTGTTACCCGTGTGTCTGGTATCTAAAGATAATGCTGAAACGGTTAAAATAAAATTTGCACTATCTTACTTCTTCTTACTTTTATCCCATTTTTTTAATGTGTGAGCGAGATGTTAATTGTAGATAGCGAGCTCTTAATAAGTAGGGAGCGATAGCAAGAACAATTATTATTATATGTATAAAAACGGAAAATTACTTTTAATGTATGTACGTAATAATGTTCGTATGACCATGTAAAGTAGTGAAACCATCTTACCTGAAACCTTTCGTCATTTGTATACGTGAACTTCCCAGAGCTCAGGATATGCCAGTCACGTTTTCTTATCCACGACACTTGCTGCAAAATAATAAGAGTTTAGTTAAAACTTTATTTCGAGACTCTTATGATTCACTTAAATTATTATTAAGAATACCAAACACAAAACTAAAAAAAAAAACTAAACTAGCTAATTGAAGATCATTTATACTATCTATAAGCAACGAAGGCCTATAGGTAGTGCAAACGATCTCTAAAATTTTAGGTAGTGCCCAAAACATTGACAATATAACCACTTGACTGCTCATCCTTTACCCCGCATGAGGCAAAGGTTCTAACATGTCAACCTAAGCTATTTCGAGAGGGGCCAATCCTACGCGCGAATTGAATGAATGACTTTTGATTCTCCAATCACAAGCGTTGAGTCGCGTCGAGTCTCCAATCACAAGCTGCCGCGACCGACGTGGCATCATTTTGCAAAAGGGAATTTTGACTACATGCGCGATCAAGTGGTTATATTATCTTTGGCCCAAAATGATAGCCGCGTTGTCTCACTGGATTGCGTGGCTAACTTTATGACCAAAATACAAGGCAGCATTTTGATCACGTAAAAGTTAATAGAAATAAATAAATATAAATGATGAGAATTTGATATAAATGATGATTACACAACAAGACAAAAGACAGAAAGTGAAAAAAAGGTATTTAATTCGAGGGACTAAGTTGGATCCCGAGAGCAGCGAAGGATTCTAGAAGAGAATCCTGAGTGGAGCGAAGGATACAAGGACTGAGATGAAATATATTTTATACTATTTATGTACACAATGTACATAACTAGTAAAAATGTACACAGTCAATGGTAAAAGACCATTGACTTTTTTATTTTTTTATAGGTAATCGGCTGGCGTCTTACCACCATCTCGCCTGATGTTAAGCGATGATGCGGTCTACGTTGACTGTGTGAAAATAAATAGTAGGTACCTACAGTATTTATATTTATTACATTTTATTAGATGGTCGGTAATAAGAGAAGTTAGAAATTTAAAAAAAAAATGTATAAAATAAATAAAACATGCTAAACGTTATTTATCCAGGTATTATTTATTTTTTATACTTGCTACGCTGCTACGGCGTAGCACTCGTAAATGAATAAGAGAATTATTTGGTTTATTCCACTTTACCAAGATCACTCTGACAGTGGATACTCTTTTTCTTACGATGCCACGATGGTGTAGACTCAGATCAGCCAAACAAGATCGTTCGTTTTTTTTCACTTTACCGCTGAACCGCGTAACGCAACCTTTGTAAGTACGGCTTACTTACTAATTTTCCACGCACACTAAGAAACTTGTAGCGACACCAAAGAACGAACTATGTTCACATGTACAAAAAGGGCGGCAAGGTCATCTACAGGGTGAGTTCGAATAGAGGCATTAAGCCTGATTTAGGCCAGATGTGTTCGCACCCACCACGCCACCTTACCATGTCTCAAATTGTTAAAATTCTTAATTAATTAAAAATGTTAATTGTATCCGAAAAAAATAATAAAATAATAATAATATGTTACGTGACCTAATTTATGTAATATATGTCAATTTTGTTTAATTTTAACTAAACCTAATGAGTGTTCAAACGGAGGACGCTGGTGCCTGTAGCACAGTATAATTACTAGTACGGGTGCCAGCCAGTTCCACACACAAACAACATTGTAAATTTTAAATGTTATCATTATGTCCAGTTCGATTGCTTTTTAACAATATTGTTGTCTTTTAATTTTCGATCAATAAACTATTTGTATTTTCTATTTGTATTTTTTTTTTTTTTTTTTTTTTGTATTTTTTTTTGCCTGATTGATTTTTTTGGTTGTAAAGTAAAAAAAAGACCTAGCTCGTAAGCTTGCTGAGATGCTCGGAACTTGAGATCAGCGTCTCTTTTCAAAATTGTCTACTAAATTTAAGACAAGTTATCTGTAAGCATAGAGTTACAAGGCAACGACTCGCGTCTGTACCAGCGCCAGTTCGAAGACTTCACAGTGCGAACCGGTGGCCGTGTTACTCTCATTCTGCAAGGTTCTACTTACGCCTCTCTCACTAAGATGCCCAACCAAGCAATGCAGGTAAGCAGTGCCGCCGAGCTGCGCCGTGATATTGCTGACGGAGTTGTTGGCTGTGACGTCAGAGGCTGGCTGGACGCCGCCGCGCCATCCGCGAGCCCTGGACGTGCCGTGGTGACCTGGAGAAGAGAATTACACGATAAAATCGAATCCCGGCTGAAATCGGTTTCTTCTAGGCAAGCGTGCTCCAACGTAGACCGCATCAGGCGAGACGGTGGCCAAACGCAAGCCTATTACTTATAAAATAAAATAAACGACACGGGTAGAAATGAGACCACATCTACACTTTGCCTGATTTATAGGATAGGTCGTTTTCGAACAAGCACGCTTATACCTCGAAGCAGTTTATCTATTTACTCTGAGTAGACTACGAAGTTCCAAACCTTAAGTAGACTACGAAGTTCCAAACCTTAGGAGTGCGTTCGTAGATTGTAGCAATTACTTCGTGTGTATATTATATACTCCGGGAATATAGATTATGTCTTCTGTGCTATTGGTACGGACGGCGCATGGCCGTTTGTTTTGTGCTTATCGGGACTTATCGCGCATTATTATTATTTAGGTAAAAATTGGTTCTTTCCGTTTGAAGTTTCAAGCAGTTAGGTTTAGGAAGCACAAACGTCATAGCTAATTCAACTCTCACTAGATGGACCAACGACATTGTGAGAGTCGCGGGTATCCATCAGTGGATGCAAAAGGCAGGCTGTCTTCAGTGTGGAGGTTAAAGGGGAGGCCTACGTTCGGCAGTGGACATCTTCTGGCTGATTATGATGATGATGAATTCAACTTACGTATGTCTCCAGTGGAAGATGTGAAGAGCGGCAGCAAGCAGAACACAGCCGCCGCCAGCTGGATGCCCATCCCGCCTGCCACGCGCCATCTCATCTGGAACAAACAAACGTTTGGGTTAGATTATGCCAAAATATGACCGAGTTCTACTTTTGAATAGGAAAAAGTTGTTAGATCTGTATAAAGACCTAAACTACAAGCCCTTACACGAGTTCTAGGTATCATCGTTATTAGCCAGAAGACCTCCACCGACGAGAACCAGTCTTCCCCAGCGGTTATCGGTTTTTCGAGCGATGTAGCCCTTTGCCACTTCAACATGCAAATTTTATGTAATAGCTGTGACTATCGAATAGCTAATATCCACGTTCTAGATTCTATCGCGTAAAGAAACTCCGAGCATAGCTTTCTCCATTGCCCGCTGTGTGTATCTGAGTTTTAAATGCGTATACCTGCCTTAGCCCTGCAATTAACTATTCAGGGGAAATCCAAGGAAGCTGACGACGCGAAAGAAGACGTACCTACTTCGTTGCTCAAAAATCTCCGTGATTCAATCTGATAAGAATGATTCCTATTTCGAGGCACTGTGTTGAAAGTTCGAATAGCCTGCCTTCATAGTAATCGACCTTCGGAGCACCTTAAGAAGAAAAAGAAGAAGGTTTATATCATCCCACCAGCAAAGCCCCACGGTTTCACCCAAGTGAACATACCTTCGGGACCCTTATAATTTTCCTTGATAAAATGCCACAGATTGGCCTTCTAACAATCTCTTTATTAAAATCCCGTTTATCTGTTGCTCTTTTGGTGCGTGAAAACAAAACAAACAAACACATTGCTCAAAATGCTGGCAGCTTTGCCGCGTTGGATTGCAATACTGACACATGGCGCAAGGTACCAGCCAGCATTTTGGTCACAGGATGCTTCTGCCAGACGTGTAGATAATTCTCGTGCATAGGTATAATATTTCCTTTGAAATATGATATGCACGTAAAACTTTTGTATTCTAAAAAACTATTTTGCAAATGCATTTTATTATGAGTGAGCGTGTGTGGCTGCCGTGAGCAATATGATTAGATGGCTATAGGACACAGAGCAAGTTAAAATGGCTACAAATTCAAAGCTAAATAAGCAGTTGAAATTCTAGAACCATAGGCCATTTGCAACAATAAATTACACCGTAAGCGGCGCTGCCCTCCGCCTGAAAACCTGTAATTTATTTCAATGATTCTCTGTTTTATGCTGGTGTTTCGAGTGATTTAGGTCTGGCACTTACTTATTTTGAAATATTTTTGGTCTAGTTATTTGCCAGTTGCAATGTTGATCTATACTTAATATTATAAAGAGGAAAGATTTGTATGAAAGCATGTTTGTAACGAATTGGCTCAAAAAGTACTAGGCCGATTTTAAAAATTCTTTCACTGTTGGGAAGCTACTCTATCCCGGGTGACATAGGCTATAATCTATACCCGTGCGAAGCTGGAGCGGACCGCTAGTTTGTTATAATCGGTTTTTAGCCAAGACGAAAGATAGAAGGTACATGAGTTTGGGGTAGGATATTTGAATGTTTATTCCATTTTTTTTATTCATAAATCTTGGTTTTACCGCCAACTCGCCTTATGATATGCGACGATGTGGTCTACGATGGAGCACCCTTGCCTAGAAGAAACCGATTCATTCGTGATTCGTGAAGACACCCAAATTGTAACTATCGGGGAACACCCTTTTAAGCACCCCATTATTCCACAGACTTGTAGTTCACACAATAAAAGTGGAATAAAGCGCTTCGGTTTTCGGAATATCAACCATGTAGCGGTGTAAATTTTTCGTGGCCACTCCTGTTTATTATAATACATTATGCTTATAAAAAAATAGTGGTCTTTTTTATAATATAACATTATTGGGTATTCCATAAATTGTATTGTCACCATGAATTAGAAACAGTTCCTCCCAGTCTCCCAGTAGTAGGTACTGGATCTAATAATTCTTGCGAGGTTTGACCCAAACAAACTAACAAACATGCAAGTGAAATAAATAAGCTTGTAAAATGGGGCTGAATCATGGACCATAGATCTGTGCACAGAAAAGAGAAGTAAATAGAACGGAAATCAGAAGGAAAATCTGTCGCCAGGCATTATGAGTGAACCTTGATTGAACATTCTTATTTAGATGAACGCGTCGAACTCCGCATCCAAAAAACTGAGACTTTACATTTTTGGGTTAGGTCTCAAAGTTCTTTGTCCGCATCACAGTTGCTAACTGATTTCGAATGACTGACGTTTCGTTTATTATATGTGATTATTATATAGATATACACAACTGCAACTGGCAAGAAAAAAAAACTTCCAAAAATGCCTTAACAGCCGTTCTAATAAAAATAAAAAAAACTTTTCTGTGTGTCTGTGGGCTGAATAAAAAGGTTCATTTTGTAAATAAATTACCTACGTTATATTGACCTGGCCACTGTCCAGCAACACGTACTAGCTAACTAAGTAGGCAGTTTAGTAGGTATTTTAAATGAATGGTTTATCACGGACGGCCGCAGATGGCTGATCAAAGGCTGCCTAATCGTTCGTTCAGTCGGGATGGGTCAGTCTTCACTAATCAGGCTTGCGGCATTGTCTGCGGCGGTGGTTTTGGTTTTATTGACAGGAAGGTGTGATTTTTCTTTGAATTTTGATATACATATAATTTTCATTCAGAGAACAAGTATCCAGTTGTTTTTTTACATCATTATTTAGCAAATTAGACATAAAGCCGTTGTAGTCTATTTGGGAGACCGCTAGACTTGAAAGCGTGAGGTCACGGGTTCAAATCCCGGGCCCGTACCAATGAGCTCTTTGGAGTACGGATTTTCATACCACTGGCTTTTCGGTGAAGGAAAACATCGTGAGGAAACCTGCATACGTACGGAGAAGGAATTCAATGGCGTATGTGAATCCACCAACCGCACTGGGCCAGCGTGGTAGATATGATGACCCAATCGCCTTTTCGAGCGTAGGCTAAAGTCCAGCAGTGGACTATTAAAAGGCTGATTATGCTAGTTAGACACTCTAAATCCAGTAATTTTGATAAGTACGTCATTTTGCTATACTATCGTTCTACTAAAAACACATTTTGTAATCTTTTGATGCACCACTCTTCTAAATTTTTAAACATTTCAAAAGCAGACCGTTTTAATATTTTTTTTATACCAACTTTGAAGTTTGAAAATTTAAACGGTGGTGTTTAAATTTTCAAAGACAATATTATGACATTCACCAACATACACTGGGCCAGCATGGCATAGTGGATTAGGGCCCATCCTTTTTTGTCTGAGAGAAGGTTTGTGTCCCAGCAGTGGGAACATGATAGGCAGATAACGATGATGTTGACCTTTATCATTTGTGTTTAAATATGTATTATATTGTGTATTATGTTTTTATGTGTATTACATACATTGGTAATATTATGGTGTTTGCAACGCGCACCTGCTGTTTGACGTGCGTGACGTCACTTGTCGGTTCCAACGGAAGACCAGCGCTGGTTGTTTACAACCAGAATTACGCTGAGTTGGCACCGGCTTGTGACAGAAACTATTTATTTCATTTTATTGTGTTTAACTCGTAATGTCTTGTATCTTTTGTTTTTGTTATAAATAAATATTTTTCTTTCTCTGCTTACAAGCCATTACTGCGTTCTTGTATCGTACCGTATACAATGTCTATCCGTATGTCAAAGGGAAAAACGATACGGGAATTCAGTCTTAGACTGTCTGATGCGGGATATAATGGAATCCAGATGAATTTCAACCCTTTCTGCTTCTATCTTCGAGAATAAGAAAAGTACACATTCTTTGGAAATTTTCCCCTTTACGTTGTGTTATAAGAGTTTTTAAGGTGGCCACCCATAACATCATACAATCCTGAAATCCTAAAAAAAATATCACCTAAATTTCATTGAGTGTGAATTATTATATCTACCGGGTTACGCGGATAGTGTGTACTAAGCGAAAAGGGGTCCATAGTACACATTATGAACAACTCATATGGGAGCAAGTTTAAAATCGAGAAAAAAAAACAACTGTTCCATAGAAAACGGTCATGGACACTCGAAAAAATGTATGGAATAGCTATATGATATATTTATTGTGTTTTCAGACATAGACATAATTTATTTGTAGCAAAAATAAACACACTACAGTAAGTAAAACAATTAAAAATAAAACTAAACTAGAGATTATTTTTTTGTCACAACACGGCTCCAACTCTGCATGATGCTGGTCGTAAACAACCAACGCTGGTCTTCCGTTGGGACCGGCAGGTGACGTCACATTGATCGATCAGGGTTGGTCCCATTATAAAAGTTGTTCATAATGATGAGTGTAGCGAACCCCTTCGGCTTAGTACACCCTTTTCGCGTAACCCTGTAAAAAGGTGATTTTTTTTTTCATGTGTCCGACTTGGTCCCATATTAACAGTAACTTTCCCGTGATTCTGGCTGAACGCATAAGCATTGCCATTCAGCGTGGTAATGACGCCAGCATACCGCCAATTGGTAGCGGGCTTCTATACAGTCTTTTTAGGGTTCCGTACCTCAAAAGAAAAAAACGGAACCCTTATTTATGATCACTTCGTTTTCCGTCTATCTGTCCGTCTGTCAAGACCCTTTTTCTTAAGAACGCGTAAATGTATCAAGTTGAAATTTATATTAAATACTTGGGTTTACAGTTTCTTTCTGCTGTAAAAAAATAAAAGCTGTAAGTCAACGATATCAAAAGATATGAACGTTAATGTCGCATATTTTGCGATTTCACAGGCAAATTAAAATCTATAGGGTACTTCCCGTTGACCTAGAATCAATTATTTTGGCAAGAGGCAATATCTTACAGCACATATAAAGGAAAAAATCTGTAAGTTGTTAATTTGCAGTTATATCGTATAAAAAATATTGTTTTACAATTACAAACTTTAATTTTGTAGTTGTTATGTATGGAAAAACCTTATTGGCAACTACAAAGTTAAGTTTGTCTTTAAATATTTCAACCTTAGTTAGTTTTTTTTGGACTCGACTCGACTAGTTTTTTCTTAGTCTGAGGCTTCCTTTAGACGGAAGCCTCAGAGCACGAGTCCTACTCATACTGGTCCGTTTTTTTTTTTTAGTGTTAGCTTGTATATTGTTTTGTTACAGGCACTTGCCAGTAAAAAATATTTAGTAGGTAACAGTCGTTTATAATGATGAGCACAGGGACCTTCTTTCGGCTTAGTACCACCGTACTATGTGACCCTGTATAAAATAGCAGAACGTGAATAAAACTGTTGAATTGAAAGGGTTCTTTGTAGCTGGTAAATACAGAAATGACTTTCACGAAACTCTTCATGTGTCCAAGCCTAATAGCTCGACGTCCTAATGTTGAAAAGACTACAAAGACGCTACAAAGGGTTCCATTAGACGTGGTCTGAATTAATACTGTTAGGGATCAGTTAAGGAAATGTCTCTGAAG
Organism: Agriopis aurantiaria; assembly: GCA_914767915.1. Lineage (NCBI taxonomy): Eukaryota > Metazoa > Arthropoda > Insecta > Lepidoptera > Geometridae > Agriopis > Agriopis aurantiaria. The sequence goes on from OU611999.1 coordinate 12,730,448, forward strand.
TCAAAGAAATAAGCTCCGGGTAAAAGTAGGTAACTGTTATTTTATCTGTTCTTAGAGCACGTACGCACGGCTTAAAGGCCCCGTCCGATACAAACTAGATGGGTATATGTGATTCTGTTCCAGTGTCGATATGTGCGACAGTCTATCATTATCTATTACTAAATTACTTTAGTGAATTCAAAATAACAGGTTTATTTATAATTCACCAATAATCTCTCCCAGCTAGCTTCCCAAAAATCATTATTAAAAAGTTATTAGGTAGGTATAGGGAATAGCATTGTTTATTTGCTTTGACAACTGATATAACATTGTAAAAGGGTGAAAAAAAAAAAAAAAATAATTTACTCTCAGAGCAAATAAATGCTTGGACCGAGCATAGCTGTATTTTATTTTAGTATAATATGTGGTGATCGCCTCGCTTTCTTTACAGCACTACCTAAAACCAAACGCGAAGTAATCACCCTATCCGTCCCTAACTAGTACAAAAAAAAACCCAGAGGCAATCGATCTAAACGGCAAAACACATTTTGTTCCTTCTTTACAATCCAGCTGTTTAATTTTACAATCGGAGATACGACTGCAATAATATGACGTGTCGTGTCGGTGTCGTATCGTAGTTGTATAAATCGTGTCGCAAGTCTTGGCTTGAGATTACTATAATATGAGACGCATCCGACGACGTAAAGAGCTTAATTTATGACAAATAATTAATATAATGTATTTATTAATAAATGCCTGATAGTTTATTTATCATATGCCTTATAATTTATTTAATATTATATGCTTTTCTGTTTACAGACAGTTTGATTTGAGAACATATTCACATATATTCCTAAAGCGCAACTCAGTCTCTTTCAAAGCAATTTCAACATTAGTGTCCATTTAATACGATTTAAAATATAAAAGGTCAAACCCGTGTTCCATGTACCTATCAGCCATCTCTCTCTGACCTTTGTTTGCCTTTTTTTACTACAGTATTCAATTGCGTTAAAGAAGAGTGCGGATATTGGGTCTAGAAGTGGTACAAAATTTACGAAAGCAATGTCCTAAGTTATAACCTATGCATTTTAGAAACACCGAAAATCTAATTTAAATTATATGACATTTAAACAAAGTCTAAATTAGCTTGCACCGAATGTAGAATGCACAGATTAGATACTTAGGTTCTTAGTATGGTTTTAGTCTACTTTTGCTTCGGAAATTTTTAGGTACTGACATAAAATACAAAGTTATAAATATATTTGCGCCGTACTGAATTTATCTTCACGGAGAAGCTTGACCATGCGCTAGTGCAGGTATTTACACTCTACGATAGACGGTGGGTGCATTTTATAACAAAACAATGTTGCGTCGCATGAGGTCAAGTATTAAAAACCAGCGTTCTATGGCTTGATGGATTAATGTATATTCACGCCATTGTAGCATACCGTATAGTACGTCATTACTTGTGGAATATTTCACTACTCAATAAAAGCTGTCGCAACTTGTGGGTACTTACACTTGGAAGTTTCAGTGATCAGTTGTTTATGCCCTCTCTATCTCTATTCTTACTCTGTGCGCGTCGCGTCGTATCGCGTTTCCTGTTTTTTCGCCTGTCGTGTCGTGGACAGTAAATTAGACAAAGCCGAAGATTTACAGTATTTGCGAATGTTGCACGCAAGTATATTATTTCCAATTGGGCATGGAAGAAATATCGGGGTACTTGGTTGATTTACGGGTGGAGACCATCGCTGAATCGAGCCAGTATAACGTACGGTACCAGGTTGTTATTACTGCGAACTTAGGTTACTGATTCCAGAAGCGATTTTTTTTTGTTGCAGTTTTAATATTGAAATGTTTCTACATGCGTTGTATATATTTTCTTTATGCGATAGATAGCAAAAAAGCTATAATTGTTTAATTCTTTCACACCGATGCGGGCGCCTGAGTGACAAATTTTCACACCTTGGTTGTCCGACAAAATAGTAAAGTATAAATTCGCAAGTCAATGCAGTAGATAACTAAGGGACAATTTTCAACTTTTGTTGGATTAAAATTGTGTGTAAATTAATTGTTCAACGTTTTTAGTACTGAGAATTCAAGGTGTAATAATTGCATTTTAAGGTAACGATCGCCGGTTGCGTTCTACACGATCGGAATGCTACCTTAACACATTTAAATATGTTCCTAGCAAATGAAAATTGCATAATTTAGAATAGGTTATTTTATTTATATTACACGGGAATTACTCACGTAAGATTAAGCCGGTTACTCCGACTATAGTTTCAACCGCATTAGGCAGTCTTTTTCAAGGTGAATGCGCGCGCGGCTGCGTCTCGCTTGGCAATGTGTGAAAACCACGTCAGTTTCTATGATAGGTTAGGTGGTTGTATTTTTCTAGTATAAAAAAATATTTAGAAATGTAAATTTTTAGGCAATTATTTAACAGTTAAAATCGCAACAATTACAATTTAAAAACAATTTCTTTAGTAGAATCGGGGCCTTGGACTTATGTTACGTACCGAACGTTTGTCCTAGAAACACCATTGTTAAGTAATGTGTTATAAAAATATGGTGTAATAACTTAAAAGCTTTGAAATTACAGTTATCTATACTAATATTATAAAGAGGAAAGATTTGATTGTTTGTTTGTTTGTTTGCATTGAATAGGCTCCGAAACTGCTGAACTGATTTGAGAAATTCTTTCACTGTTGGGAAGCTGCACTATCCCCGGGTGACATAGGCTATATATTTTTTTTAATAGCGATCCTTACTAAAACTCAAATAATGTAACCCAAGGTGTAAAAAAAAATATGAGTGACTTGCTAGTCATAAACATTTCATCAAAATAATTCAATCATTTTTATATAGGGTTACGCAGAAAGGGTGTACTATGCCGAAAAGAGGTCATTGTAGTCATTACTGTGAACAGTTTTTACTATGGGGCTGACACTAAAATTGTCGAAAAAAATTAGCTCTTCATTATGTGGTAAGTGCTAAAGTGGAAACTGTAGGTCACAGACTAGGTAAACTACGTATAGCTACTACCTAGACGTAGCTGTAGGTATAAAGTCTTCATAAATTAATTAAATTATTTTTTCCTGAGGGAACAGCTGAGCTGTCGGCCTTAAAGTAAAAAAGTAAAAGTTGTTCATAATGATGAGTGTAATGACCTCCTCTCGGCTTAGTACACCCTTTCTGCGTAACTCTGTATTAAATAACGCACTCTTATTATAACAACGATCGAATACGAAAATTTGAAAAAATGAGTTTAAACGAAATATCGACCAAAAATTAGTTGAGCTCTTCGCACCTATCCATATCCATTGCTCGGTCAGATTTCCACAATATATAAAAAATATTCTGAAACACTATTTAAACAAAATTTGTGTTGGCGGCAAGGAGCGTATTGAAATAGTGGCGGGTGCGAACAAAAGGAGAAACCGTACGACCTTGATGAATGAAAAAGGTAATGGTTATGCCATAGTAGATTCTACTATGCGGATGCGGCTGACCGCACCTAGATGGCGTTAACGTCGCTTAAAACGCGCAAACGGTTTCGTCGTCGATACGCTGGTCCTGATATACTCAAACTTGCTACGTAATGATTTCTTTTATTCCGAAATAAGAATTTTTGATAAGCGATTGAACTCGCTTTTCCTATACTTAAAACTCTTATAAGAAAAATTGTTTTATAATGGATTGTGGGTTAGTGGGTGTTAGTGTGGAGTTGTAAACAATTGACATAATTAGTTGGGTAACGACTAATAACATTTAATTTTATTGATTTCGCTGGACATTTTTTTTATATTTTTAATTTTATATCTAAATTTTACTACTGACTTGTGCCTACTCAATTCTTATTTTGTTATATTTATTATTTGTGTTAATTTATGGACCTTGTTAGTCTGAATTAAATTATTATTATTACTATGACTTTCTATTTCAATTTATACCTACATGGGTCTAGCCCGGACCTTTGAGAGGCATTGGTGGGGCCGAAGCCAACACCAAGTGGCCCGGTTCATCATCATCATCAGCCAGAAGATGCTGAACATAGGCCTCCCCCTTTAACCTCCACACTGAATGACAGCCTGCCTTTTGCATCCACTGGATGCCAGTGACTCTCACAATGTCGTCGGTCCATCTAGTGGGAGGCCTACCTACGCTGCGTCTTCCAGTTCGTGGTCTCCACTCAAGAACCTTTCTTCCCCATCGGTTAACGGTTCTTCGAGCGCGTGGCCCGGTTGCGTACATACAATTGTGGGGGTGTGTATAAAATGGAATATAATACTATTGTACAGTATTGCATTCAACCGCTCGCCAGTGAGTCACGGAACACCTGCTTGACCGCTCGCCTGTTGCAATTGCTGTTTTTTAAACGTGGTTAGCGGTGGCGCCGTCTATTTGTTACTGTTATCTTAGTAAAATACTTTGTGCTGAATGACTGACTCACGGATCAACGCACAGGCTAAACCGCTGATTGTAGAGACCTGAAACTTGGAGGGCGTGTTCTTTGTATGACGTAGGCATCAGATAAAAAAGTATTTTCCAAAATTCTACCCCTAAAAGGGTGAAAAAGGGGGGCAAAGTTTGTATGGGACAACGTGATTCCTTGGTCCAATCTACTTCAAATTTTGCATAAACCTTTTTTAACAGAATTGATGGAAGACGTGTTTCGTATTTTATTGAAATTCATCACCTAACGGGGTTAAAAAGGGATAGAAAGTTATTTTGGCGGTGATTTGCTTCAAAGTTGATATCATTACTCCTTAGTGCTTTTGATTTAAATTACATTATATTTTGACACATGTTTGAAATCTCAATCCTATTTTATTTTAAAAAAAAGGTTGAACTCACTTAATAACATAAGCAAATACTCTTTAAAATTGGAATGTCTCGAAATTCACCGTACTTTATTAGTACCTCATTTGAAGGTTTTGCACTTTTAGGATACGGCTTCATAAGGATGTTTGTTGTGTATGTATACTGTATAGTTTTCTTTTAGTTTGTCTTAGAAGTTGTTTAGGGTGTATTGTTTTTCGCAATAATTATGTTGCTGCGCAATATAAATCCACCACAATTATGTAAAGGCAAACATTGCATCGCAATGTAATCGAGGCAAATATACTGATGGTTGTTCTCGAGGAGAGTCTGTATTTATTCCTAGGATTCCCCTAACACCATGAAATTACCCCTAAGAATTCAACAGAGTGCAGTTTCCGATCAAAGTCTGCTTCGCAATAACTATAAACAAAGCTCAAGGTCAATAAGGTAGCGGGAATAGACTTGAGGGAAAGCTGCTTCTCTCACGGCCAGTTGTATGTGGCATGCTCCAGAGTAAGCGCATAGAGTAGCATGGAGATTCTAGCTCCCGAAGAAAAAAATAATTGTTTACAAAGAAATACTGCGGTAGGTGTGTAGTATTTTGATTTCGTTGTAAAAAGATAATAGCCCCGTGTAACTTTCACCAGATCAAAGGTCAAGCTTCGTGTTCACAAAATATAACAACATTTTATTTTACTTTCATGTTTATTTAACTTTTAAATCCCTACACTACATAATAACTAAAGAAAGATAAACTAAAAAAAAAACTATACAAAGATTTTTTATTTATATTACAAGGAATTACTCACGTAAGATTAAGCTGGTCACTCCGACTATAGTTTCAACTGCATTAGGCAGTCTGGTTGAAACTATAGTCGGAGTGACCGGCTTAATCATACGTGAGTAATTCCCGTGTAATATAAATAAAATGTGTGAAAACCACGTCAGTTTCTATATAAAGATTGTTATATTTTATAGGTAGGTATAATAATAATTTGTATGTTATAACAAAAGTAATAACGTAAAAACCAATTAAAAATTCTATTAGAACCATTTTCGACTTCTACGCGGACGAAGTCGCGGGCAAAAGCTAGTTTAACCTAAAATTATGTAAAACATCAAACATTGTTTTCATTGCATTTGAAACTTAACATATTTAAGCTACGTGTCACCTAGTAAAATAATTATTAGTGGATTCCCAAAAGATTGCGATTTTGGGTTCGGTCGTTGTTTTATTAAGAGTGCGATAAATACGTATAACTTATAATTAAACCATGTTCGTTGGTAAGCGCATCACTTGACGAAGGCTGCACTGAGTTGGTATTTTTTTTAAATGTTCATAACAGTCCGAAGAACGTTTTTAGGGGAAAGAAAAATTGGAAATTTTGGCCGAAAAATTGGGAATTTCGGGAAATCTGAAAGTGTTCATTTCTATAAACCTTTCGGATAAATTTGGATAGAACAACGTCTATCTTTCAATAAATACATTATCGTTATACCCTGAGAGGTCCTCACGTAGGATTCATTGTGTCGGAAATGCAATGGAACATATACAAAGACCGGGGCTGGCATAATCGCATAGCGACTAAAGCCCCAAACAAAAAATAAGATTTAAAAAAAAAAAAAAAAAATATACAAAGACCACGCTTCACCTTCGACCAAAATAAAAAGAATGGACGGGCCCAGAAGAAGCGCAGTTTTGAAGATTACAAAATGAGCGCTGACGCTCACTTCGTTTCAGTCGCTCTCTAGCCATAGGAAGTGCAACACGTGACTATTGTTACATGATCACGAAACATCTGACAAACTTATCCCTTTGTGTGCTTTCCCGAAGTGTAAACATACAACAAAAAACCGCTATCTATTTTTTGTAACAAATGTACTGCACATGGTTATAATTAGGTGTTGAAGTATATGTCCAACGGTTTTGATTCGTTTTTACTGAGCAGGTTCAATGGTTATGGCCTGTCCATTCATTTTATTTTGATCGAAGCCTTTCACTGCTGTACGATTTCATATATTTATAAATATTATATACTAGCGTTTTGCCACCATCTCGCCTGTTGTTTTAGGGAGACATATTTTTTGACGATAAAAGCAACTAAATCTGGATTTTGGAAATCTGATTCAAATAGAAATATCTACAAAAATTCAGTTCCTGTAAGTTAAATAGATCTGTATTTTTATTAAAATAACGACTGCAAATTTTGCAAAAACTCAACATAATTATCAAGTTATTACCTCCAATAAACAGAATTAGTTTTTTGTAAAACTCTTGGAGAAGTTAGAGAGTGGATTTCGTTAAATTACTGAAATAAAGGAAACCATTTTAATAAAGTGGGTTATTTGTCTTGACAATTATGGCTTTATTTATTTCTTTTTATGCATGAATATCCAAATGCCTAAAATTAAACGAAACATACGGCTCTTAAGCGGTCTACGATGGAGCCCTATTACTATTACTGAGAAGAAACCGATTCACACGCGATTTGAAGACACTCAGACTGATCTATCCAGTAACACCCATTCGGGTAGCACATTTCACGGTCTAGTGGTACAACGAAAGTGGCATCAAAGCGTCAGGTTTTAGGAAAGTCAACCATGAAATAACGTCGCTCTTTCGTGCACATCCGAAAATGCAACATCGAGTAAAAAGAACGACGGTGAAAGTTTTCGTCGAAACAACATCTCCGTAGCAGGGCTCTAAGTCCTGTTGCAATATTTTATATTCAGTGTTAAAAGTGGTGAAGTATTTCCTATAAATAAATTCAGTAGAAATTGAATTTTAGGCTGTCCCACACATAAAAAAATGAAGAGTGATAGTGGCTGGGTGGTGACATATGCGCTTTACATTCTGATGGCAACCAGTTCGGTCCCAGGCCCTGCACCAATAAACTATTTAGTACTAAAATTAAACAAATGATGTACAGTTTCGACGCCATCGCTCAACAATTGTGAAGGAAAACATCGTAAAGAAACTGATGAATCCAAAAACCTCAAAAAAAAGGTCAAAGACATATTATGACATTCACCAACATGGGAAGGGCATGAAACACACACCACCACCACCACCTTGGGCATGCAAGGTGGATTAGGGCCCATCCTCTCTCTCTGAGAGAAGGCCTGTGTTTCAGCAGTGGGAACATGCTAGGGTTATGCTGATGATGATGAGTAAAAGGGCAGAAGCGAAATAGATCATGCAGATCTGAAGCACTCACCGAAATGTATCCGATACGAAAAAACTGACAAACTTTTTTTATGCAAATCACAATGACAAACAAGTAAAAGGGTCATTGCGGACTTACGTTTCACTGCACCACAACAATGAACCAAAGCTTTTGGTACCCTACAAGCTTAATTCCATATTCATTCATTTCAAAATGTTACCACTTCAAATTCTATAGTGTTGCTCCCTAAAAATAGCAATAAATAAACCTCCAAAGCCTTCTGATAGGCAATCGTGACAACAAAGGTGCACAGGTCTTTGATCATCGAAGCCTGCTACCGAATACCTATTATAATATCTATTATGACGAAGCTAGGGTGAGAGAGGTAAGTAATTAATTTTTTTATTACTTTCTTGCGGTAGAGCGTATTTATTACACCAATAAAGGGTGAGCGGAAATAGGCATGTTTTTGTGGTCGTTTTTACTGGTTTTTGATCGCATTTATTTGGGCATGTACTTGTCATGTTGTGAACGGATTGAGTTTGGTACGGTATTATGGTACGATGATACAAGCTGTAGTTTTTAGAGTTCCGTACCCAAAGGGTGAAAACGGGACCCTGTTACCTAGCCTACGTTGTCTGTCTGTCTGTCCGTCCGTCCGTCTTACTTTTTAACAGCTGCTTCTCTCTAATATCTTTCTATCTAATATCTTTCTATCTATCTTTCGAACCGTAATAGATACCCAGATGAAATTATCACAGAGTAATGTAATGTAACGGCTGGTTAACTAAAAATATTAATAAAGTCAAAAAGAAGAAATTAAAGGGGGTCTCCATACAAAAAAACTTTTTAATCGTATTTTTGTATTTACTCTACTTAATGTAAAAAAATTGGCATGATTATTGTACACACTACAAATAATAAATATTCTAGGTAAGTGCGAGTCGGTGACAAATATCTGTTCACCTAAGTTAAGCAACGTCGGGCGCGCTCGGTACTTGGATGGGTGACCGCCTGAGCGTGATGTTGTCTATTCGCTCTACTTTTTTGTACATTAGTACATAATTAACCATTTTTCTGGTGGTATGGAACCCTCAGAGCGCGAGCCCGACTCGCACTTTGCCGGTTTATTAAACATTTTTCTTGCTACTAAAATATATACAATCATGTTTGAATTACTACAGCGGCGTAGTGTTTTGTAATAGCGTAGCATTTTGCTACGGCGTAGCACCGCTATAGTTAATCATAAGTGGGCATAGAGCTGGGCCACCAGTTTGCGGCAGCGTTGCTCCACGGGCATTTGAAGTGACTTCTGTGAAGTTCTACATAAGTTTACTTCTTGAAAATATTAAATAGGTACCTGACTTACGGCGCGGTACAACTAAGTTCGACGGTATTTTTGGCGCATCATATAAAAAAAAAACAGTATGATGAAACGTTTAAACGTTAGACTAGTCCTTCTTAAGTTTTTTTTATTTGTAGATAGTTAGGTACATAGTATAACAACTAAGCAGTAATAAAAGGGTAAGGTTTTAGGTTTTCAATATTATTCGTGTAAATAATTATATTCCCCTGAAACATTTATTTTGAGATAATGAACTTTAAAACAAAAAAAATAAAAAAAATAATGGTATTGCTTATTATGGATAATGGAACTCTTCGATAGTTAAACGTAGCTCACCAAGCGTATTTAATACTATAATAGGTAATAATAAACTAATTCAACTATTTGAAAAAAATTATAATACTAACACTACAAAACAGACTGCTCATAGACCGTTAAAGCTCTAACTAACTATTTGACACATTATTTTATATAGTGGCACAAAATGACAAACAAATAAAAAGAAAAGGGCATCATAATAAACCGTCCAAGTGATTTATGTTGCATTTTCCAACTGCACGATGGCTTTTAATTCCATTACAATGAAATAAATCGTTATCGGTTATTCGTTTAATATTAATTATCAAGCTACGAGTATATCGGGGTGTTTTCCGCGTCAATATTGCTTTTTCCGCTTAAACCAATAAAAATGTATGTGAAAATGTATTCTTATATACAGGGTTGGGCAGTATTTGAATTACTTGTAATTAAAATAAGTAATTGAAATACAAATGCGTATTTGGTAATTGTATTTTAATTACTTCCTTAAAATGTAATTTGTAATTCTGGCGCCAGTAGCACAGTTTAATTACTAGTACAGGCGCCAGCCAGTCTCAGACAAACAACAATATTTGTAATGTTTAATGTAGTCCTAAGATGTCTAATTTTTCTTTGTAAGTTTGAAAACAAATATTGTTAATTAAGCAATTTAAAAAATTTGGTTCAATAAATTATTTTATTTATTTATTTAATTGGTATTTCAAATACCTAACGCCGAGGTATTTTGTAGTTAGTATTTCAAATACTCGAGGCTACAAAATACATTTTAATATTAAAATACATTAACCTTCATTTAGCGATTGTGAGTGTGAACGAGTACGAGGCGAGAGTGTAATGATGGTAAAGAAGCTATTAGAGTTGGCAACATTGCACCTGTTATTTATACTGTACGCTGTGACTGTACGTCACAGATCTACTGTACGTCAAAATTGACCAACAAAACACAAAAAAATGACGTCAAATTATCAATGTCAAGCTAAGATGTAAAGTCATAACGGTTTGTTTTTAGTTTATTCACGGAATAAATAAAGCTTCTGTTCTGTGTAGAATAAAAATTGTATTATTAAAATATGTCGCGATGGATGATCAAAATCCCTCTGCAGTCTGCATGTACGTCGTCTACGATGCTGGCAACGTTGGCGATGGAATGAGCCCATGCTTTTCAGCCCGTGATGGTCTAGATTACTTATTTTGTATTTTGTAATTTGTATTAAGTATTTCAATTAAAAATTGCCAAAATACTGTATTTTGTATTTTATACTTCAAATACCTTACTCAAAGATATTTTGTATTTCGTATTTTAATTACTTGCGATACAGTATTTTGTAATTTGTATTTCAATTAAAGCAAAGCATGTATTTTGCCCAGCCTATATACGACTAAAACTTATATCTAATCTAACATATTCGCCTGATGATAAGCGATGATACGATATGGTCTACGATGGAGCACGCTTGTCTAGAAGAAACCGATTCACTCGTGAGGTGAAAACACCTAGATTGTAACTATAGGGGAACACCCATTCAGGCAGCGCATTCCACAGATTAGCAGTGCGCACAATTATAGGGATATCAAAGCGCTTCGTACGGATTTTCGGAGTATGAACCATAAAGCGGTTTCGATTTTTCTGGCAGTCTTGGGCATATAGGAATAAGATGCATGATTGGTGTCAAAAAATTCTTCCAGAGGTGTTCTAGTTTGGAGACCATGAATTTGTAAACGTAGCGTAGGACGCCCTTGACGATATACGTAACACAGCTGGCAGTGGCTGCAAAAGAAAACCCGAAGATCAGGTTGAGTGGCGTGCCTTGGGAAAAGCCTATGTCCAGCAGTATACTAGTGTAGGCTGATTATGATGATGAAATTTATAGAAAATGTTCCACCTCCAAGGGTTAAAAATTAGGAGATGAGTCCCATTTATTGTTCCGTGAAGGTGGTTGTTATTTTTTTGTAAAAACGCATAAAGTATTTTGTTTACCTTTCAACAAAGTACTCTTATTTTTACCGACGCCTCATTTCTCATTCAGCTTTAACATGCCAATTTAACTCTACAAAAGCCGCTGAGATCGGCCAGTTTCCGAACAGATATTCTGATTTGCTTTGTTTAAAACAGACTCGGAAAAGGCGGACCCGTCGATTCGTAATTTTTATTCGGATATACGAAAACCTATTCGAATTTTCTGTTGATTTTTGCTGATGTTTTATCGATGTCGAAAGTCGGATTAAATTTTGATGTTGTTTATTATATGGTCGAACACTAAAACTGCAAATCCGAATGTTTGTGTAAAAACTTGTCGTGATCAAAAGTGTTATTCCTCCAAGTGTTGGTCTCCACTACAGAACTCGTCTACCCCTTATCGGCTCTTCGGACAATGTGGCTTTGAAAACCCTTTGAGCTAAGTCCGTAACTTTGCTTCTATGTCAAATCACTTCGTTCTGAATTTTGTCCCGTATAGAAACTCCGAGCATAGCTCTCTCAGTAGCTCGCTGAGCAACTTTAAATTTGTGGACCTCCTTAACCGTGAGTGTCCACGTCTCTGCACCGTAGGTCATAACGGGTAACACTGTGGTATGGATAACGTGAAGAATCACGTCACAAAAACGACGTCATAAAAATAATTTAAACATATATGTGTATATGTTTTTTTTAATTTCTGCTTGTTTTTCGTGATTATTTTTAAATCTTAAAACAATGTTGAATGTATGCAAACGATAAAGCATGTGAAGGGAAATGGGCTCTCATAATTCTGCAAGTAGTATCTGTATACTGCGGGAAAACTAGTATTTCCATTTAATTACTACGAGTATGCCAACAACAACAACTAAGCCAACATAAAATACAAGGCATAATACTCTTCAAGTAGTTCTAAATATTCATTGTGAGAGTCGCGGGCATCCAGTAGATGCAAAAGGCAGGCTGTCGTTCAGTGTGGAGGTTAAAGGGGGAAGCCTATGTTCAGCAGCAGCGGCCGATTCCGAGCGATTTGTACGTAACTTCACATTGCATGTATTTTATTTTTCGTGGAATGAGGTAGTTTATAAGTTGGTAACTTATTATGCTTATTTTACCGGGATGAACAGATGCTTGCTTATGAAATTGTAATGCAGGTACCTAAGTACTTATTTGTAAACGTTAGGTGTATTTTTAAATTTTTTTTGTTTTCTTTTATATTATAATTTATTTAAGTTTGCGCCATTATGTTAGTGCGTATAGTGAAGCTTAGTATCGATACAAACAGCTTAGTTTTTCGATACTAATTTAAATTAATTATGTGTACATATATGAAATAAATGAATTTAAAAAAAAAAAAAAAAAAAACAGTGGACGTCTTCTGGCTGATGATGATGATGAGTTCTAAATACTCTTAATACTCTTCGAGGGTTCTATTCTTGTAGTTTTAATGATTCGCAATAACACACACCGCAGATCTGTTCTTTCGAAATCTTGAGCTTCTTCTTTGGAGTCGATGTTCCTCAAAACACAATTCTATTTTCAAATCAAGTTTCTAGACCAAAACTTTGCCACCTCAATGGCACTCTGCGTGGCTTCATTCAGGTCGTCTTGTGTGCAAGTTGTAGGACACGCTGCACAGTCCATCAAGTGTGTCATTGTCTGAGGGTTCACACCACAAAGACATTCGGTGTCAGAGCCCTTTATAAAACCCCACTTTGCCATATTATCCCGACTTCGGCCCACTTGAGCTTTCGAAGTAAGATGCGTCGCGATAATATAACGCCGATGGTTTGTTAATTCGTGATTGAGAATAACCGAATTATTGTTATTCGCAGTTGTAAACGGGATGACATATAAAACACGCAGAGTGGCGACTACTTCATTTATTCAGCAATCGAAATGAACAGAGCGAGAGTTAGCTGGCAGGCTGGCTTATATATACACTCCCCTCAAAGGCTTGGCGAGCTTGACAGTGGCATGGCGTGAGGGAGGGGGTGTGTCATGGCGGCTGGCTGGTTGTCATTCGTAGTTTCGCAGGCAACGTCACGTCCGTTTTGTTACACTCGACCATCCTGCAACAATTGCTCCCGCAATTGGGAACAAACAACAAGGTTTAGTTTCTAATAAATTAACAATGTGTTCAGTCTGAGGCCGACTACTGGCAATAATAATGGCTACGGGCAACATTAAGGGCTAGTATTAATATTAAAGGCCAATGGCAATATTAAGGTGAAACAGAAGAGAAATAAATATGCTCGCAGACAATTAACTTGATTTATTTCTCAGTTATCGGACAGAGTTTCGACTTATCTTCCTTAGAGTACCGTAAAATAATAATCGACAAATGAGCTCTTGCACCATTTTAAAGGTTTACCGGTAGGTATAAATGGTAGGCCAGCCGGAAATGACGTCGCGGCCAATCAACAGCTGACTTTGCTGTCATTGAAGGACTTCCGCTGTGGCGGTATATTTGGAAGATCAGTCGAAGGCTTGGTTTGGCTTGGCGTGCCTTGGCTTGGCTTGGCTTGGCATGGCTTGGATTGGCTTGGCTTGGCTTGGCTTGGCATGGCATGGCTTGGCTTGGCTTGGCTTGGCTTGGCTTGGCTTGGCATGGCGTGCCTTGGCTTAGCTTGGCTTGGCATGGCTTGGCTTGGCTTGGCTTGGCTTGGCTTGGCTTGGCTTGGCTTGGCGTGCCTTGGCTTTGGCTTGGCTTGGCTTTGGCTTGGCTTGGCTTTGGCTTGGCTTGGCTTGGGCTTTGGCTTTGGCTTTGCTTTGGCTTGGCTTGGCTTTGGCTTGGCTTTCCTAAGCTTGGCTTGGCGGGGATGGCGTTACAAAGGGCTACTGGAGATATTCCAACTATCAGTGATCGGTTCCATCAAACCTACAATTTCCTTAAAGCTTTAGTTACCATCAAAGCTATAGTTACCATCAAAGCTATAGTTACCATCAAAGCTATAGTTACCATCAAAGCTATAGTTACCATCAAAGCTATAGTTACCATCAAAGCTATAGTTACCATCAAAGCTATAGTTACCATCAAAGCTATAGTTACAATCAAAACCATTGAGGCTGCTTAAACTATTGAAGCCACCGAAACTATTTCTTAATAAAATTACCGAAGATGTTAAAACTACTGGCAGTTGCTACTGGCAAAGTTAGATCTACAGAATTATCAGAACTACTGGGTTATTAGAATAATGAGAGCTACTCGCACTATCAAACCTATAAGAATTAATTACTATCACCATCAGAACAATCGGCACTATCAGCAACATAATTTGAAACAAACAGAACTACTACTGCGCAATACTCTAATTTATCAGAGTTCGGTATCATTCTAATCAGAAGTACTTTACTGCATCACAGTACAGCGTTGTCACGTTTGGTATAATACCATATTTGAACTAGAATGTTTGTACCTGATATCCCCGAAACCTATGTAAGGAATTAAGGATTCGTTTACAGAGCAAATTCCTCTCGCTGCAATTCATACGAAGATACTACTTATTTGTAACTTGACCATAATATCAAAATATAGACAGCAACTAATGAATGGTAAGTACTAAGTTCATCTTTGGAGCAGTAAAGGTATAACAGCTATGCCTATCTAAAAAATATCACAATTCCGTGGCAAACATCAAATCCGACACACCTGTTAGAGAATGAATATAAGGTACGTACTACGTAGGTACTTCAAGTGCTCATATAAATTTATAGCACTGACAGTCCTATATTTATTTTAAAGGTACATCATAACAACAACTAAACTAAAACGACGGCGTTAGGCCATTTATTAAGGTACCTACACCTTGCATATTAAGCACCAAATTAATTTTAAACTGGCAATGCTATTCCTATGCTATCAGCAAACTATTGCTATCAGTACCTAACCATTACTTTCGTGAGAATCAACCAACTCATAGTTTATACTCGAGTTGCGTTGCATCATTTTGCGCGGTTAAGTATGTCTAACAGTAACAAATTCATATTTTGGTTATGAATACTTAATTGAGGACATAAACAATTTAAATGTAATTTTGGAAACATGATTGGTGAAAGTTTTCTCGAAACTTAATTTAGTGGAAATTAATTTTATTTTAAACTTAAATGGTTCCTTAATAATCTGTAGTTTTATTATTTGTTGCTTGCACTTTTCTTTTCTGTTCTAAAGCGTGAGCCAACTCTTGCGTAATAATTCCTACAGGCGCAGATCGCACAGATTTGTCACCGTTTCGTCGAGGGGCAAAACTTGGCTTTGAACTGACGATGTGGTACCGAGTATCGACTCGGCACAGATTTGAAATAAGCTACCCCCATGTGTTTCAGTTTTAACTGTGGTTTTATCATGCTCAGTACTGGAAATGCTATTATCCCTTTTCGTTTAGGTGTGCGTTATTTTAGGTAGTTGTCATATCTCCCAGGCTCAGTAGAGATGTAATGACTGGGCTTTGCATTATTATTTGCTAGGCTCACTAGATTTATTTCCAGAAAAATCAGGCTTCTTTCGCCAACTGAATAATTTTCAGGTTTTTAATGACAAATTTTCAGTCTGTCATGATTCAATTAGTAACACCAGTCCAATTCACCAGTACCTAATCTGAATCACATTCCATCACAAATTACTATTTTGCAACGCGAGAAATTCCCCAGTCTACCCGCAGACATGACAATAAAAGTTATTTTCCATCCCACCCACAGACTCGACTTAGAAATAAAATGAGGTGTCGAACTAACGAAGCTAGCACTTCCACAATGTAATTTTTCTAATCTACCTACAGGTTTCGTAGTTTCTCTGATCAAAAGTGTAAAAGTCAATTATAAATCTTTAGACAAACTCGGCATCGATCAAACTGGAGTGAATAGTTGTATCTAATCTATGTATGATATGTAAAGGCTGTTTAACCTAAATCTTACATGTTCATAAGCACGTACTATTGGGATTACCCTCAAGTTGTGCGTAAGGAGTGTGATTGCACGTCAATATACCAACCATTGCAGTTTTATTTTATGATCACGGAAGAAAATTATCGAACTTTCGAGTGCATCTGATACAATTTTTTTTTGTTTCGTTTTGACCTACCAATGAGTAGTCACTAATAATATGCAAATTAGAAAGCAAAGCACGGGCCAAGACAATGATTTAGTTTTCGTCTTTTCTTCTGTACAGTCTAAATCACGTCTGTAGGTACAATCAAATCTATCGGAATTGGAACTAGGCAATTAGGTACGATAGTTACTTAGGAAATGTGCATGGTTTGCTCACTGCTATCAGTTAATGGTCATATTTTGAAGTCATATACTTGTAAATTTTCTAATACTAACTTGAATTAGTGGCAATAAGGTCAAAAATAGGTATATCTCATAAGCATAATGGCAAGTAGAAACAAACACACCTGGCTATTAGGCTAAGGCTCCTCGCTAGCTCCAACTGATGCAGGCTGGCCTCCGCTGCTTTAGGCCCTAGTTAGGTTAGGACCTCGCCCGGCTGCTACACGCCACACGGATGCAGGCCCCATGCTGGCAGGCAGACAGGCAGATTGGCACGCAGGCGGGCAGGCTGGTAGGCAGGTAGATAGTAGTATCTTGCCACGTGTCTTGCGGCCCGAGATGAAATCTTGAAATCTTCGATGTCACAGTTTTCGCACGCAGTGGGTAGTAAGGTCACGAGCAGAAAGTAGGGTTCGCCGTGTTTAAATGCCACGGAAGCGGCAACAAGCAATATCATTATTTCTTCTTCTTGCTCAGTACGTGGCGTCGAATGATGAGAAAACAGGGTGGGTGGTGTTAGATCTTCATGATAGTGGCGACATTATTCTGCATTTTTACTTCGTTTTTCATTAGGCCAACTAAGTAGCACGATGCTTTAGCTTGGCAGAGTCGACCTTCTTGCAGTACATAATTACGTCATCGTAAATTCTTCTCAAGCAGTAACTTCGCCGTTATAGACAGGATTATGCAGTCTTCTTCGAGGATCAGAATCAATTTGACCAAGCGTCATGAAGCCGCAGTGCGCGTAGGTATTAAATTTTCTTCTTTATCCCACTTCTGATTGTAAACGGGATGACATATAAAACACGCAGAGTGGCGACTACTTCATTTATTCAGCAATCGAAATGAACAGAGCGAGAGTTAGCTGGCAGGCTGGCTTATATATACACTCCCCTCAAAGGCTTGGCGAGCTTGACAGTGGCATGGCGTGAGGGAGGGGGTGTGTCATGGCGGCTGGCTGGTTGTCATTCGTAGTTTCGCAGGCAACGTCACGTCCGTTTTGTTACACAGTAACGTAATACAGTCATGAAACTGATTTTCGTATACCCCAGCTTGGCAAAGAAATGGTTGCTAAAAATCTCACTGAAAATCTCTACATTGTTAAAGTAGGTATATTGTAATATTGTTCTGCATCGCGTTGAAATTTTTACGTCTGAACAGGCTCTGCAATGAGGGTATTTCCCATATGATTGTAAGGCAAAGATTACATCCACTCGAGAGATAGGGTCCTTAATATTTTATGAAGAAATATTGAGCCAAAGTTGCGTGTGGTGTAAGTGATGAAAACATAAAGGGTTGAGAATAGGTCATATGAATCATTTAAACATATTATTTTTTTAACTTCTGTTTAATAAAGAACTAAACCTAAAATTACAAACAAAAAATATATAGGAAAAAATCTAAAAAAACCTTTGGTAGAAGCCAAAAGGCTTGCCACGGTGAATGATAATGCTTAGGTTTCGGCCAAAAATAGTCGGTATTTCGGTCACCAGTCACCTCCACCAAACGTACGGCCAGGTCCCTGTACTGTGTAAAGGTTCTTTAAATTATAGAACTTCATCAGATCGATAGAATCAATAGAATCGATCAGTTTTTGTAGACGTACCAGCTGCAATAACTTTGTAAAAAGATGAATAAAAACATGTACTGAGTGAATATAAAACTGTATTATATCAGCTACAATTCAAAACTTTTGAAAAAAAAAACCCCTTAAACAATTCGCAAAAACGGGCTTCAGTTTTTTTTAAATTGCTCTTTCTAATTTCTTAATAATCGATATAATTCACTTGATATTTTTACTATAGGTTTTTAGAAAGTACCTATAATTTGTTATCAGTTTTTGTTATCTTTGTGTCGTTTTATACTGTACTTGTGTAGTTTTTCGTTTGAACTTTAACTCCTTTAACAAACGAATAGTAGTGGCATAGAATAAGGTCAGTTATTTCTGATGTTTATTGGAAGTTTGGACTTTTTCATGTATTTCAGACATACATTTTGTATTCGACTGAAAACGACAAAAGACAGAGAAACTGCTAAGTTTACAAAAAGATCATACAACACTTACACCACATCCACGCCGATACGCTCGAGCGATGTCCACTGATTGAACATAATAAATGGGTATCGACAAAGCAAACACGGTCTGATACGCGTCAGCTAGGCAGCGTCTTCACAAACTGACAACTGATTCACGTCGGAAAGTCTTTTGAAATCTCCATTCGACCTAAGCTCTACTTAATTTGACGAAATTACGTGTGAGTTTCATTAGTAAATAAGGTTTACTATAATGCCAATTAGGTTGCTTTACCATAGGAAAATATAAAAACTGAAAAATGCGTCTGGATTCCCATTCTCTACCGATTTTGACAAGTTGTGGATTATATTGCGAGTAAATTTCTTAGGTAGGTAAGTATACCAAAATCTTAACGATTTCAAGATAATACATTTATATAATGGATATTGTAACACACTAATCACACAAATTTTATGAATGCGAAAGTTTGTGTGCTAGTGTGTACATTTTTTTGCACTTAAACCGTACATATAGTTTAGAACGGATTTGAATGCAATCTGGTATGGACATAGCTTGTAGCCTGGATTAACGAATATACCTCTTTTGATTTCGCAAAAAAATAAAGCTCCTGTAGGATATCAAGGGCTCGGGGCGTTGCTAGTATCATAATATATGCGAGTTTGTGAGTCCACATCATTCAATTCCGTAACAGCCGAATGGTTTTGGGAACAAACAAATAGGCTTTTTATCCTAGTAAATTCATAGTTCCTGTAGGATAGCGGGTGAAACTGCGGGATAAATCTATAAACAAACTACGTGTTTGATGGTTTCGCGCTGATTATGTTTGCATAAATACCTTCATCATAAGTCAGCACTTTTACTGCTGCGTTTTGACAGCTGTAATTTCAAATAATATTTTCGTCGATTGCAAACGCACACTTATAAAGGAGCTGCGGTGGAACTAATACGGGCCTATTCTCCCATCTAAATGAACAGAGTTAACTACGCAGTATTATAATGGATATACGAGTAGGCATTCGTTATCTAGGATCTAGACTGTCTTCGTAACAAATGGTTTGGTAACATTTGATAATTTGAAGAATTTTATCTAGTATGTAAGTGTATGTAATAAGTCGTATATTTGCTGAAACAGATATAGTTGTAACCAGCGCTAACAAATTTTATCGTAGCAAAACTTTAAATTAATTTTTACCATGTTTTAAATGGTGGTAATGTGCAGGCCACTTCGCTCGAAGAACCGACAATCGATAGGGAAGAAAGGTTCTTGAGTGGAGACTACGAATCGAAAGACGCAGCGTAGGTAGGCTTTCCACTAGATGGACCGACGACATTGTGAAAGTCGAGGGCATCCAGTGGATGCAGATGGCAGGCTTTCTTTCAGTGTGGAGGTTAAAGGGGGAGGCCTATGTTCAGCAGTGGACGTCTTCTGGCTGATGATGATGATGATTAAGTTTTAAATGTTTATCGAGATTTATCGCGCAATATTATATTTAGGTAAAAGTAGAATATTGTATAGGATTTAAGTTAGCGGCGTCGTGGCATCCCATAGTAAGCCAGCGCACAAACCACGGTGTAGGTACTAGAAATTTTACCGAAACAGTCAGCGTTGTGTCGTAGTGGCAACCCTGAAAATTTTCAAGATCAAGTGAGGGTAGAAGAACAAAATACCCGCTCTTCTCGCTGGACTCACCCGCAGTTTTCAGTCAGCTCGTGACCACGGCCATTGTAACATGGTCGGAACGTCGAGCGAAATGTACCTATTTTTTACTGAATAAAATAATACGCCATAAGTCCTGATAGACATTTATAACGTGTTGAAAATGAATAGGCATGTGTACTCATGTTTAATTTATTACAAATAACCGGATTAGCGAGGAATATAACTAAATACATTACACATACTGAAAAAATAATTTAAATTGGCTGATAAATCTCAGAGATATGAGCGTTTAAAGTTTTAGGTGGGGATAGGGAGGGGATGCTCTATGCCTTTCTCACAAAGCGTGTGTTAGCATTTGTATGGCACTCCTGAGCCGTGACGTCACGGCACAGTATAGTGCGCTCTCTGTCTGGCATGAAATTTAAATGCTTATATCTTATTTATTTTTGAACTAATTTTAATTTTGTTTCGTTTATGGGCTCTATTTATGGTCAGCTTTTTTATGAGGTAATAAAAAAATATTAGTCATCATGCCTATTGTGATTTTTGCTACGATTAAATTTGTTAGTGCTACAATTTGTTGTTGTTGGTACGATACAAATCGTGAAAGCTTAAACGTTATATTTTCACAATTTCACAATAAAATAACATCGATTATAAAAGTCAACCTAATGGTCCTAATTTTGTCCCTCGCTAAAATTAATGATACGTTTTATTTAACAAAAAAAATTGCGTAGCCTATAATTTAGAAAATTTAATGTTAACGATAATTGCTGAACGTTTAACGTTAGTAATCAAACTGACATTGTTCTGATTGCTCCATTATTTCTCCTTTATCCCTTTTTTACTTTGTCTATATATACTATACTATACTTGAGAGCCCTGTCAACATTTTTGAACTAAAAAAATCAACGAAAATTGGATTTCTGTTCTGGTATACTATCAAATAGAAAGAACTATAGAAAATTACAATTCCTTTAAAAAGGGTGGATATTTTTGAAAAAAAATCTAGTTAAATTGTAAGAAAAACAACATTATCAATTTATTATACCTCCAATTTACTTTTATTTGAATGAGTCCTAAAAACGGAGAAAAGCTCAAATCAGTGTTATTTTAATATTTTTTTCAATCGAGAGATACGTCCTTATTCGTGTTTCTGTCTTTACGGTTTCCTAGATAAAACATTAAATTTTAATATGACACCATTTTTATAATTGCTAACCATGGAATAAAAAAAACTAAAACTAGAATGACCAAAATTGCTAAAAGTGGGAAAATAGGACCTTAACACCTGCTTTTTTGTCGATTTTGTGATTGGCTTCTTAGTAAAAGTTGTTCAATAATTGTGATTAAAACGATCTCCTTTCGGCTTAGTACTCCCGTTCAGTGCAACGCTGTTTGACAAGGAGTGCGTGCGAAACCACGATCGTACTTCACTAGTTAGAAAATTAAAACATATTTAGTACAAGTAAGTACGATCTAATAGAAAAATAATTATTTATAAGTCTTCCCGTGAACAATGAACATGGTGCATATAACTGCGCCGAAATATCGGGAGCTCAATCCACAACCTTACCACGGTAAATATCTCGTAAATAATCATATAACTTTAGAAAAATATAGTCCCAACTATTCAGCAGAAGATTGATTGTCCATAATTTGGAGTCCATTTAATACGGAGTCTATTTAACTCATGTCTATTGGATAAGGTTGCCTTTGGTTATAAGAACATCAATAATCCTTATAAGCTTACTAGATTGATAGAGGTTTACTTCGACTTTGATGTCTGAATACTGTTTTTAATGTAATACCGAAAATATTCGCTGTCTTTAATATAGAAGTAGGTACAATTGTAGTAAGTTACAATCTGGGTATCTTTAAATCACGAGTGAATCGGTCTCTTCTAGGTAAGCGTGCTCCATCGTAGACCGCATTGCTTAACATCAGGCGAGTTGGCGGTCAAACGCAAACCTATTATTAATAAATAAATAAAAACAGATATTTTTTTCTCTGGCAAGTGTCTTTATTAACTAAACAAAATGCAAGATAACCAAAACTAAATACCTGATTTACATGAAAAAAAAAAAAAGTTCATTTATATAAAAAAAGTTTTTTTTAAAATCACGAATAAGTCCGCGTTTGACCACCAATTCGTCTGTTTGTTAAGCCACGATGTGGTCGAAGATGAAGCACGTATACTTAGAACATAACTATTCACATTGGCCTTGAAGAAGCCTAAAGGAGTTGGTTTGTCTACCAGTTGGCAGCGTAACCAGCATGCTAGTGGCATTACCACACTGACTGGAAAATATTAATTCTTTATTTTATTGATATCAACTTGGAATCTCAGCGTGTGACTTTAGTTGAAATCTTTGAGAATGCATCCAAACGAAGTAATAAATAATTTTTACAAAGAATATTTCACGTAAATAGCAAAGAGAAATAAAAGCACATCCTTTATTCTGTGTCTTTGTATAAAGTCCCGGTTTAACCCAAAAAGAAGTGATCATTATCACACGCGAGCATGACATGACGAGCAACGTTATAATACGGGACTCTAGACAGGGACGCACTAAGGCATGTAGCGCGACGTATATAACGATTTTACATTACTTTGATTCTTGACGTTTCGAACACTGCAGAGTCCGTGATCAGAGGTAGACTAGATGACTGATGTCTATAGATATGTAATGAAATTAGTTAAAAGTACCCCCAATGATTTTCAATCAAAACGTTTGATAAGCACCTACGCAGTAATCGCTCACTTCGGTCTTGCAGTTCTGCGTCGGGTTTTATTATTTTGATGACTGGACCCCAAACAGGTGAAACAAGCTAACCATCCATCCTCTCTATTAAAATTTGAAGGTTTTTTAAAGTCAAATAGTATATTTTGTATATTTGTACATCGTTGGTATATTTTCTGTATTATTTTTTTGAATGTCAATTTCATACAAAAATATTTTTGTCGTCTCGCGACTTGTCACTTTGCGCCTTAATGCGGCCTCAGCTTGAAATTCTAACTTTTTGTGCCATCAATCACGGGTTCCGTGGAAAGTTGCGGCATATGAAAGCGAGGGATTATTAAAAATGCCTTACTGATCCCCAAAATTGGGGCACAGTGACTTTGTGGCCCTTCGCTTTGAATTTATTTATTGGAAATGGGCTTTTGGATTTAAGCTTTTGGATTTAGGTATGTTGGTCGAGATGTGATGCGATCGCATTGATTGAAAGCATAAATAAATTAATGGCCATACCGTCATCTGTTTTAAGGGATTCTGTTTAGGTGATTGCAAAAAGTTGGGCGACCGCGAATCGTATCACGGCACGCCCCAGCAGATTTTGTCACAAGTAATTTCTTTAAACATGAACCAAATAACAAGTATCAAACAAATGAACTATTTTCCCCCCTATTGAGGCTTTTGGCTTCACGTGATTGACGCATTTGTCATGTACACGCAAATAAACTCAAGCGTTAAAATTGTGTACCATGTTCTAACAAATATTTAATTTGCATTTGTTGTCATCGTTTTTTTTTTTTTATGAATCTCCATACTTATTTTTCGCATCGAATACTCGTACTTCGCCCACAGTACGCTATTCTATACGCTATACCTACTTCCAAATAATAATTTGAATGGAGTCGCCTATGGTCACCCAGGTGATTATATTCACAGGTGATCAAAGGGCACTAAAGAGTCGCCTTTAATCACCCAGGTGATCAAAGTGAAAAAGACCGTTATATACGCATACTATGGCGTATTGTTGAAGTAAATTCTGGTAAACTAACTGTGCTGATTTATGTTGAAAAAATCGTAACTGTACGGAATTTTTATCATCACTTCCGTATAATAATCCTTCCAAATTAAAAATTGCCGGAAGTAGAGCGTGAAAGCGTATTAGCGAAATTCGCAAGGATTACGTTACACTCCGATATTAGTCGGATAATCTCCGTTTAAAAACGACTAAATCCATCCTCCGAGTAAGCTCTGACGAGCTTAGCTTGGCGACGGAAAGTAGAAGCTACGGATAATGTTACGGTACGTTTTCAGAATATACGAAGTCCTAAGTCGTTCTAGAACGTTGTAGGTATAATATGTTAGCTGGATAGGGGGCTCCTTGAACTCCGTCAGGAGTAAAGAGAGATTAGAGAGGTGTCTACAACTACCTCTCCGTAATTTTTTTTTGGTAAAATTTTCATGACCGGGCCTTAGGAGCCTCTTGTAAAGTCTCCTCCACTTTACAGGGGCATGAGTTTAACTTGACCGTGACTTACTTTGCTTGACTCTGACTGTGACTATGACTTGTTTGACGCTATTAAGACAAAGTAAACTGTTTAATATTACGAGTAAAGGACATTGAATCCACGCTCATGAAGATTTTAACAAAAAAAAAATAGGAAAGAGGTAGTTTTTTATAGTGTTTTTTCCGACCTTTCCTGCCTCACGTGATTAATGGACAATCCCTAAGAAAACACAAATATAAACATACATTAAATGAACGCTATTCACTTGAGCTAAGAAACATAAGTTTGAATTGAAAAAATTCAATACTAAAGTTAACTTATTATTGGCCAATATTTTCATTCTGCGCAGTTTCTTTTTCGCTTTCACCGGCACAAAGGGGTCGTATTTAAAAATAAAATTTATTTTTATAAGCGCAAAAGAATAATAATCGCGTTTTAATACCATTTTCCACTCCGTGAAATAACAATAGCTGTGATCGTTCATTCAGTGAAATTATTTGCTTACTTTCCCGGTCGGGTAGAATTACAATTCCCAGAATTTAATTAATTTACAATCCGTAGAATTTATATGATGGGGCGTCGTGTGAAAAATGTTGTTTGATTGCCATAACCAATGTGTACAACGGATAATTGAGAAAATTTAATGAGAACACGTAGAATTATTGATTTTGTGGAAACGTGCGTGATGTACAGTCAGCGTCAAATTGATTTTAGCTTTCCGGGTACCTAAAGAATCGAAAAAGCATTTCCTATTGTTTCATTAATTTTTATCAAGACCGTGGATACAAAACCCTTCAGTGGTAATATTAAACAAGTTTACATAGTATTAAATAGCCTAAAATAAAAAACGGCATCTTCATACACATTGATGTAAGTAAATCTTTTAAAACAGTCATTGTTCATACATCATCATTATATTTTACTAGCTGACCCATAGGCTAAGTATACTAAGTACCCTAAACGCCCTCTACGAGCTGGCCCGACAGACGTTGTCCTGTCTTAGAACTGTCAAACGGGCGAAGTTAAAATCATCGTGAAGTTTTTCAATCCGTAAATCTCCATCAATAGGCATGTGTCCTCATGTTTAATTTATTACAAATAACCGGCTTAGCGACGAATATAACTAAATACATTACACATACTGAAAAAATAATTTAAATTGGCTGATAAATCTCTGAGATATGAGCGTTTAAAGTTTTAGGTGGGGATAGGGGGGGGGGGGTGCTCTATCCCTTTCTCACAATGCGTGTGTTAGTATAGCATTTGTATGGCACTCCTGAGCCGTGACGTCACGGATCAGTATAGTGCGCTCTCTGTCTAGCATGAAATTTAAATGCTTATATCTGCTTATATCTTATTTATTTTTGAACATATTTTAATTTTGTTTTCTTTGATGGGCTCTATTTATAATCAGCTTTTTTATGAGGTAATAAAAAAATATTAGTCATCATGCGTATTGTCCGCCCGTCGTTAAAAATCCGTCAATTTTTCTTTCCGTTAGAATCTTCTACAAAGTATTAGAAATAAAAAAAGATGATTGAAATCGGTAAAGTCGTTCTCAAGTTATGGCGTGACCAAGGTAAATAGGGATTCATTTTTATATATACTCGTATATAGATAGGTATAGATAATCTTTTGAAATTGTTCACACATGATATAGTCAAACAGAAGCATTTAAAAATGTGCACCCGAATTGAGAATCTAATATTTGAATCGATTAAAATAAATGATACGTACCTAATACTTATTTCTCCAATAATTGAAGCTTCGAACAGCTGTCTCATCTCTACATAATGCGATTTGAACTCAGATAACACGACACGCTCTCATATCTACCATCTGAAATGGAAAAAGTTTCAGCAGCCATGTTGTGGGATTAATGTAAAGCGAAGTTTGGTTTCGCAAGAAATCTTGCTGTGGTTGACTTGTGCAAATAAAAAATAGGTAGAAGTTTCTTGAAGTTATTTTTTTGTGTTTTTGGTCATAACTGGGCAGGCTAAAACCATTACGGTCATACCGCCTCATGTTACGTATTTACTGTCTTAAGTATGCCCCAGTAAAGTGGTGAAGACTTTAATAGAGGCTACTAGGGAGCTTTGAAAAAAAACAGGTGATTTTTTAAATATTTTTTTAAAATATTCATGACACTTTTGCACACACGGTCACCTGACCCCAAACTAAGCAAAGCTTGTACTATGGATGCCAGATACTGATATACATACATATATTTTATATTACATACTTAAATAGATAAACATCCAGATATAGAACAAACACAAACGTTCATCACATGAATGTTTGTCCTAGGTGGGAATCGAACCCCCGCCCCCAAGGTCAGAAGGTAGGTTCACTACCAAATGAACCAACGGGCTATCAAAAAAATAAAATAAGTAAGATGTAAACACTTAAGTCTAGCTAGACAGAGAGCGCACTATACTTTCAAATGTCGTCATTGGAAATTTACGCCATACAAACTCTATACTGACAGTCACTTTGCCGAAACGGGACAGAGCATACCTTCTTAATCCAACCACAAACTTTAAACGCGTATTTCTTAGAACTTTTTTAGTCAATTTATATAATTTCTTCAGTGTATTGTACATCTATATCTGGGTGTTCATATCTATTTAAGTAGATATGTATTTAAAAATATATAATGTATATCAGTCTCTGGCTGCCATATTACAAGCTTTGCTTAGCTTGGGGTCAGATGACCGTGTGTGAAAAAATGTCCGGAATATTTCATTTATTTATTTTATTTAAATACATTTTATCCTATTTCTTCACTCTATTTCAGCGTCAGCTTTTTATAAGACAACTAGTCGACCTGACAGACGTTGTCCTGTCTTAGAACTGTCCAACACGCAAAGTTAAAATTGTAAATCTTATTTTTTTACACCTTGGGTTACATTATTGGAGTCTTAGTAAGGGTAAGTATTTAAAAAATATATATAATATAGCCTATGTTACCCGGAGATAGTGTAGCTTCCCAACAGTGAAAGAATTTTTCAAATCGGTTCAGTAGTTTTGGAGTCTATTCAATGCAAAAAACAAACAAACAAACAAACAATCAAATCTTTCCTCTTTATAATATTAGTATAGATAAACACAATCAATCCTGTAGTCTATTGTATTCTATACAAGAATATCTCTCACTAAACTAAGATAATTCCATTCTCTCTTCCCAATTCGTTTCGCCACAAACATCACCAGAATTAGGCCATGAATAGAGAGCAGTAACTGACATTTTATTGTCATTCTGTTATACTGCCCTTTTTATTGTATTTTGGGTGGATTTCAGTCGTACATTCTTCTTGGATTGATATTCAATAAAATCTTTGATAATGGTGTCAATTCTGTTGTAGAGTGCTTTTCATGAAAGAAGTCCCCCAGACGCGGCGCTGTCATCGCGTATCAATCACTATCAGTATCATTTCTCAAGTAGAACTTTAACAACTTTTGGCATCGTACACGGCACTTTAACGATGGAAAATTAATAAAAATCTCACTAGCGTCCAAACACAGTAACAACACCTGACAACTACAACATGGAAATTTAGTTCCGCTGTTTGCCGTGGGACTTCTTTCATGAAAAGGACTTTACCATTATCTAAACTAAATTTGACAGCTCTAAAA
Organism: Agriopis aurantiaria; assembly: GCA_914767915.1. Lineage (NCBI taxonomy): Eukaryota > Metazoa > Arthropoda > Insecta > Lepidoptera > Geometridae > Agriopis > Agriopis aurantiaria. The sequence continues at coordinate 12,758,880 of OU611999.1, forward strand.
TTGTGGCCAACCGTTTCTGACGTATTTAAATGAAAAGAGACGGTGATAATTTTAGTCCTGTCAGATTAATTTAGTTTAGAGAATGGTACAACAGAATTGATGCCAATATATTTGGATTTGCCTTACCAACCTCCAACCTTGATCTAGTACCGAAAAAAGCTAGCAAAAAACTGAAGAGGCCGAAGTTGACACATCCACACACTACTAGCATGATATTTTTACTAATTCTACAAACGCACACTTCAATATTGAGCGTCACACAACTGCAAACGATATGCTCCAAATATCATCAAATGGACGACCAACGTGGTGTAAATGCAAAAGGAAACTGGGAAAGGAACTGGGAAACTGTGGGTATAACGCTTCTTTTTATTTTATTTTTTATATGACTAAAATGGAGATACCTTTAAATATTATATAATTTGTATGCGCATAACACGAGTAAATCATACACACATATAAAAGCGCACGTACAAATAGGTGTTTATACAATATAAGTCATCTTGTAGATATGATTTTTTGTCTATTTGGCATACAAATTTAGAGAGATAGCATAAAAATAAAACCGTAAAAATTATGTAAAAAATAAACATTTTAAATAATTGAAACCATGACAATAATTCATATCTTTATTAACAGACTAGCTGACCTGACAGACGTTGTCCTGTCTTAGAACTGCCAAACACGCAAAGTTAAAATTGTAAATCTTATTTTTTTACACCTTGGGTTACATTATTGGAGTATTAGTAAGGATCCCTATTAAAAATATATATATATATATATATATATATATATATATATATATATATATATAGCCATGTTACCCGGGGATAGTGTAGCTTCCCAACAGTGAAAGAATTTTCAAATCGGTTCTGTAGTTTCGGAGCCTATTCAATGCAAACAAACAAACGAACAAACAATCAAATCTTTCCTCTTTATAATATTAGAACAAATATCTTTCATTCCAAAATAAACAATAGTGACTACTGTACTATACTAGACCACAAATAAAATTTATCTATACTAATATTATAAAGAGGAAAGATTTGATTGTTTGTTTGTTTGTTTGTTTGTTTGCATTGAATAGGCTCCGAAACTACTGAACCGATTTGAAAAATTCTTTCACTGTTGGGAAGCTACACTATCCCCGGGTAGCATAGGCTATATGATATTTAAAAAAAATATAGGGATCCTTACTAAAACTCAAATAATGTAACCCGAGGTGTAAAAAAATAAGATTTACAATTATGACTTTGCGTGTTTGACAGTTCTAAGACAGGACAACGTCTGTCAGGTCAGCTAGTCATTAATAAAATCACAAATTTTGTAATAACATTTGTCTACTAGAAGTTTTTCTTACTTTTACCTCAAATATAGGTACTCGTTTTTAGATTTCTTAGACATTATGGTGAGTTAGATCAAAGACTTTCTATAACAGTATCTTTACCTAGTCTGTGTCTTAGATGGACGATGTCCATCGACGACGAGACGACGTCTAAATAGTCAAGAACCTCTGTAATTTTTTACGACCGAGCGAAGTGAAGACCTCATAGTCAACGGGAATCATCCCTCAATGTTTAAATAGGTATTTCTTGAAAAATCCCGTATCGAAGCAAATCGAAGTCTTGGTGTCGTTTTTATGTATGGTATGCATAATTATTTAATTTTGTTCGATGACGAATTTCATGATGAACAAATGAACGATTCATTCATCATATACATTCGATGGTCATGATTTTTTTAACTCCTAGTCCATCAATATTTTTAAATAATTTATTTGTGTAGTACCATATATAAATATATATACTAGGTAGTACTTACCCACGAAATTTCATAAAGATCGGATCAACGCAAGTTATCGCCAAATATAAAAAAAGAAACAACACACACAAAGATCCGTACATACAGACGTCGATTTGTTCCGATTGTTGTTAGATTTTTCAAGAAAATTATCAATGTAAGATAATCAATCAACCACTTCACTGCTACATCGAAATCTACCGTCCCGTTTGCGAGTGACGTCGTCGATTTTATTGTATTTTTACGACGTGAACGCAGGTCGGGTCGTGACTCGTGACGCCGATGCCGATAAATAACAGATCTTTACCGTCTATCTATACCTTTATTTGCACATCTTTACTATCTATCTAAACCGTTATTTAATCAGGGGTTTTGGTACCTACTTCGTTTTATAGCTCAGACTTAGAGCTCTGCTTCGGCTTAGAACGTGTTTCAAATTTTATTGCAAGTAAGTAGATTCTTGAATAAAACCTTTAGATCTATTTTTTGTGCAAAACGTAAGGATATCTTTTAAGAGCCGTATTACAAAAAGCATAGTTCAATTTTAGGTGTATTGTAAGTAAGTATTTTCGGGCTTAAAACGAAAAAAATAAAAACATTAGTTACAATTGAATCATAACATTAAAATTGTTAATGATATAATTTAACGAAATTAATTCTAAAATTTTCCCACTGAGTGTTTTAAGAAAAACTACTGATATAACGCGGTGAAACATCTATTTTTATGTTGTTTCCAAAGCTCCATAGACGCCTCTTGTAAAGTCTTCGCCACTTTACAAGGGCATGACTTCGACTTGACCGTGATTTACTTTAAGTTACTTTGCTTGACTGGGACTGTGGCTGACTTGTTTGACTACATTTCATTCAAATTGATAGTAATTATAATAGGTACTTGACACCGGCAAATGCACAGGCGACGCCAAACTCTTGACAGAGAAAAAAAAGGACGACCCTGTACATGTGGACTGAGGAGTAGCCGAGACGAGTCATTGACCTCCTTTCGGCTTAGTACTACCGTTTCGTGTAACTTTGTATACCCTGTGTCGTTAATGCTAACTCTTCCCAATTTGACAATTCCCTTAATTCAAATCTTCCCTAATTGTATTAAAACATCAATGAAATCGAATCGGAGCAGGATTTTGTGAGGGATTAAGACATTTGAGAAAGGACGATTGATGTACTTAATTAGAAATTCTACAGTTCAAGAGATTTGGGTTAGCGATTTTTCAAATCAAAAAACAAATGACGGTAGGTATATATCTAATCATAGTACAAACGTGTTCCTATGGCTGATAAACTCAGTTCATTTTAATTTGTATATAATAATTAGGTAGTGATAGTTTTAGTTCTTATTATGTAAAATTATATTATTCTGTTAACATAATAAATGTTACTTGATAACTTGGTTCAAGTTTTTTTCCCATATATAATGATTTTTTGTTTCAGTTTAGGTTAAATTAAGCATTATGGACAAATTTAAAACATAAATTATTGATCTCTCATTTCTTATTGTACTTAATACGATGTTAAAGCGGAAATACATACTAGATATTTCAAAGAGGCTGTTTATAGTAAATATTTATTTGAAATACCGACTTAACGGAAAGTGGGTGAAATTCAATAAATGTACTAATTAATCTTCTAATTAAGCAACATTAGAGGTAAATATTTTTTTAAAATTTAAATGTGACCTTTGATATAAATAACTAAAAAAAAAAAAAAAGTATTCACAAAAGATGAAAATATCACGTAGAATACACACAAAAATACAGTCGAATTGAGACCTTATTTTTTAAGTCTGTTGAAAATGCCATTTAAGGCGAGGTTTTTCCACTTTTAAGCAACGCTTGTACTCAATTTTGGAGGTTTCCTTCATATTTTTCGAAAATCATAGCTGTGTGTAAAATGCACTTTTACGGTTCCGTCCATAATTATGAAATCTGTGTATTAAGATATCGTAGACACATTTTAGTAATTAATAATAAAAAAAAAAACGGATAAAAGCTCAAATCAGTGTTACTCTCATATTTTATTATTTTTCTATGGAACGAAATGCCCTTAATCATTTTTCGGTCTTTATAGTTTCCTAGATAAAACATTCAATTTTGATATGACACAATTTTTATAATTTTAAGCTAACCATGGGAGTAGATAAACTAAAAGATAGCCCGTTGGTCTAGTGGTAGTGAACCTGCCTTGTGAACTTGGGGGCGTGGGTTCGGTTCCCACCTAGGACAAACATTTATGTGATGAACATTTGTTCTATATCTGGTTGTTAGTATCTATTTAAGTACGTATTTAAAACTTATATGTATGTATATCAGTCTCTGGCAGTCATATCACAAGCTTTGCTTAGTTTGGGGTCAGATGACCGTGTGTGCAAAAATGTCCCGAATATTTATTTATTTATTTAAGACAAGAATGACCAAAATTGCCAAAAGTGAGAACACAGAGCCTTAAGTACCTACATCTTCCTTACGGAGTGTGGACAATATATACTTAGTATTCATTTGTACACAAGTTTCCTACCAAAAATCCACTACATAATTCTTGATAGCAAAAAACACGAGAGGCCCTGAGAGGACGTAGAGAGGTCCCCTCGACGATATAAAGGAGTAGGATCCCTCAGCCGAGAAATTACTGTGAAAATGTTTCGCTATAAAACACAAACTTGGTGCTTAGGATTTACACGATGAGGTTTTTATTCTGACTCGCTTGTATGAAAAGTTAGGAGTTGCTTAAAATATACTACAAGATGTTTATTATTGTTATATCAGAATCTCTTTGTTTCATACATCTCACGGGTCTAGCTCGGACATTAAGAGGCATTGGTGGGGCCGAAGCCAACACCAAGGGGCTTTTTTGTGTATAAAATACAATAAAGTTATGGGATGTGTGTTAATTATGAAACTACTAGCTGCGCCCCGCGGTTTCACCCGCGTAGTGACGAAAAATGGTGATGGTGATGATGATAATGAAAAGTAGCCTATGTCACTCTCTGGTTTTGGAACTATACCCATGCAAAAAATCAGGTCGATCCGTTGTTCCGTTGCAGCGTGAAAGAGGAACAAACAAACCAACAAACAAACACACTTTCACATTTATAATATTATAAAGTAAAGTATGATTGTACACTATAGGGCTTTAAAAAATAAGGGCGGTTGTGATGAATTTTTGATGGTATGTTCCTTGCCTATGGTATGAGGTACAGCACCCGCCAATTATGCCTCATTTCAAGATATTTTGACGGGTGATGATTTGCCACCCACTAAATAGGCCCTCCATAAAGTCTGCCGTATATTGGCACCGGAGGGGCAACATTGGCGTAGGCCAATTAAGGTGTCAAGAGGTGTGCTGCACTTTCACTAAACGCTACTCGCGGCGTTATGCCCTTTAACGCTTCCACCCTGGAACTTAGTTTCTTAGCTCTTGCGGTTTCCACCCCCAGATGGCCCACTACCAGTTGGCAGCGTGCCCATGCATGCTGGTGACATTACAATAAGTTATAGACTAAAAGTAGACCTATACCAAATTAAAAAAAAAGTACAAACTCCATAGCCTATACAGTCTCAATCTCTCAGTGAAAACAGTCAAAAAAACGTCCGAGCGTCATTGTACATATATCGTAACAATTATAAGAAGTTCACAATGCCACATTTACTCCAATTTAGACGTTATGTCGCTTCCGTAGTGTTCAACGTTAGTTGTCCGCTATGTCATCGTAGCTGTGGCATCGCACGGCAGCGTTGTAGCCAGATCGCGGTAACCTTGTAACTAACCAAAAGTCGGCGCAATTCATAGCGTGCGCCGAGTTTTGGCTCGGTATTTTTTTTTCTTCATTATCGTGACTTTATATGTATTGTATCTCGATAACAAACTCATATGAATAATTGCATATGTTGCATAACTACAGACTATATAAGCCGAATTATTCGATATATTACTATGTGAATATAACATTCATTTCCACAAACAATTTTCAGCCCATATTACTCCATTCCCTAAGAAGGATAATTTTGGAAATTGAGGAAATAATAATATTATTACCAGGATAGCTGCACAAGAAAATTGGGGAAAAATCATCACAAAAACTAACAAAAGATTTATTCCAGGAACCATGTACAATGACACAATAATGTTTGGTTTCAGCAAAAACAAGCTGAATATTTTGTTAAACATGACACACTTCCTTCTGTGGTTTTGGCTGTTTCCGATTTCCAGTTTTCTTGTTTTTTCCGGGCGAAAAGTTACATAGGTCTATCTTCATGACCACAGAAAAGTAAAAAAAAAACTGTGTTCATGACGTGCACCAATTTCATAAAAAAATTGTAATTGTGGAAAGGACAGAATGCACAGATAATGAAAATTGCTTCAAAACATTCGCAAAGTAATTTAAAAGATTGCCCAATCTATATCATAATATTCATAGATAGATAGAAACTCTTTATTGTTACACCAGGTCACCAGAAATAAAAATTACAAACGGATAGAAAACACTTACGAGCTAGTGCCACAAGTGGCGGCCTTATCACTAAAAGCGATCTTTTCCAGGCAACCAATAATTTGTGAGCGAGACACCCATGACGGGGAGCTGGCTTTTCTCCTTCTTTCCTCTGATAGGATTTTGGAACCTACGTCTTGTGCATTTGGCAGTGTCAAGAATAAAAATACTTTTATGTTTTACTACATCCCGTCAGTCTGATCCCAGGATCTGTGGATACAAATCCCAAGCAAGTCATAGTCACTGTTATTTTTCCTACTGAATTGACTCTATCTCAAAGGTGGTGGTGGTGGTATTATATAACAACCCGTACATTATCCGAATTTGCAACACCTTTAATGCAAAATATACCGAACATGTTGATTTGTTTACCGCTAAAAGGAATTTCTTCAAACAGTATGTATGTACCACGTTTTTCAAAACTAGTTCTTGAACCATTACTAATTTTCTACCCTTTTGTTAACTACTATTATAAACCTTGTTGGGCTGATATGGCTTCTTTTCATATAATATATCAACATATATATAATAATTACTGTTTAGCTATTATTTATTAAATCTTGAGATCTGGATTGTAAAGTTGTAAACATCTTTCGATTATATAAGTGAAAACTTTTTACTAACTAATTATAGTACAAGCCGTACTATAATTAGTTAGTTTCAGTTGTTTGTTTTCCGAATTGTGTAAAATAAAACAAAAAAAAAATATTTAAAAATATGCCAGCTCTAAGAGTGGAAAATTAGTGGTGATATAGAACTTCCGGTAGTCAGTTGTTATTTTTTGTAAAAAATGGTATTATCTGTTTACACAAAACAGCACGTAAATACAAAAAGACAAAGAATGACAAGGCTACTGGAACATAAAACCTTCTACATGATAAAATAAAAGCGCCCATACATACAAGTATAACGAAGTGTCAGAGGAACAAAAATGCGAGTTAGGTGTGTCCATAAAGTGAAGGTAAAGCCCCATAACTCTTGGGCCCCTTCCATGAGGGCGTAAAATTTTGATAACATTGCTGTCCTGTGACATTGTGAAGTAAGAGTAAACTGGACTAATTATATGGCTTGGTAGCTATATCCTTTGGTTTTACCTGAGAGGTTTTTTTAAAAAGAGGTTATGTCATAAGTTATATTATTAGGTTTCCATCGGACTACCAGGGCGGGCACGAACATTCGACACCGTTTTATCGTTGATATTACGAAAACCCATACGAAGCGCTTTGATTCCATATTTATTGTGTGAACTGCGTGTGTGAATTCGCTGCCTTAATGGGTGTTCCGCGATAGTTACAATCACAGAAAACAAAAAACAAAAATTATTTTTTGTGGTTACAATCTGGGTGTCTTCAAGTCGAGAGTGAATTGGTTTCTTCTAGGCAAGCGTGCTCCATCGTAGACCGCATCATCGCTTAACATCAGGCGAGATGGCGGCCAAGCGCAAGACTATCTATTTATTTTTTAAAGAGTCTTTATGTACACTTTCGTTTTGATGCCATTTGATAGTTAGCGCTCGCGCGTCCTGAATTGCACTTTAATGTATAGTAGCAAAAGTCGCTACCAATTTAAATGATTTTGCGGAGTGCATTTTCTGTACTTGTACTAATATATATTCTGTGCTCTAGCCAAAATCTTGTTTTCCGGCACAATTTTTAACAATGTGCATAAAATTGCATCGATCCAACGCTCAGTTTTGATTTGAAAGGAGGACAAACAAACACGTTATGCCATTAAAAATATTACTTATTTTATGACATTGGTGACGTAATGCGGGTTTTATTTATTGTTTTGAAGTTAAAACGGGGTTTTATGAGTTTGAAGACAGACACGAATAAATGTTTGTTCGTATTGCCCTCAGATCAGGTAAATGGAGATATGCCTTATAATTATCTTTTGGGTTTAAAGTCAGGGTAAAAATGGGACCCTATTACTTAGCTTACGATGTCTGTTTGTCCGTGCGACCGTCTGTCTGGCCACCCGTCCGTCACGGCTATATCTTTAGAATCGTAATATATAGCCAGTAAAAAAATTCACAGAATATGTAATGTTACGCCGGATTAACTAACAAACGTATTTTTTTTTCGTATTTTTGTATTCGTTCTAACGTAAAAATGGTCATATGTACAAGCGTTAAACTTGGCATGATTATAGTACACACTAACAACAAATCATAAATAATGGCCAAGTGCGAGTCAGTGAGAAGTTTCTGTTCATTACTAAGTTATAACTGGTAATTTCATTTTTGAATTTTGTGGTGGAACCCTCAGTGCGCGAGCCCGACTCGCACTTGACCGGTTTTATTTATTTCGATCAGTTTGAATGGCAATTTTTTGAACAGCTTTTTTTGCGTAATATTTCGTAGGTTTGGTTCCACATTAAAAGTTGTTAATAATGATAAGTACAATAACCTCCTTTCAGCGTAGTGTTCATTCTGTGTAACCTTGTATTCTGTTGTCTGGTATATAGGTCACTATTCAAAAAGCTTTCATAAACAGCCAAACTTAAGATCAGTCTACGCTTCATAAAACCGGCTTCAGAGTCCAAGATCCGCTTCTTTCCGCTGACTCCAACCTTAATCTGGGATTATTCTGCCGTCGCCAGCTCGTTGCTGCAAATTATTTTATTGTGCTTTTTTTCTCTTAAACTTAATCTATGCGATTTTCTTGGTTGCTCACTCTTAAGTAGATACATGCTTGAGAGGCAGTGACCCATTTGAAGAAGATGTTTTGCAAGTTTTTTTTGGATATTAAAATAGTGTTGAAAAAAAAAACATGATTTGCATTAATTCTTCATTCATAGTTTCAGTCCATAATATTTCCACTGCTGAGATAAGCCTTCTCTCAGAGAGAGGATGGGCCCAGATCCACCATGCTGGCTCAATGCATGATTGTGAATGTCATAAATCTGCAAATTTTTGAGGTTCCTGGACATACCGGTTTCCACACGATGTTTACCTTCACCGTTCAGAGGATAGGCAGATGGGCAGCATCGTCCTCCTACTGCACGTTAAATGCTCTGCAATCTCTAAGTCGCCTGTCAAGCGTAGATATTATGGCAACAATGACATGCTGTCATTCAGTGTGGAGCTATAAAGAGGGGTGGCTATGTTCAGCAGTGGACGTCTTCTGGCATTTCTGGTGGATGATGATGACACCTACGTAAGTTATAGGTATGTTTATACCTACTCGAGTCCGTGTCCGTTGTCACAAGGTAAATTGTAAAGTGTTGTAGTGTGTAACGCCAGAAATCAAAATAATGTAAAATACTCGTGATAAACATCGTTAAAACTGTTTAATTTCAATGTGTAATAATCGCAAACCTAATTGTTTATTTCTACAGAGTTTTTGGGTAGGGTTTTTAGTTTTTTTTATGCAGCAAATAAGCATGTGGATCACCTAATGGTAAGCGCTTTGCAACACTACTAGTGTTGTCGACGCTTTGCCAGGCCGGAGAAGTATTTGTGGTCTATTTATTAAAAGACAAAAACACCTTATTACATCGGACTCCTGGCTCTTAGCCTAAAGCGTTAATAATTCTGCTCTCGTCGTGTCTAAAATTAATTTTAATGAGGGAAAGTTGGGAGAGCTTAACAAAAAATGGCGGATTATGCATTTCGTAAAGTAAAAAGTTTTAAGGTAGATTTCGTACGTTCAGTGTAGGTATGTACTTGCTGTGATGCAAGAAATGATACAGCACCCTCTAATGATCATAATAATTATTGTTGTAATTATATTTAATTATTAACTATCTTAGCATACTGTTTACAAAAAAAGGGGTTGTCTGTAAAGTTTGTTTACAGACGATAATTTTAGGTGATAACGATTAGGCCAATCGTGCCTCTCTATCGCTTGTTCCACGTTCTCGCTTGCACGCGCGGCTCAGACCATCGATTTATAAGACGTTATCACATCAAAAACAGGTAGATTCTACGAGAAGATTTAATAATCTACACTTATAATCAGCACTATACAATAGTAAAGGACTTACTAATAAACGTTACTTAAGTTAAGCTTTGCTTAAAATAGCTCTCTCGTTTTTATGTGTGACAATTTCCGTCAGCAAGAAGTTAACAGAGCAATTTTAAGCATTGGTTAACTTAAGTAACATTTATTTATAATTTGTCTGATTGTCTGACTGTAGAATTTCTATATTGGGGTGAAGCGGGTGTAGAAAGAGTTTGTCTATTTTGTTAGTTAAAAAATATTTAAAGCAGTGTGTTGTGGAAATGGGATGATTTTTTTATCTTTTTTTTACGGCTTGCGGTGCTAGGATCTACGAAGAGTGGAGTACGCTTGCCTCTAGGCAACAAAGAGTACTGCCGCTAGGCAAGCAAAGCAAGTCGGGGGTAAATAGGTTTCTTCCAAGAAACCGATTCACTCACGAATTGATGACACCCAGATGAAATTGAAGCTTTATTTTTTTGCAGAAAATAAATCTATTAAACCTTTTTGAAATGTCCTAGAATCAGAAATCTACCTCAACGATATACTCTTGAGCGTTTTTACGTTACAGCTACGACACAGTAAAAGTTGAAAAATATTTTGTTTATTAATGGCGCAAACATTGTAAAGGTAATGCAGAGTTATGGGACTTTGTAATTATAAGGTTTGACATTTTTTCACCGTCCTCTTTGTACTGTGTATTATTCAGCTCTACACGGCACGGTGGTACATGGGTATACTATAATTATGTTTCTGGAACTGGCCATTTGTAGTAAAATTATTTAAAAACAATTACGATTTTACAAGCTTTTAATCAACTTGCCCTAGTATGTAATGTATAATAATATGCTATGTGTGGTATGTGTGGGACAAATCTAGCAACTGAATTTTAGACCCTTGACCGATTGAGCTGAAATTTGGCATACTTATGTAAGTTAGATGACAATGCAATGTTATGGTATTATCGAGCTGATCTGATGATGGAGACAGAAAGTGGCCATAGGAACTCCTAAACGAAACTACGTAGCACCTTCGAGTTTGGGTTCGTTGGATTTGTCTTCCCAAGCACTTTGGTTCAAGATGATAAAGTCATGGCGGACAATGCAGATCTTATCTACTACCATCATGATATGGGTATCAAATGAAAGGGTTTGCTGAGAAGAATACGAAAAAAATTAAGTTCATTCCATTTTATTTAAAAGATTATTAACAATTTTGTTTCCCAATTTCTGTTTGTTGCAATGAAGTGGCAACTGGACGGTGACGTAGGCTTGTGTCACTTCCGGAATAGTAGAGCAGACCTTGTTTTATTGGATCATAGATACTTGTAAAGTGGCATGCTGATAGGCTAAATTACATAGAACATTTAGTGATCACTACACTAAATTATTATTAATAAATTAATTATTTTAATTGTGGTTATTAACGGGATATTTACCGTGGTAATGTTGTGGAATGAGCTCCAGATATTTTGGCGCAGTTACATGCACCATGTTCACGGGAAGACTGAAGAATGCGGGTGGTTAGTCGAACATATCGGTCGAACATATGATGTTAGTCGGGTAAATATCTCGTTAATAATCATATAACTGGGCCCTGATTCCGTAACTTTAACACGCACGTAACGCGGCGCGTTAAGTTAACCTCAAAAAAATTTGACCTCTATTTCTTAGGGACTATAGGCCAGCTTTTAGAGGTTAACTTAACGCACCGCGTTACGTGCTTGTTTGAAGTTATGTAATCAGGGCCCTGTAGTGAAAAACCGTGATAGTTCAAAACAGTATTTTGTGATCACCTATAAAGTTATAGCGACAAAACTGTGATAAATTCAGGACGTGCTAGCTCAAAGGTCATTTACCTTTTCGTATAATGATCTTGCTAAATGAATGTTTCCCAACTAGTTTTCTTTTTCGCTAAGCCATAAAAGAATATGTATGTATATACGGGATCTCTGAAATTTGTCTAAGTCCCCCGAGCTTCATTCGTTCAAGTTTTTCTATAACCGCCAATTTAGGAACTATGAATATGACCAAAATTATGTAACTTTGGCTACGAAATTAATCAAAACGTTACGTTGTAATCGGTTACGGTATCCAGTAGGCCTAGCACGGGCCGTGGACAAATTGTCTATCCACTGTTTTTGTTAATATGAATATTAAATTTAATGGGTTAATATAATCTCAAAACATCCTTATTTAATTTTGAGTTGCTTTAGCCAAGAGAGCAAGACAAAGCTCAATGTACGATCATTTTAAGAATGTTTTAATGATAATAAAAAATGTGAAAAAAAGAAAAGATGATAAAGTGAAATTTGATAATACTACAAACAAAATGGCAAAAAAAACGTAAAATTTAACCTAAAAAAACCATTTAATTTGTATTAGGTTTTATATATTTGTAATTTGTATGTTATTAATTGATTTTTTCTTTCTGGTGACTAATTTGTTATCTCTTATGCATAGAGTTCGAATGTTTGTTTTCCAATTACTATTTATCTATCCAGGCCCTAGTTGGTGTTGCAGTTGGTATTTACACTATTTCTAGTTTCTATTAGTGAAAACATGTTTTTGGCTTTTGTGTAACTGTTTATCTCATATCTACTGTATTAATTAGCAGCTGTATGTTTTCCTTGTAAAATAAAATAAAATAATGGTAGCCCACCACTCCCACCACAGGTCTTGCAAATCTGCGCCGTGCTCGAGATTTTATTAATTTGATGAAAGAATCCAAAGCAGGTGATGCTTGCAACCTATCTATCTATCTATTAAAATTTGGATTATCGAAAATCTAAGAAATCATTATCCTAACACAACTGACTTATTATAACTACTTAGGTAACTAATAAGTAGGTACACGCACCCACTACACGCTAACGTAAGCTAAAATATTCAAAAGATAATATTATAGAAGCCATACAAATACTAGAAATAAGCAGCTTGTAACTTATTAAAAAGCGTGCCTTGACCACCGAGGAAAAAACCTTCCAGAGATACAACTTCTAGTACCGCGAAAAAACCACAAAAAACGACTACTCACTACCGAACCTTCTTATGCAAAACCGATCGATAAGATAAACTATGCCGTAAAATGGATATATACGGGTAAACATAGGAACGTCGCACGTTGTTTAGGCAAACGTAGTGTAAGACACCCTGCGGCCAGATGGAGTGACGATCTGCGTAGTCATCATAATCAGCCTTTTTTAACAGTCCACTGCTGGACTTTTAGTCTACCCCCGAAAGGGTGATTTTGCCATATCCACCACGCTGGCCCAGTGAGGGTTGGTGGATTCACATACGCCATTTAATTCCTTCTACGTACGTATGCAGGTTTCCTCACGATGTTTTCCTTCACCTAAAACCTTCACCTTCACCTTCGCCTGTGGTATGAAAATCCGTACATTAACTCCAAAGAGCTCATTGGTACGGACCCGGTGTTTGAACCTGCGACCTCACGCTTTCAAGTAGAGCGGTCTCCCGAATGGGCTACCACAGCTATGGTAAAAACTGGATACAAAGAATTGCCCACCGAGTTCCGAGACCGCTCAGCATGCATATAATTTTGCACTAAGCCTGTTATTTTTGACAAATTAAACAACTGTCCAATATACTATTAGATATGTATTTCTGTTAGAATTTTCTATTCAGTGTCTGTATATAGTAACACTATTAGTGACACCATTTCACCAAGGTCAATTGTTCCAACATTTAAGCTCCTATAATAACTTGAAACCGTATAAAGTTGTTTACTAAACAAACTGGGTGGCGAAGGAAAAGTTATTAGCTGTTATAAAAACTAAATTAAGATTGTATCGCTTATTATTAACTATGTGTAGATGATAAAAATGTTATAACCTTAATTTTTGCTACATAGTTTTATTGCTAAGTGATTTAAAAGGTCATTATAATGAGTTTAAAATACTGGACCGACGGAATGATAGCCACAGGAGGGTAAGCGTAGCCAAGATAGACTAGTTTAGTCTCAGATCAGACAAACCAGTTAGATAATATTATGGTAAGGCAAGGCAGGTGTGAATGCATCTGGCCTAAATTAAACTTGGTGACTTTAGTCAAAATCATTCAATCATAATTTTTTGCATGTTGGCTGTTATAGTTAGTTCATTGGTGTCACTTCAAGTTTCTTAGTGTGCGTGAAAAATGTTAGCGATGTAGATACGAACGATAATTGTATACTAAGGCATATCTTCCTTGTATTCCTGGTCTGAGAGCCTGGTGGCGTGATGACAAAAACCAATTTTGCGGAAACACATGGGCGAGATTAGCGCTAAACAGGGAATTGGCAAAAGAGAGAGGAAGCTAATGTCCTGCAGTGGGCTGAATGATTCTCATTTTACAAAGGCGCGACTGTGAGAAATGGCGTGCTTCTTAGCGAGCAAAACATTGTGAACGTTTTAGTGCATTTTTCTATTAACTTGGCTGAATAAGATCATTCTCACGCAAAAAACAGACAAAGAAAATATACAACTAGAATTGATTTTGAAAAATGTTACCAACAATGTACTTTATTAATATCCACTAAACGGACTTTGTTTCGATTACAATGAAAGGAAAATTAACATGGAGTAACAAATTCTTTTTGTAATACGCCATTTTGAAAGAACAAAGAAACTGGACCGTATTCAAAACGTTTGTAATCTTTTTCTTTGCGCTTGGGACGTGGAGGAAACACTCAATAGAAAAGAAAAAACGAAAATTAGGCCAGTACCTGAAAGTTCAGTAAAAAATTGAAACAAAAGTATTGAAGTGACTTGTTCTTCATAAAAAATTAAACTGATACATCGGGCCGCCTCAAGTTTATTGTCATAATCTATTTTTACGATTATCAGATTTATTTATTGTACAATGATCATAGTAATGCTAATACATAATAAATGACCAACGTCAGCTTTGTTAAAGAGCGTTACCAAGAGCCTAGAATTCTTAAAATAAATACAGTTTTATATTTATAGCAGGTAAACAAGAAACGTGTATAAGAATATCGACATAATAAAAAGTTTTTTTTTATTATTATAAAAAGTAGAACATTATATTTATTATGAAGTATCTATCATTTTATTTTTATTTTATTTATTTATCTATCATTGCCATCAAGCGTGGTAATGCTGCCAGCACTTTTAATAACACAATTTCTTTTTCTTTTTGTATTTAAGTAGGTTTGTTTATTTTGTTTGTCGTAATTAATATTATCTATTATATTATTATTGCCATACTTATAAGTGGATTTAGGTTTTCATTTGTTATATCTTTGTACATAAAAAAAATTCCTTGTAAAAAAATACCCATTATTTAATTTGTTTATATTACACGGGAATTACTCACGTAAGATTAAACCGGCTATTCCAAGGAGATGGAATTGCATGCGCGTACTTATCGTGGAAAGAAACTCGCCGAATGCGATTGAAATAAAATTGTAGTCGAAATAACTGGCTTAATCTAACGTGAGTAATTTCCGTATTATTATAAACAAAATGTGTGAAAACCACGTGTCAGTTTCCAAAATAATATTCATTATTTAAGTATCTACTTATAGGCTTGCTATAAGTTATGATTGATAAATCATTTTTAAGTGACAATTAACTGTTACCTTATCAGAACCTCGAGGCCTATTACACGTCTATAAGTTTTCGTCAGTGGTAATTTCTTTTCCTCGCCCTGTGAGTTATGGCCTCTGTAGAGGCCTCGTAAAGTCCGTTTTTTGTGGCCCTAATGAGAATGTCACTTTTTATGTTTGTTTTATTGACGACAATTAAATTTCTTTTAATAGGGCAAGGAAAGCTGTGAAATTAAGGCGGAATTCCGTCTGGGTCTGACCGCGATAAAATTCCAGTAACGAGGTACCTTCTTACGTTTTAATTTTTGCCATGAGGTGTAATATTACAAAGGTTTCTTTAGTTTCTGGGTCGAAGTTATTAATTTGTACGAATCAAGTTATTAATGTAGTACGTATACGTACTACATACGTATTACTTTAGTACGTATTAAGTTATTAATGTTGTAATTTGTTTTATCTCTCTTTTCCCACGTTTAATAATTTGGTCATTCTAGTTTTAGTTTGTCTACTTACATGGTATTTTATTATACTATTTTATTTGCAATGGTACAATGCATATTTACTTCCATCATCATCATCATCAGCCTGAAGACGTCCACTACTGAACATAGGCCTCCCCCTTTAACAACCACACTGAACGACAGCCTGCCTTTTGCATTCACTGGATGCCCGCGACTCTCACAATGTCGTCGGTCCATCTAGTGGGCCTACCCACGCTGCGTCTTCCGGTTCGTGGTCTCCAAACCTTTCTTCCCCATCGGTTATCGGTTCTTCGAGCGATGTGGCCTACCCATTGCCACTTCAACTTGCAAATTTTAACAGCCATGTCGGTGACTTTGGTTCTTTGGCGAATATCCACGTTCCGGATTCTATCGCGTAAAGAAACTCCGAGCATAGCTCTCTCCATTGCCCGCTGTGTGACTCTGTGTTTTTCTAAAAGGCCAACAGTTAAGAACCGCGTCTCAACGACTTTCATACAGTATGTTAATCTTTATGGTCATCTGTAGTAATAAGCATTGCTTAAAAGTGGGAAAACTTCGCCTTAAGATATATTTTTTTCGAAATGCAATGCTACAAAGAGAGGCGCCGACGAGGTGCTTGCTCTACTACGAGTTAGCAAAATATTCTGAAGAACCTTACGGATCTTTTGTTTGTCCTAAATCACAGAACAAATGGGTCAATCGAACAATTCGTATGGCGTGCGGTGTATGACGTAAACAATCCGAGCAAACCAAATTATCGCACAGTTCTGGAATAATCCTGAACAAATAGAAGCTGGTTCGTTACATAGGGCAAACAAGGGCAAGGAGAACTACTAAAGATAATTTACTTCGTGAATTGGGAATGAGTTTGTCCTGAATCGGAGGTAACTTTTTTGTGTCATTAAGGTGGATTCGCGCTTAATTTTCACACATTAGATCTACCAAAAATTTAAGGAGTACCTACCCAATACTTTTTTAATTTTGTTACCAGCAGTGCGTTATGTGTTAATCAAGGGCATAAAATTATACACTTCATTAACACAGGGGATAAAAAGCCTATGCGTTTGATTAACACAAGCTTTTTGACCTGGGATAATTAATTATTACTTCCATACAAAATTATTCCATCACTTCCATGCAAACACTATACATAAAATACTCCATAGAAAACGACCATTGACAATCGACAGAATGTGGGTATGGAACAGCTGATTTTTGTTCACGATTTCAGTGTTGGTCCTGTAGTAAAAGTTGTTCATAATGATGAGTACAATGACCTCCTTTCGGTTTAGTACAGTCTCTATGCGTAACCCTGTATGTACATCATCAAATATCATCGTCTTAAAATGTTACTCCCATATATCTCAAAAACGGCTGGACCTATTTTATTAATAAATTTTTTTGGATGGTTTATTGATGACTTATGAGTTACCTTCCGCGGTGTTTTCGAGAAGCTACAACATGGCGTTCTTTAAAAAGCGATAACTCGCCTTAAAGGGAGTACTACCTAAAGGGACTACAGAGTCTTAAAGGGCCGGTCACGTATTTGTGATGCCTCTGGTGCTACAAGTATCCATAGGCGACGGTGACTGCTTACCATCAGGTGGCCCGACTGCTTGTGTGCCACCTATGTTTTTTTTTTTAATAAAGCGTTCTGCTCTGATTTCACATGAATACATTCCATAATTTTGTTTTAAGACGAAATATGCTTAAAATTTGACGATTCGTCATCACGAATATACAAAAGTAGACCTTTAAAATCGATTAATTGACATTATTCCTTTATGTTTAATAAATGTTCTTGAAATATTTTAATCGGATATGTTCACCGATACACGATTAAAGAAATTTGGCTCGATAGAAAAAAATCTTAAACTTTCTTAATAAACATCCGTTTTTACGTTCTTCAATGGATTGAATCAACTTCATTCAAATTATATAGAAGATATATTTATATCCGAAAAAATTGTGTGTTATACTAACAATCATTCAAATACTTTAGTGGTCGCAGTTTTTTGTAAAAGCGTAAGATTATTTGTAGAAAATAAAGAAAAAATAAATATTGAAAATATTTGAAAGCGCGCACGCCCCATTACCGTCATACAAGTGTACGGTTCTCTACCATTTCACCTTAAAAAATGTTGAAATGCGTGAACGAGATAGACGATGCACGACTCTAGGTTGTACCATAGACGAAAATACTATACCTTTGTCTATGGTTGTACTAATATTGTATTCTGTGCTCAAGGTGACAAAGGGGTGAGTTCTCACAGTAGCCGTAATCTAATATCTTTGAAAGATGGTTCGTATGAGTGGGTATGGTACCTTACATACAAACGATATGACCTAATCAGAGTGTGATATATGAGGAAATCCTTGCGAGGCGGAGATTATTTAAGGCGAAGGAAATCTTTTATATACTGGGTGACTGGTGAGACAGTGGAAATATTCGGGGATATCATTGTATTCATTATTATGAACAACTTTTACTATGGGAACAACCTTGAAATTACGAAAAAAATCAGCTGTTCCATAAAAAAATTCATTGACACTCGACAAAATGTATGGAACAGCAATTTTTTTTCGCGATTTCAGGGTTGGTCCCGTAGTAAAAGTTGTTCATAACGGTGAGTACATTCGTTCGTTCACATCAGTTCACGTACGCGCAAAATATAACACAAATCTAAATGTGTTATTTTTTTATATAGCATTAAATAAATAAATATTTTGGGACATTTTTCACACACGGTCATCTGACCCCAAACTAAGCAAAGCTTGTGATATGGCTGCCAGAGACTGATATACATACATATATAGTTTTAAATACATACTTAAATAGATATTAACAACCAGATATAGAACAAACACAAATGTTCATCACATAAATGTTTGTCCTAGGTGGGAATCGAACCCACGCCCCCAAGCTCAGAAGGTAGGTTCACTACCAACTTGACCAACGGGCTATCTAATTATCGGCATTATAGATGACGTTGATCTAGAAGAAATCTTTTCATTCTAGCCTTGAAGATAACTGGATTGTAGTTCTCAGGAAACAAGGAGGACGGCAGGGAGGGCCACTCTTGGGCAGTTTATCATAAAATTAAACGACGACGCAATTGTTTAGTACGAATCTTTGGAATTTCCACGAGGAAGGGGTGGTAGTGTGCAGTCCTTCTACTAATTGTCCACATGTAAAAAGGGCGGCAAGGTCGTCTGCTCAGTGATTTTGACTAAAGGCATCGAACCTGATTTAGGTCAGATGCGCTCGCGTTTGCCATATCGCGTTTGTTTACTTTATCATATCTTCCTTGATCTGAGGTTCGGACAAACATCACACAAAATCAAGACTTTTACATAGATATAAGTATAGTACCTACCCCCACTCCCTTCTACGAATAACTTGTTTACAAAATTGCGGACCAAATACAATGTAACACGGTTCAAAAACAAATTCCTTTATTTTTGCTGATCAAAGCGTAAAATACAGTAGTTGAACAACTTTTCCAGCTGGCTGTGTTCATAATCGACAAACTGGGGTACAAACGCACAAGGAAAATACTATGCACGACGTTTTTTTTTGTTGCTTAATCTTAATACTACATAAAAATAGCATAAAGCAAAGTGAAAGCCTGCTACTCTCTCAAACAGTATTTTGGTATACAGTTTTATTCTGGGTTACGCGGAAAGGGTGAGGGGTGAGTGAAAAGGTTTCTTCTAGGCAAGCGTGCTCCATCGTAGACCGCATCATCGCTCAACACCAGGAGAATTGGCGGCCAAGCGCAAGCCTATATCGCCCGCCGCCAGTTCAATGCACTCCTTTCCACCAACACTGATTGTGATATTATTTGTGACAATTGGAAAACTGCACAGATATACACAACCAGATCGGCAATATATTTTAGTGAAAGAGACAACTTGATATGGCTCAGCACAAGTACGAAAAGGACATAAATAGAATTTGTTGTCCTTATCGGCGTGACCTGTTTTTGGTACCTCAAGTGTCAAAATCTGTAATAATCAGTGACAAACAAAACGGGTCTGAATTATATTTATTGCCTTTTTTTGGTGATTTAATGTGATAAATGCGTGTTTCCTCTGAGAAATAATTGTAAAAGATATTTTACAATGGTTGGTTGTAGCATTTTGGGCTGCAAGAAGCGCAGTGAGCGAAAATACGATGATGAGCGAGAGGCACTGAGCTAGCCACGCTCATTGAAAATCTATAGGTAGTAGATCTGTGGAAAACTGTAACGAAAATGTTTTTGATTTTTAACTTATTGTGAAAATTTAACTGATCAATGCGTAGAGGGAGAAGTACTTATACTGAATCTATGGATCAATGGGACAGGAGCAAAAAAGCCGATGACTATAATGACAATTTGTATGACATACTAATTTTATGTTGACATATTTTTACAGCAATTTGTTGTATTTATTATATTAGTAATTTTATAATATTATTCCTATTTTTACTAGGAAATCTATTTTAGTCTAACAGTATGTGAGATAAATGATAGTGGAGTTTGTCCGTTTTTGTTCTCAACTAGTGGTCCGCCCCAGCTTCGCACGGGTATAGATTATAGCCTATGTCACCCGGGGATAGTGTAGCTTCCCAACAGTGAAAGAATTTTTCAAATCGGTTCAGTAGTTTCGGAGCCTATTCAATGCAAACAAACAATCAAATCTTTCCTCTTTATAATATTAGTAAAGATTATTTGGGTTCATAACATTTTACACACAAATATGGCTTGCGCACCTAGAGAAGGGTAGTCATATCAATACATACATGCATCTTGCTCTCGAACGTGCACCTTTGTTGTAATAAAATTTAATTATAATTAAAACAAACAAACAAACAAACAATCAAATCTTTTCTCTTTCTTTCTAGAAAGAAAGAAAATAATTTTTATCGACACTTTTACAAAAACTTATATCTAAAGGATACAATCAGCAATAAATACATACGATACGGTAATAATATATTTTCAATAAATAATTTGAATTTGAATACATAAATTTTTAAAAACAAGTATGCGTGACGGTCACGCATGTTCAGTGCAAAAAGTGCTCAACGTGCCTAAAGAAGTTTTCACTTCAAAAAAACGATAATAGTGCTTATGGTAATCAAACGACTAAACGGATTTTCTCGAACACAGCCAAGAATGCTCTCGGTCAAGTCACCATTCACAAAAAAAAAATATGGGTCAGTGGTTCGGGAGATACGATGCCACAGAATATACATATAACACCCATCTGTTTGCGTCGTGGGTTAAAATATAGCATATTTATTTCAGCAGGATTAAACAGATACGAGAAATCGCGTTGTTTTGGTCAAAGTACAGTGGATTTGCACCACGATTCGACTACAAACTACGCAAGTTTGCCAAAGCGAACTAACTTATTTCGATAGCTTTGGCACCGGTTACATGCACTACGTTTAGCTACTGGCAGTTTTCTAGGGAAACAGCAGCGGCCAACTTAAAAACGAATCTAGGTTAAATATTTTTATTTGTGCCTAATTTTTACACAACTTTGATTCAAAACTTAAACTACACCACAAACCCACCTAGTTGGTCAATTATACTTATGGTATAATTAAAGGAACTGATTTAAGGCGAGGTTTTCTAACTTTTAATTAACGCTTATTACTACAAAAGACTATAAGGCTTAATGTATTGTATTAAAGTCGCAATTAGTGGAGCAAAATCATGGCGCTTACACACAGTCGTGCGTTTCGCTACTTCTATTTTTGAGGCTTTTCTCATATTTTTCGAAAAGTATAGGTGTAATGTAAAATTTACCTTTGCAGTTTCCTCCATATTTATGAAATCTGTACATTAAGATAATTATCCCAGACGTCATTTAATACATAGGTATATGAATGAATCCAAAAAAATTAGAGAAAAGCTCAAACCAGTGTTACTTTCATATTTTTTTCTATCGAACAAAATGTCCTTAGTAATTATATGATTATTTACGGGATATTTACCGTGGTAAGGTTGTGGAATGAGCTCCCGATAACTTACTCCTGACTTTAGTGAACAACCGTGATAGTTTAAAACAGTGTCCTTAATATTGTTTCGGTCTTTGGGGTTTCCAAGATAAAACATAAAATTTTGGTATGACATCATTTTTATAATTTTAAGCTATTCATGTTAGTAGATAAACTCAATTTAGAATGACCGAAATTGCTAAAGGTCGGAAAAGAGGGCCTTAAGCCCGTACCGT
Organism: Agriopis aurantiaria; assembly: GCA_914767915.1. NCBI lineage: Eukaryota > Metazoa > Arthropoda > Insecta > Lepidoptera > Geometridae > Agriopis > Agriopis aurantiaria. The sequence goes on from OU611999.1 coordinate 12,781,403, forward strand.
CAGTGAGTGCACTGACACATCGTGAAATCTCAAAAACTGAAATTTAGCAGGTAAATTCCTTAGAGATCCGCTAAGAAATGATTGTGTCAAAATCTACGCGTAGAGTCGTGGGCAACAGTTAACTGCCACTTCAGCATCATTGCCGAGGAGGGGGTTAAGCACAAGCCTATTAATAAAAAAAAAATTCTTTATAAAAAAAATATGAATAAAAAATTATATTAATAAAAATTATTTCATTCAATAATAACCTTTTGCATAATTTTATTTCACCTCTGCTCATAAGAATAAGAAATTCACCTTGCCTCATACATCACTCTCCCTCGTAACAATAATTGTTATTTCTTTCCCGAATAGCAGATGGTATCTCCCATCAATTTTCTCTTTCCCCATATTTATGTTTTGCAAAGTATCGTCTTTATGTCCTTGCCCAAACGAGCAAAACAAGCCATTGTCGGGCCAATTCCGCGTATAATTTATTTAGTTAAGGTGAAATCAATACTTAAATTTTAACAGTATGTTAAGACCCAGTAAGGGTTGTACGTAAAAATATCAAGAAAGTTATAGTTGATTGTTTAACAAGGGTTGAAACAATATATTATACCAAAGATACCAAAAATACAAGGTGTAAAAAAAATACGAATTATAAAATCTGTTGTTTATTTAATAAGGTAGAATTTTGTGACCTGGCATTTGGGTTTTTAGGTTCTTTAAAAGCAAAACTTGTTGGTTGTTAAGTATAGTTTTAGTCTCAATAAATATATATTTGATTTGATGCCATTCAGGCTGGCGTGTCAGCCAACTCATCCAATTCGTTTTGCTAAATTAGATTTTCGGCAAATAAATAAATTAATAGATTGAATATATTTTATTGTATGAGAATAATCTTACAAAAAAACTTTGTCTAAGTTTTATATCCTCTGACAACAGCATTAACATTGTAAAAAGCTGAATGAAAAGCACGAAATCTGATCGCTTTCGCTAGGTTTTCTCAATACTCAATATTTTATTGCAGACATATGTAGGTATACGGAGTTCTTAAATTAATATGTTTAAATATAAAGTAATACATAATGACCCTATTTGGGTATGGCAATAATGAAAGACATACATACATACTTACTTCCAACTGAATTTAAAAGAGAATGTTTTAATTTAGCTTTTTACAGTGTTATTGCGGCTGTCAGAGAAAATAAACGAACGATAATAGTTATTTATGATACAAGTGCGGTAAGTTGGTTATTAGAAACGAGTAGACGAATGTAAGCCCGAGACGAAGTCGAGGGCTTACCATAGTCACGAGTTTGTAATAACCAATCCGCACGTGTGCCATACAACGTTTTACAACACATTTGCGAGAAAAAAACAAAAAATGGAAATTAAAAAAATACCGTAAAGTACACGCTCCGTTGTATGATCCGTAATGTTTAACTTTCGAACGTTGTATACAGGCTTCGTAAGTGCACTTTTTGAGCAAATGTGTTGTAAAAATGTATTATTTGTGTTTTTCATCGTGTACGAGTAAAAATTAACAAAGTCGTACATATCCTTACTGGATTTTGGAAGTGTTTACCTGACTCCCGCGTCCTTGGGTTTGTATATTCATAAATATGTAAATTTTGTGAAACTGCAACCTATGGGGACTTTGTTACCAAGGTGATAAAATAACTATCGTATTTGCCTTTATTTTAAATCAATAGCTAACAAGCTGCGTCTTGCGGTTTTTCTTTGAAAATGTCGTGGGGTATCGTGGACTGAGTTTCGCACGAACTCCAAGAACTTGACATCAAGCAGCGCTTATTTTCGACAGTACAATCTCGGATACTAGCCTTCTTCGGACACGTTTCAAGACGAGACTATCAGTCCATAGAACGCCTCGTTGTCCAGGGAAAGGTGGAAGGCACTAGACCGCGCGGGAGGTCACCCATGCGATGGACCGACCAGATCAAGTCTGCAGTGGGTGGTCCCTTAAACGAGTGCAGCAGGATGACCTCCAGAGATGGCGAGACATCGTGAAGCGCATCCTATCTGCCCCGTTCAATACTACTACATGACGAACACGACCGCTCTGCCAAGAGCGAAATGACTAAGAAGAAGAAAAAGAATTGAAAATAAACTTGCACTTGATCGCCAACTCATCTGATGTTAATCGATGATGCGGTCTACGATGGATCACGCTTGCCTAGAAGAAACCTATTCAGTTGCAACTTGAAGAACTATATAGACCCACATTGCTCATCACGAAATCTCGACAACTACTTTAGCTATGAATTAGAAATTTGTCTGATTAATTTAGAGGTCCTTGGATTTTACGAAAGGGCGGAATTAAGGGGGCAGATGGGGTTCGAAAGTTTTAATGAAAGTTTACGCGTACGGGCAACAGTTAGTTTAGGTATACAATAAGCGACTTTGACAATATTCTTACATTGATTTTCTCCCCTTACGTTTGCACCTGGAAAGGACCTGAGATAGACATTCCAATTTGTACGACTCTGTATGCTGCTTTGCATATATGTGTATCAATCATGTTCTAACAAATAAATGATTTGATTTGAATTTCAGCCCTGTACCATCTTTTGATCAAAACTCTTAGAATAACTACATAAAAAAACCAAGTACATTCGCAAAATTTAAGCCATTCAAATGGAGTCATATATGGCTCCAAAAATATATAAAAAATTTATTATGACTATTTGCGCGGTGAAATCGTACCACAACAAATCAGAAAATCAGCATAAGAGTTATGGTGTGACATTCCACAGGTAATCCATTAGTTTTCTTGCTTAAATCGTTTAAAATACTAATCGAAACGTAAGCTACAAAGCGAATTTGTAGCTTACGTTTTGAGAAGGCGTTGTTTGGCCATCTCTGTGTAGTTAATCTAAGTCAAAACTATATTATTAAAAGTGGCTTTCTTCAAAGACTAAATAGGTAAATATCTCCCGACTATGGACAAAGTTTTGTCCTAAAACTGTTAGAAAGCCAATAATAATTATGTAGGTATTCCTTTCACATCGAAATCATTCACTGTAACCATTCAACAATTTGTACTGTTCAAACCAAACTAATTAGAGGTTACTACAGATAATAACCAATTACAACCATAATTCTGCCCGCTTTTCATTTCATAGAGATGAGAGATTTCACCAAAATGATAAATAACCAAATGACGGTTCGTTATTCGATTTATTGTAGTTTATAATTGATGGTTTGGAAGCGTGTTTATAATTGATGGTTTGGTAATAGGGAATATGCATGTGTTTTTTTTATATTTTTAATTAACTGTTTACATCGTTATATCATAGTAAAAAATATAATTACAGTTGGAAATGCTCAAATTAATTTTTAAAATAATATTTAAAACATTGAATAAATTTGAGCTGTTTGAACGCCGCAATTTTTCGCGGGCCTTGGATGACGTCAGAAGCCACGTTCTGTGTTTGTTTACTATAGACGATACAGTTATTTCACACAGATTTTCAGTTTTATTGATATCCAGACTATGGAAGAAGCTAAAAAACATTTTTATAGGTATCGTCTTGTGCCAAAGTGTACAAACACTATTAGAAATACACCCGATAAAGTGTTTTTTTCCTATTCCAAGAGATGCGAAAATACGTAAACAATGGTGTAAGGTTATGAGAAGAGATGAAGTATCTCCAACATCATGTTTGCATTGTTGTGAAGATCATTTCAATGTAAGTATGTTATATTTTGATAGCATGGTGTGAGTTAGAAGTATGTTTAGTATTGAATATTATGCACTCAACAAACAAACAATAAGTAGGTACATTAAGTATTTAGAGTAAACAGTATTCACATTTTAAAAAAAAACTTAAAAATTCACGGAAAATTACGGAACTTAAGTAATGTTAGGTATAATTACTTATAAATTATTATAATATAGACAGTAGAGCAGCAAATTCATAACAATTTTAATGACCAATGATTATTTATAGGTTATGTTTTGGTAATTACTGCCGAGTGCATTTATGTGTAAAAACCTATGTAATGGATTAAAATATATCATGGATTATAACAATTACCTTGCAGCTTTCACTCCTTTGATCTCAGCAACTGTAAAATCTGGACTTGATGCAAAATATGCTGTCATTATGAATGCATCTAAATATTTTTGGTAGATTGTCCGATTGTGCTTTGACAAAACCAGTCTCAGTCATCGTCCTAAATGATCTCTAGTCTCACGAGAACGCTAAAATTACACTAGCTAATGGAAAAAACTACAGGAACTCAATATAAAACGATTTTTCTCTCAAACACTACTAAAACAGTATGAATATCGACGCCGCTAAAGGCAATGTTGTGGCTTTTGACGTCACGTTTCGTTTCGACCAATGGTGAAGCGTTTCGCAAATTTGAATTTCCCTCTTATATTTTGCACTTTTTATTTAATATTTTAAGCAATTAAAATGTAAATAAATAAAAAAAAAATCTTTTAGATATAAAGTCAGAACAATAAAGATTCGGAAAAAAAATATTTCAACCAGATTTAAACCACATGCATATTCCCTATTGGTATGTGGGTGTTTATAAATGTATGTCCAATATTTTTCTTCCTTTTCGACAGATAAACGCCCACGAAAGTTGGAATTATTGAGTCTGGAAAATTTGATTTAAAATTAACGTTTGAATAGTGACGTTTCAAACCATCAAAACTCCAGAAATTATCGATAACATAAAAAAATGCGTGTACTACGTCATCTTCGCTTGACAAGATTCAAGTGGGGATGGAACAAAATAATACTGAAAACTCGTTTCAGAAATGTTACTTTTTCCGAGTTTTATCTATATTTATTTAAGTCGTGTTGATGTTGGCTGAATCCAATATCAAATTGACACGTAAAAAATTACGCGCTAAGGCGATTTATCGACAAAAATTTAAAGCGACCTCATCGATAACTTTAATTAAAAGATTTTACGTTGCAGCAATCACTAGTCATAATTATATGTGAACGATCTTTAAGCCATAAAAAATACGAAGATAAATCACACGTTTGTAAGCCGCATGTTACTAAATAACTGATACTTAGTTATTTGAATTATTGTGCAGTTCTTCGATTGATTTTTCTAGACCGCTGACTTTAGACCATGCCAATTTTTCCGGAGTTCGAATTTTGTTAAAGTTATTTTGAGCTGAATTTAAGCGTGGGGATTATGGCAACACTACTCTCTAAGATCCGGGAGGGGAATTTTGGCGCCAACGTGGAAAAAAACATGTCGGCTCGTTGGATTATTTTCCTAAACTTGTGTATTTTCGAGTGTTAATGTGTACTAAATGGTGAATTATTATTCATTAAGTGCTCGTAAACGTGCTCGAGTGTGGGCAAGTGATATAACGAGGTGAAACGTGTCTTTTCGTGTTGTTTCCAAAACTCCATAGGAGCCTGTTGTAAAGTCTCCACCACTTTACAGGGGCATGAGCTCGACTTGACCGTGACTTAGCTTGACTCTGACTGTGACTATGACTTGTTTGACGCTATTAAGACAAAGTAAACTGTTTAATATTACGAGTAAAGGACATTGAATCCACGCTCATGAAGATTTTAACAAAAAAAAAAAAAAGATCCGGGAGGGGAATTTTGGCGCCAACGTGGAAAAAAACATGTCGGCTCGTTGGATTATTTTCCTAAACTTCTGTATTTTCGAGTGTTAATGTGTACTAAATGGTGAATTATTATTCATTAAGTGCTCGTAAACGTGCTCGAGTGTGGACAAGTGATATAACGAGGTGAAACGTGTCTTTTCGTGTTGTTTCCAAAACTCCATAGGAGCCTCTTGTAAAGTCTCTACCACTTTACAGGGGCATGAGTTTGACTTGACCGTGACTTACTTAGCTTGACTCTGACTGTGACTATGACTTGTTTGACGATATTAAGACTAGGTAAACTGTTTGAGATTACGACTAAAGGACATTGGATCCACGGTCATGAACATTTTTACAAAAAAAAGAGGGAGGCCTTTGTTCAGCAGTGGACGTTTAACGACTGATGATGGTGAAGCTGCATTTACCCTGATCTTCTATTGAATACATTATTTGTCTGAATTTCTTTAAAAACTGACTAAGTACTAAAAAATAATAACATATTTTTCGTATCCGCCTTTGATCACTAACTCGTCTGTAAGCGACGATACAATACAATAAAATACAATACATCTTTATTACACTCCGAATAAACAAATGAAACTAAACTAAAATAAAAATAAACAAATATACGGCTGTATAATGGGCGGCCTCGTCGCCTAAGCAATGACGATGTGGTTGAAGATGAAGCACGCATACTTAGAAGATATCTATTCACTCTGGCCTTGAAAAGCCTGACCTAGCTTTGATTACAATATATAAAATAAATGAGCTACGATCGAAATGGTAAAAGTTACCGAATATTCGAATAATCATTCGGATTACTAATTTCCACTAAATGTTTCCCATTCTAGTCCATCCATTACATTTCAATTAATACGCGTCCCTAACGAGCGGTATCGCAGCCGTTTTGTGTAGACCTCCGATGTTCTTTCACGCCTTGTGTACTTGTTAGAGCTGATGTATCTGTGAAGGAGCACGAGAGGTCTGAGTTGGCTGGATCCTGGCTGAGAAGTCATCAAGTGGTTTTCAAAGCGATCGTGACAGGGCGTGAGATTCTGTAGAGCTATTCACTGGGTAGAATCTGTGGTGCTAGCCTAGCTTAAATGGTTGGAGATTTTTATCTTTCCAAACTTCAGAAGCAAACTTGAGGCACGTCACCTTATACAGAACGGTGGTAATAAGTCGAAAGGAGATCATTGTACTCTTGTGTTTAACGTTTACTATGCAACCTCAATCAGACAATAAAGGGTGATAATTATGGTAAAAAATGTTTTTAATAAACAGTACGACCCTGCTGTGTAACCACAGAAAAGAGAAGTAGAAAAAAAATTCTCTTCTGTGTGTGTAACCCTGCTATACAATGTTTTAGTGGTAGCGTAACAAAGACGACCTCTAAAAATGCCGTCAAAACGTTATGGAAAAACGACGCACGCCTAAATTTTTACCGACTTTAGGAGGGTTATCAATGCAGTCCGTATTTTTAAAGGTATTTACACCGATTACTCTAACATTTATCAATCAATTTACGTGTTTTTTTTTTAAATCACGTTGGGGATTTATCTTTGTCTCACTATTTGTAATAGTATGAATAACTTTGTTCGTTAGCCTGTTGATTTAGCTATAACAATATTTATATTCAAGCACTTATAATATCAAAGTCGGTTTTTGTATTATTATCATCGAGATAGAAACCTATAGAATCTCTAAGTAAAATCATCCGAGCGTCGTTGTACATACCAAGAAATCAATTATATATTCGCAATGCCACATTTACTCCAATTTAGACGCTATGTCGATTGCATAGTGTTCAACGTCGCTTGTTCGCTATATCATCACTATCAAAACTTTTTTTTCCTGTGGTATCACTTGCATCGCGCGGCATTGCAGTCACATCGCGGTTGCCTTATAACTAACCAAAAAGTCGACGCAATGCGTAGCGTGCGCCGAGTTATGGTTCGAGTTTTTTGCACGTTTGTGACTTTATCTATCTCGTTATATCGATGATAGATAGTTATGAAATATTTGGACCTCAAATCACCCGGACTGTGACGTCATTCGAGGCTGAATAGTGGGCTCTTAGGAAACTTAACCCTTAATTTCACGCAAGGCAATAAAAGTCATGAAATGAAATGATCACACCCTTGTGCTTACACATAAATCTGTGTTGCTCTAACTGCAGGGTAGATTACCCCGATCCTACCCTGTAGACCAATTCCGTTTAGAGCTAGGTTTGTTTAAGGCAAGCTATAAATTCTTGGCATGGAATACACTCAGTTCTAGAAGGAAGGTATGATTCAAAATATGAAGTTTTGGTATTTTTATTAAACTATGGAAACAACCTTTTTTGTATTCTACTCAACAAACCCTTTTATTTGATACCCATATCACGAAAAAATAAATAAAAATAAAATAAATATTCGGGACATTTTTGCACACACGGTCATCTGACCCCAAACTAAGCAAAGCTTGTGATATGGCTGCCAGAGACTGATATACATACATATACAGTTTTAAATACATACGTAAATAGATATTAACATCCAGATATAGACCAAACACAAATGTTCATCACATAAATATTTGTTCTAGGTGGGAATCGAACCCACGCCCCTTAAGCAAGCTTGGAAGGTAGGTTCACTACCAACTGGAGCAACGGGCCATCAAATGATAGACAATATGATGATGCTTACCTGTCCGTGGTCTCCATTCGAGAACCTTTCGGCCCCATCAGCCAACTGTTCTGCGTGCTATGTGCCCTGCCCACTACCACTTCAACTTGTTGATCCGGTGGGCTATGTCGGTAACTTTCGTTCGCCAACGGATCTCTTCATTTCTGATTCAATCTCTTAGAGAAATCCCGAGCATAGCCCTCTTCATAGGTCGTTGTACGACTTTGAATTGCTTATGAGGCCAATAGTGAGAAACAACATAATAATATCTAGGGTCAACAAACAAAAGTAAATCCCCAAACAAACCAACAAATATCGTGAACTCGTTCTATTATCTGAAATGAGTACACATGTTTTACTGTAAATAAAATAAAATATAAACATGTACATAGATAATAGTAAAAAAAAACAAAGCGGGTTTAACCCTTAACCACCTAACGGCGGTCACAGTGACACCAGCGTTTTTTGTTTTTTGAATTATTCCGTTAATATTACGCGAGCTATGCGTCTATGAGTTCATGTACTTTACCCCTCCGCTCCTCAGTACGCGATGTGCGATCAACCGCTTCATACGGTCGCGCGTTTAAAAGTTACAGGTAATTATATTTTGTTTGCTGGTGCATGCTGCTTACATGGTGACCGACGTTAGGCGGTTACGTTTTTTTTAAAAAAATCAATTATTTTTGTTTTTTAGCTTTATAATGTCTGATGAACGACTTTAACTGTTGGCCTTTTGGAAAAACTCAGAGTTACACAGCGGGCTATGCTCGGAGTTTCTTTTCGGAACGTAGATATTCGCCAAAGAACCAGAGTCACCGACATAGCTCCTAAAATTTGCAAGTCAAAGTGGCAATGGGCAGGCCACATCGCTCGAAGAACCGATAATCGATGGAGAAGAAAGGTTCTTGAGTGGAGACCACGAACCAGAAGACGCAGCGAGGTAGGCCTCCCACTAGATGGACCGACGACATTGTGAGAGTCGCGGGCATCCAGTGGATGCAAAAGGTAGGCAGTAGGCTACCTACTGTATTGTATTGTCGTTCAGTGTGGACGTTAAAGGGGGAGGCCTATGTTCAGCAGTGGATGTCATCTGACTGATAATCATGATGACATGTGCTTTCAATGTAAAAAACCCATTTGCGTTGAGTGTTCGCAAAAGATGTCCTTAGAGTGTCGTCAAAAATTGTAAATGTTTACCCATTGTGATTTTATAAAAAATGTGATTTGATTGTGCCATTAATAGTTTTATATAATAGACTGATAAGCACACTACCAAAAAATAAGTAGAATTTAATATGTTTCAATTATAGTTACTTGTCAGATCTCAGATTCTTATAATGCCTAGATTTTGTTCTAAAATGTTCAAGTTAATTATAAGTCAAGTTGATTAATAATATGTATAAGTGGTATTTTTGAAAGTTTATTAATGTCATTATAATAAAAAATTAATAAAGATTACGATCTGTCGTTCATTTATGTCATTATTATAATTATTTTCATGTAAAATTAAAAAAATAATGCAAGCGGTCCCCATGGTGGTAGTGTAACTCAAAAACACGTTAGGTGGCTAAGGGTTAACCGAGATATAATTCTTGAATTATCTACGGGTACTTGAACTCTGACCATAGACATGAATAACTGACAACATTCGTCATAGGATGCATTCAACTTATTGATAATAGCTTCCGGAGAACAAAAACGAATAGAGATGAGCGGGTATGTTTATTTTTTATTTGAGTATTTGAACTGTGGGTTGACGTTTAACATCAATAATTTTAATATAGAAACTAACGTAAGCGTGATTCATTCTTCAAACTAATAGACGGCTAGCACTCACGGGTATTGATGTCGAAAAATAACGTCTACTCTGTCTGTTTTTCGACATCAATACTCTCTCGCACTCACGCGAGTGCTAGCCGTCTATTAGTTTAAATAATCAATAATTTTATTTAATTGTTAAAACAAATTATTGATAATAGCTTCTGGAAAACAAAAACAATCAGAGATGAGTGGTTAAATTTATTTTTCTATTTGAATAGTTGAATTGGTGTTTGAAATTTAACATCGTTTATTTTTATTTAATTGTTATAGACAATTACATTTTTGTTTGTCTGTTATAGTAAATCCTAAAATGTAGAACAACACTTCAAATATGAATATTGAAATGTTCAATTAATTAACCCCCGACGCAAAAAATGGGTGTGAAGTTTAACGTGTGTATCTGTATCTATATAGGCAAAAAGGCCAAAAGTAACAAAAAGAACAAAGTACAAAACAAGTAAAGAAAAGTACAATTACAACTTTGGTAAAAATGTGTCATAATTATATGGAATCATGCATGCCTCGGCTACACCTCGGTTGACATTTACACGTTCGTCCAAAATATAATTAATGCCCCTGTTGCTAGCCACTGCAGAAATAGGTATATGTACTTGATTAAACAAAAAGGATATACCCAATAATTAAGAAACTCTTATTATAAGAATAAATTCTAAAATATTTTACAAACTTATTCTTCTCCACGCATTTTTGTTCTAAATAATTAAGAACAAACAAAAGTTCGCGTTTATTTGTTATCCATAGCCAACACTGAGTACTTGTCACCCTTTTGTTCATTCTCAGTTATAACAAGTAATTATGTGATGCATTAATCCGAAGAACAATTAAAATAGGAACTTGTAGTGTAAAACAAGTAAAATGACGCGAAATATAAATTTAGGTAAGTTTCTTAGTTGCCTTTATCAATGTGTAGCACTATTTTAAATATAATTTGGGAGAAAGGTGACTAAAATACTACGATGAGTTTTTATACTTGTAAAGTTTTTATGATTATCAGTACTTTGGTAAAAACGGGACCCTATTACTAAGCCTAAGATGTCTGTCTGTCTGTCTGTCTGTCTGTCCATCCGTCCGTCCGTGTGTACGTCTGTCTGTCCTACCTATTAACGGCTATATCTTTCGAACCGTAATAGATAGACAGTTGAAATTTTTACAGAATATGTAATGTTACGGCGGATTAACTTAACTAACAAATATTTAAAAAGTCAAAAAGTACAAACGAAAGGGACAACATACAACAGACGTATTTTTTATTTTTAACTAGCTGACCCGACAGGCGTTGTCCTTCCTGTCTTAGAACTGACAAACGCGCGAAGTTAAAATTGTCGTTAAATTTTCGGAAATTTTCCAATTCTTTTTTTCTGCGCATTATTCTTAATTTTTCTTTCCGTAACCATCTATAAAGTATTAAAATTAAAATAAAAAAAAAGAATTTTATCGGTCGTAAAATACGTCGTTCTCAAGTTATGGCGTGACCAAGGTAAGCAGATTTCAGGAAGTTAGAAACAGCAGATATTTTTCGCGGATTTTGCTTATGTTTTAGAACAAAATTGTTTATTTTGACGTATTGAAGCCGTACTTAAGAGGATGTTAACTGTTTCATTTATTTTACTTTATTTTACCAGTAACCCTGTATAAACAGCGTCAACCCGTTGCTTTGTTGTTATGTGAAAGAGGATCAAACAAACTTTTTTAATAATAAGAGTGGTTAACAAGCATGCTGTCCACCTGGGGGGTTAGACAAGACCCACTTTCTGTTAGCGTTAACGCCTGCGGTAAGATGAAATTGTATGAAAATGACATTAGCTTGAGATAACATTTCTCAAGCTAATGGCATTGTCAATGTCATTTTCAACCCCTCTGATGGTAAGCAGAAACCGCCATCTGCAACAGTGGCAGTGTTGACGATGCTTTGCCAGCTCGGACACGTGGTTGTAGACAGTAGACACCCTTTTTGAAACGATTTGTGGTGAAGATCGGAGGGTAGACTTTTGAATTTATAATATCAGTATGATGATTAATATTAATTTTTACATTTCAGCCATCGTGATCCTCTTCACGCTAATCAGAGGACATGTCGCGACTACCAGCTGTGATGTCGAAGGCAGCAGTTGCACTTATCGAGTGACGTGTTTCTACCACCCCGGCAGCGCTTCGAACCCCTCGTGTAGTGAAGAGCCAAACGTCACCTTTGTCATCAAGGGTTCCACTGCTAGCATTGTCACTACTGCCTTTTTCGGAGCCACTAACTTTGACACTCGCGTCAGAACTATTCAAGCCATCAACAACACTTGGATGTCCTTAGGAACTTTAGCCTTTAGATACTACCACAAAGTAAAGCGAATCGACCTATCTGGCAACTTTATCTACGAAATTCAAGACGAAACGTTCAGAACTTTGGTGCCACTGAACTATCTCAACCTGTCAAACAACGTGATATCCGAGCTTAATCCCAAATCTTTACTAATAACGGATTCCAAGACCACAGATTTAGAAACGCTGGATTTGTCATATAACAAACTGTCGTATATTTCCGAGGAAGTGCTGACACATTTACCGAATTTAATCAATTTATATTTGCAAGGGAATAAACTGAAGACTTTAAGCGATAACTGCTTTGGGAGTCAGAAGTTTTTGACAACATTGTATCTGCAGCATAATTATATAGAGAGGCTAAACATGACCCTTATCAATCTGAAGCGACTGAAGAATCTAGACTTATCGTATAACTATTTGAAATCGGTATCTGGTTACGAAACCAATCGCCTTCAGGCTCTAGAAAAAATAAACATGTCAAATAACGTTTTACAAAACATTGAGAGTAACTGTTTTGTTCAATCGGCCAATCTTCAAGTTGTTGACTTGAGTTTCAATTTGATTAGCTTTCCCATTGAAAATTTAATGTTTTCTGGCAATATTAAGCTTGAATATCTTGATTTATTTGATAATCGTATTCCCAGCATCGAGGGCAACAGTTTTAAGCATAACATACTGACGTATTTAAACTTAAAAAACAATAAAATTTCCGGTGAGATTAAAGATAACACGTTTGCGGGCTTACAAAACATTACAAAGTTAGATCTTTCAATGCAAAATATTAATATGTTAAGAAACTATGGGTTTACGGACATGAAAGCTTTGATCTACTTGAATTTAAGTAGAAATAACATAAACGAAATTGAAAAAGCATCGTTCTATAATTCTTCTGTTCAAATTATTGATGTTTCTTACAATAATATATCTAAACTAGATTTCCTATCCGATTCACTTTATAATTTAATCGAATTGTATTTAAAGAACAACAATTTAACGATTCTTTACAAAAACACTTTCGAGAAACAAAATCTTTTACAGAAACTTGATATATCGGGAAATAATATTTTACTTATTGAAGAAAACTCGTTACCGTTAGACAACTTACAATATCTAATCATGATCAATAATCAATTATCCGGGGTTTTGAAACGTGACACGGTGAGTCCAGCAAAATTCTTGAGATATCTAGACTTCAGCTATTTTAATATCACTAAAATTACCAACTTGACTTTTATAGATATGCCTGTACTGGCGAGGTTAAATTTATCACATAATGCTATTGACGAAATCGAACCAGACAATTTCAGAGGCATGGACAATTTGTACGGCATTGACATTTCATATAATAACTTAGAAGATTTGCAATTTAACAACAGTCTGCTAACAAAATTAAAAGCAGCTTATTTGAATAATAACATGTTGACAAACATTTCGAGAATATTTCCAACAACTTGTGACATATTGTATCTCGACATGTCCCACAATGAATTCTCAGATCTTTCGCATGTTGATTCCAAATTATTTCCCGAACTTCAAACATTACATCTGTCGTACAATAACATAGAAAATTTTAACAACCCCGCCACAAACACTCTGTCAAACTTAGTTGATTTAGGGCTGTCCTCCAACAGAATAAAAAGCATCGATTTGAGTTACTTCAAAGAACTTGTAATCGTAGACCTAAGCAATAACGATCTATGTAACATTAATATGACCTTTTTCAAAAATATTGAAGTTGTACAATCCATGGATTTGAGTCGGAATAACATCAGCGACGTACCTCCCGGAACGTTCCAGAACATGATACATTTGAAAATGTTGAATTTATCTTCGAATTACATAACAAAATTGCGTTACGGAAGTCTCAAAGGGCTACACAAAACCGAGTTATTGGACGTATCGAATAACATAATCGAATCGCTGGACGTACACATTTTCCACGAATGTACCGAGCTCAAAACTCTGATAATTGATTACAATCGAATAAAGGTCCTCGATATCGAGAGGTTGGTCCTTGTAACACAAAAGAGCTTGAAGACTTTGAGCCTTGGAGGCAATCCGATTTCATGTCAAGAAATTATTCGGAACGCTACACTTAAGGACCGTTCGATCGTACTTAATGAAATAGAAGTGACGTCCGTACATAAAATTTATTACGAAGATAATGTTCATGGGATCAAATGCGGCGAAATCGACGTAACATCGACGGCTGTTAAATTTGAAACGACAGTCGAACCTGCAGAGTCTAACAGCTCTTCATATATAGTAATTATGAGTTGGTGCGCAGTCTTGACTGTCATTCTGCTTGGTATCATAGTTGGGGTGTATATAAAGTATAAGAAGGAAGGCGGTGGTCAGGTTTATTATAGAGAGTCTAGGGTCCATTTGAGCAGTTCTCTAGAATTAGATAGTCCAGAATACAATGTGATATAAAAATTTGCAAAGTTAACTCATTTGTGATCTGAAGTTAAAGCAATAAAGTAGGTCGTTTCGAACGCGAACATTAAATTGGTTTTCAGAGTGCGATATAATACATGATTGCATTGAAGCTTCAATGTTTACTTCATAATAACTTCATAGCACGACTTTTATTGGTAACGGGCTAGGCGTTTGACCACAGCTCCTATTATGTTAAGTGATGATGTGGTCAAAGATGGTAAATACACCTAGCCTGGAATAGAAACTGTCTCTCAAGTAAAGATCCTGGCTTGGCAACGGATTTTCAATTTGAGTGATGTCAGTCAGGTTTTCGAAAGTGCGCAACCACCATGCTATGATTTCTTAACTGGCAGCTCAAGTTTATTGCTGGGATTTGAACCCACATCCTGTGGTTTAGTATTCGAACGCACCAATCTCGAGCTATTATTGTCACATGAAATCATCTCTGCCACATACATTTATTTGTTATGGTGGAAAAATATTTATTATGTAGACAGTGTGGAATGCTATATAGATATGAGGCGATGCATAGCTTAGTCTGAAAGGCTCAAGGTCTTACCTACTACATTATTGTACAGGTTTACGCGAAACGGTGATACTAAGTCGAAAGGAGGTCATTGAATTTATAATTATGAATAACTTTTACTAATGGACCCTGAAATTGCGATCCTGAGCTGTAATAGTCCGCGTGGTGCGATTGTGAAATCGGGTCTATTGGAAAAAAAAAACACATAGTACGATGGATCGACTAGAGTCCGTTTCACGAAAGAAGTCCCGCAGACGCGGCGCTGTCATCGCGTATCAATCACTATCAGTATCATTTCTCGAGTAGAACTTTAACAACTTTTGGCATCGTACACGACTCTTTAACGATGGAAAATTAATAAAAATTTCACTAGCGTCCAAACACAGTAACAACACCTGACAACTACAACATGGAAATTTAGTTCCGCTGTTTGCCGTGGGACTTCTTTAGTCGAAAAAACAGTATAAAGAAACACTGTTTTAAACTATCACGGTTGTTCACTAAAGTTATATGATTATTTACGGGATATTCACCGTGGTAAGGTTGTGGAATGAGCTCCCGTAAATAATCATATAACTTTAGTATAAAGAAAGTAACATTTACAGTTACAGCTGTTTTTTGCGATATCAGAGATCGTTTCATTGTCAAAGCTGTATATAATGGTGAACCCTCCAATGAACTCCTCTCAGCTCTGTGTCACCTTATATTTTTCGGTAGTAAAAATACTTAGGTAACATTCTAAAGGGCTTTATTTATTAGGTTAGTATAAAAAATGTATTTTAGTTAAACTAAATACTTTTGTGATTATTTTATGTAATTCTTGATTAAACTGTTTTTGTAATGTCTATGACTGTCACTCGCTTTATCCACCTAGTATTTCGTTTAAAACATGTGAAGATTTTTACAGACAAAGTAAAAATTACACAAGTTTACAAAGTACCATAATTATTTATTTAATTATTTACTAGCATCAAAGTATTTTGAAGTCAATTACCTACACACTTAACGCAATTTTCGCCTCTAAATAAACAGTTAATAAGCTTCAAAAATTATTAAAAACAAAATGTTATAAATAACCATGGTAGTTAAAAAGTTAAAGTGGTGTTAAAAATAATAATGGTGATAGCACCATAGATTAAAAATGACGGGAAATTTTTTTTGGACTTTTTTTTTGGAGGATGTTGGCGCCACACTGCTTGTGCATTTGCCGGGACTAAATCTAATTACAGTTTCTGTAAATCAAAATAAATTTATTGCACCCGTGTACCCGGGAAACAGAGTACCAGTATACATTCAAACCTTGACTAAAATAAAAATAATTATTCAAAATAATTTATTACTTAAATTCTAATATTACATATAATTTGCCAGAACAAGTGGGTATGACGTTATATTTATAGTAGTAGATGCTATAATACAATTACTATCATCATCATCAGCCGGAAGACGTCCACTGCTGAGCATAGGCCTCCCCTAACGACAGCTTGCCTTTTGCATCCACTGGATGCCCGCGACTCTCACAATGTCGTCGGTCCATCTATAGTGGGAGGCCTTCCTACGCTGCGTCTTCAATAATAATACATTTATTTATTTTATTATTATCAAATATTTATATAATGAATATTTTTTATTATTTTGTAACTATTTTTTTTTTCTTCAGTAATACAATTACTATACTAGTAACAAAACTATCTCTACCAGTCTGGGACGCAGTATTGGGATCCATTGAAGGAATAATCCTTAGTTCCAGCTGGACAGCTTGAGTCAGCCATTCCAAACCAAAAAAAGAGAGTGAAAAGCGAAACAACGAGGGAGGTAATGACTTCTTGCTGAGATTTCATCTGAAATGATAAAAGATATTTTGTGGATATTTTTAGTATTCTTGACACTTTTTTTTTAGGGTTCCGTACCTCAAAAGGAAAAAAACGGAACCCTTATAGGATCACTTCGTTGTCCGTCTGTCTGTCTGTCCGTCTGTCAAGACCCTTTTTCTCAAGAACGCGTAAAGGTAGCAAGTTGAAATTTATACTAAATACTTGGGTCTACGGTTTCTTTCGGCTGTAAAAAAATAAAAGTTGTAAGTCAACGCAATCAAAAGATATGAACGTTTATGTCGCTTATTTTGCGATTTCACAGGGGAACCAAAACCTATAGGGTACTTCCCGTTGACCTAGAATCATGAAATTTGGCAAAAAGCAAGGTCTCATAGCACATATATAGGAATAAATCCGAAAGTTATAAATATGAAGGTATATCATTTAAAAATGATTATTTTGCTATTACAAACTTACATTTTGTAGTTGGAATGTATGGAAGAACCTTATTGTCAACTACAAACTTAAGTTTGTCTTTAAATATTTTAACTTCAGTTAGTTTTTTTTTTGGTCTCGCGCTCTTAGGGTTCCTTTATGTCGTATATTTTGCGATTTCACAGGGGAATCAAAACCTATAGGGTACTTCCCGTTGACCTAGAATCATGAAATTTGGCAAGAGGCAAGGTCTCATAGTACATATATAGGAATAAATCCGAAAGTTATAAATTTGAAGGTATTTAAAAATAATTATTTTGCTATTACAAACTTACATTTTGTAGTTGGGATGTATGGAAGAACCTTATTGTCAACTACAAACTTCAAAGTTGTCTTCCCAGAGACTGTGGGATCGGCCGATCTGCGAACTAGCATGGAAATCGCTACTAGATACGTGTCCTAGTATTGCAGATCGCGCTCGTATTCTTGCTGTCTCTGTTTGGGAATCGGGACTTTGGTTGCAAGCCATGCCCTCTTTTAACACAGGTAGCCTTTTAGATCCAACCGCATTTCGTCTAGCTGTCAGCTTACGCTTGGGTGCAAGGTGCTGTGAGGCCCATCGCTGGCAGTGTGGTACTGCTGCTGACCAGCTCGGTCACCATGGTCTCTCTTGCTCGAGAAGCGCTGGTCGTATTAGCCGACACGCTAGCCTGAACGACATCATACGCAGGGCACTTTCCACCGCCAATGTCGCAGCTGTGCTCAAACCGAGTGGTCTTGCGCGTGACGATGGAAAGAGGCCTGACGGTATGACACTTGTGCCCTGGAGGTTGGGGCGGCCCCTTGTATGGGACGCAACTTGTGTCGATACTTTGGCGCCGTAACATCTTCCTGAGACACAGGGTAGGGCTGGCGCGGCTGCTAATTCGGCAGAGCAGCACAAGCGTCGCAAATATGCTAACCTCGGCAGTGGTTACATATTTGAGGCGTTTGGGGTCGAGACATTGGGCCCTTGGGGACCGGGAGCTCACCTCATTTTAAAAAATCTTTCAGAGCGCCTGTTTAATGCGACGCGTGACCAAAATGCTGGCGTGTTTCTGGCTCAACGCATTAGCATTGCCATTCAACGTGGTAATGCCGCCAGCATGTTGGGTACGCTGCCAACTGGTAGTGGGCTTGAGTATTTGGATTGTCTTTAGACCTTCAACGGTCTATGGGCAGTCTAACTGTATTTGTAGTGTTAGTTTTAGCTTGTATTTTGTTTAGTTATTAAAGGCACTTGCCCAGTAAAAAAAAACTACAAACTTAAGTTTGTCTTTCAATATTTTAACTTCAGTTAGTTTTTTTTTTGGTCTCGCGCTCTGAGGGTTCCGTCTAACGGAACCCTCAGAGCACGAGTCCTACTCGTACTTGTCCGGTTTTTTACATTGGGCTAGGCTAATTTAACCGCGATTTTGTCTAGTAATAACCCACCAAGGAACTTAAAAAAACCTAGTGTTAAAATAAACTACATATTTGAATCCCAACCTTATTTGCACCAGTGTACGAATAAGAAGTAGTATTGAATTTAAAAGTGTACCAATCAGAATGTAACTACAAACAAATACCAATACAAATAGTTTATTGATCGAAAATTAAAAGACAACAATATTGTTAAAAAGCAATCGAACTGGACAAAATGATAACATTTAAAAATTTACAATGTTGTTTGTGTGTGGAACTGGCTGGCACCCGTACTAGTAATTAAACTGTGCTACAGGCACCAGCGTCCTCCGTTTGAACACTCATATATCACTATAATGATTGACTATACCTACTACCTACTAAACCTGAATAAAAATAAGTATTCATTTTTATTAGTATTACGCTTAGAATAACTACTCAGAGAAGGTAGATTACCAAACAACGCCTTCTCAAAACGTAAGCTACAAATTCGCTTTGTTGCTTACGTTTCGATTGGTATTTTAAACGATTTAAGCAAGAAAATTAATGGATTACCTGTGGAATGTCACACCATAACTCTTATGCTGCTTTTCTGATTTGTTGTGGTACGATTTCACCGCGCAAATTGTCATAGTAATAAATTTTTTTTGGAGCCATATATGACACTATTTGAATAGCTTACATTTTGCGAATGTACTTGGTTTCTTTGTGTAGTTATTCTAAGGTATTACGCATTTATAAATTGCTATTTTTCCTGTCTAGCCTGAGCGTTATTCCCACACAAGGTAGTTTAAAAATAAACTGGAATATTTACCTTGTATTGAGTCTTATCTTTGTTCATTTACACTGGCACAATGAATATAAAAACATAACACAAAATGACGAACTTAAGCCAAGAACTGAACTAATAAAAAACAATCGAATAATCTTATCTAATCTAGATTGGTTCTATCGAGTTGAAACGAATTATCTATTTAAGGTAAAGCAGTAAAGCATTATCATCTCAGATTAGACAAATAAGGGAGACATGGCAAGGTTGCGCATCGCATCTAGCCTATAACAGGCTTGATACGAGTTTCTGCCTTTGGCACAGAAAAGAAAAGAAAAAATTGTTTAAATTAGAACGGCTGTCAAGGCATTTTTGTAAGTGTTGTAGCCAGTTGCACCCATATAAACGAAATGTCAGTCATTCGAAATTAGTTAGCAACTGTGATGCGGACAAAGAACTTTGAGACATAACCCAAAAAGGTAACGTCCAAGATTTTTGGATGCGGAGTTCGACGCGTTGATCTAAATAACGTTCAATCAAGGTCCACTCATAATGCCTGGCGACAGATTCTCCTTCTCATTTCCGTTCTGTTTACTTCTCTTTTCTGTGGCCTTTGGTCCCAGAAGACATAATAGGCACTTTAATCAAACTCACCCTGTAGACGGTTACGCCGTCCGTTTTTGTATGTGGACTATTAGATTCTTGGTGTTGCTGCAAATTTCTTAGTGTGCGTAAAAAAAGTTAGCAAGACGTGTGTTGTACTTACAGTATTGGCGGTTGAGATAGTGAAAAAAGCGGGAGAAACACGGAGTCATTTGGACAGGAACAATTAATACAATTAAGTATTGTACTTTATATTGTATTGTACGAGTATCTCCCTTGTTTGTCTGATCTGAGAGTGTCTTTATTTGGTGTACTTTTGATGTGATAGACATCTATTGTCGCACCTTGGCAGTAAAAACCGAATCGTATGCCGTGACGGCTAACATTATTACGCTTTCTTATGCCGTCATTTCATCTGCCGGGCGTCCAGTGACGGTTTTTTTTGTGCACAGATTTTCGACTTTCTCAATAAATCTGACCTAATAAAATTAATATACACGTAGCAGCGCCTCGTGGTTTCACCCACTATCCTACAGAAACCATGAGTTTTCAAGGATAATAGCCAATGTTAATCCAGGGTATAAATTATTACCTCCATGCTAATGTAAAGCTCCATAGAAATCTCTATAGTAAAGTCTCCAGTACTTTACTGGAGCATGGCGTGGACTTGACAGTGACTTACTTTGCTTGACTTTGATTATAACAAAGATAGGGAAAACCCATAGGCTAAAGTAAAAACCCATAGAAAACCCAAAAAGATAAGGTCCAACTTCTTTGGGGTAAACTCAATAACTTATACCTACGATTGAATCTGATAAAAACAAATTCTTTTATTTTGTTTTAAATGTGGGTTTTTGAGACGTAAGAAGTCGTGCTATTTTGTATTAAATATCAGAAAGAAGAGTTTTGGCGCCAACGTGGAAAAAAAACATGCCACCTCATCATTATTATTTTTAAACTTAATTTTTTTATAGTTTTAATGTGGATTAATGGTCCGCATCCGCAGACGCAGAACAGATGGCCGATGGGGCCGAAAGGTTCTCGAATAGAGACCACGGACCGCTAAGCGCGGCGTAGGACGTCCACCCACAAGATGGACAGACGACCTAAAAGAGACCACAGGGAAACGGTGGATGCAGGCTGCTTCCAACCGGCCTTTTTAGAGATCGGGAGGCCTATGACCAGCAGTGGACGTCGTACGGCTGAAATGATGATGATGATGATGGCCTGAAAACTACGTTAGTTTCGATAATAAAATTTAATTTTATATTGTACAAAACGTCACTATATTAACGATAACACAAAACTAAATTCATATTGTACGGGTTTTTATCACTCGTCGTCTCTTTTATTAACGCAAATTACTAATTCATTTACGATTATTTTGTCCATGTCAGGTGGACATGCAACTTTGGGTAATACGGTATTGGATATGATCATTCCATAAACTTCATAGGCGAAAAAGAAGACGAGAAGGGCAGCGATGACTTGCCAAGTTATCATCTGTAAAAAAGAACCAAAGATTTCATACTATACGATACTACACATAAAATCTTTGGATAGAACTAATGAAACAGAAGACATGATAGTAAAAGTACTAATGTCCAAATATATTTCAATCAATAGATATCATGTAAGCGCTCAGAAATGTCCGAACCAAAAGTAGACCATAGTTACTATTAATTATAATGATAAATAATAAATAAACACTATCTGTGCATTTAGATAAAGATAATTTATTTACACAAAACACGTGTAAATCATACACACATTTAAAAACGCATGCACAATAGGCGGGTTAAAATATTAGTCACTTTGTATCATGTTTTGCCTAGTTTGTAGGCGTACAAATCTAGAGAGATGGTATAAAAATACCGTAAATATTATGTATATAAAAAAAGTAATTATTAAATTAACTATCGCAACAATTTCAATAGTTAAGATATCATGTTATTAATTATAATTTAAATAGTTAATAGATAGACGTAACTATCATTGTATCATAAACAAATTGACTACTCCAGTCATTACTAAAATTTATAATTTGTAAAATCACTAACTTTGTTATAAAATTTCTCGACTAAATGTTTTATTTTATTTTATTGATTAGCTTCTAGATCCCTTATTGAAATCGGTATAGTGTTGTAGATAATCGGTTAATACCGTGTAGGATTTTGTGACATTTTTTGTATTTTGTATTGTAGGTACTACCTATACTTTATGTAAAATAAATTATCTTAACTTTTAAATTTAGTAGGACAAGCACTCTTACATACATGCATACATCTCACTGACTTTTGCATTTATATTATTATTGTGATTAAAATAGTACATTGTTACCCCAGGGGTGAAAGGAACTTATTTAGTTCCGAGACGGGGTTTGGCGCCCGAGCGTACCGAGGGCACTAATAGTCCGAGGGACTAAATAAGTCTTTAACCCCGAGGTAAACACCGTGCTTTTCATTACGAATGGAAACTAAAAATAAAAACATGAACTGACTAAAAAAATATGATAAAATTTTATTTTACATAAATCAACATTTATGGATGTGAATTTATTTTCCACTACTGCTTTAGCCTCTTCTCTTATGAAAGCAGGCGTTAATCCATATCGGAATCAGATGAACTCATTGTGTTAATACAAATCTGCTATATGGAAGTATAAACAAAACTACAATAAAGATCGGATTCCCGCCAATTTTTTTAACATCCTGACACTAGCAAATGCTCGAGAAGTGCGGGACCATAATCCTCTGAGGAGAAAAAAAAAAGTTGGAACTTGATTCAATACAAATGTGAAAATAGAACTAGTTTTTTTATTTATAATTTGAGTGTCTGTCAGTTGTCAACTGTCACTGTCAGTTGAAAGTGATTCTCCCCAGGGCTGAAATGTATTACTTTCAACCCGCTCCTCAGGAAACTTTAGACCTACTTTCAGAGTATGAGTAATGAAAAATCCTTTGTAAGCTCACTATATCAGTAAATTCTAAGTACACAAAAATCATTACCTTTGCGTGTGATATTTACTATTGGATAACTGCAAAACGCGTAAATGACGCTGAAGTAGTATGATAAAGATGACTGAAAAAAAAAAAAAAAATTGTACAAAATTGTAACATGGTAATTCTATTTATTTTAAAGTCAGAATTAAGAAGGATATTTCGTTTGTAGGTAACCTAAACATTTTAATATGTGCGTGAAAATCACTTCTAGGCATTTCTTTATTCATAAATTTCGACATGACGGCTTATGCATGATAGCCCATTGGTCCAGTTGGTAGTGAATTTGACTTTTGAGCTTGGGAGCGTGGGTTCGATTCCCACCTAGAGCAAACATGTGATGAACATTTTTTATTTATTTTAAATTCATTTATTTAATCTAAATTAGTATCGAAAAACTAAGCTGTTTGTATCGATACTAAGTTTCACTATACGCACTTACATAATAGCGCAATCTTAAATAAATTTAAAAATTAAAATTAAAAGAAAACACATAATAAAAAAAATACACCTAACGTTTACAAACGTTTACGTTTCTTGTGTTTTTTCTACATCTGGTTGTTAATATCTATTTAAGTATGTATTTAAAACTATATATATGTATGTATATCAGTCTCTGGCAGCCATATTACGAGCTTTGCTTAGTTTGGGGTCAGATGACGGTGTGAGCAAAAATGAGCCGATTTTTTTTAAATGAAAATTCTTTTTTTTTTAAAAGTTAAACCATTGTTACGAATCTTTGTTTTACTGATCAAATAAAGAAGGATAGGTAGTGGTACCTACTAAAATAACTTCAATAAACTACTCGGGTAAAAATAGTAGATTGTTTACCTAGGCGTGAAAACAATTTATCATAAAAAAAATACATATTCTTCCGGTTCTTTCAATCTAGGTTTTGCCGGTGATATGAAAAACTTTTCGGACATGAGAATCAAAGAAGGTAATTTCATGTTGATTTTTTATATATTTTATAAATATTATGCTTGCGTTTGACCATCATCTCCCCTGATGTTAAGCAATGATGCGGTCTATGATGGAGCACGTATGCCTAGAAGAAACCTATTCACTCGTGATTTGAAGACACCCAGATTGTAACTATCGGGGAACACTCACTCAGGCAGCGCAGTCCACAGATTAGCAGTTCGCACAGTAAATGTGGAATCAAAGCTTCGTACGGGTTTTCGGTATATCAACCATTAAACGGTGACTATTCTTATGTAGTAAGTATAAAAATAACATAAATGTTTTATTTTTAAACATACCTGTATCTTATAAAGTTATATCCAAGGACTTGACGCACAAAGAACTAAAGTAAACGAAATAACAACAGCTGATTTATATAAAATAACTGGCCATGAGCGTGCCGAGACACGCATATGGTAGGGTTCCGCGTGGCCAAGCCGTATATAAACAATTGTGGTCAAGAATATTCATAGTTCAGAAATTGGTTGTCACAGAAATATTCGAAACTAGCTGCACCCCGCGATTTCTTCCGCGTAGTGATGAAAAGTGGCGATGATGAAAATGTCATGTGGTCGCCTATGTCACTCTCCGGCCCTTGACCTATACTAATGCCAAAAATTAGGTCGATCCGTTGCTCTGTTCCTGCGTGAAAAAGGAACAAACAAACCAACAAACTTTTCGCATTTATAATATTAATATGATAACGAAACTCAAATTTAAGAGTGTAGTATTATTTCGACATATTTTTTTTTTGGTTTAGTTATAAAAGAACTACTCGGAAAACATTTTTTGTTAAGACCATTTTCTCAAATGAAGTGACTTTTCTCTTTTCTCACTTCACGAGAACGTTTTGAATTAAGAACAGTTTTAAAGCTATAACGCAAAAAGTTTTACAAAATATTCAAAATCGAGTATGCATAAGATTTTAACAAGACCTATCAGCATGCAAATTACAAGTTTCTATGTCTAGTAGTTTGAAAATGCACTAGAGGGTGGTGGGGTGATCAATTTCGCACAAGATGCACTTGACAAAAAAATATTGTGTGAAACCTTACCTTCATTTCAAAAGACCTATTCAACGATACCCATAACGTCTAAACGTGCAGCGACAAAAAACTCATCTCCATTTCACATGTAGCAGTAAAAACGGCAAAATTATATTATTTATACCCTTAAAATTTAGACCTTGTAATCTTAAACTGTAATTTTGCAAAGATTCATGAAATGACACCAATAAGTATAGAAGTTAGAAGGTTCTAAAGAATTAGGACGGACGGACAGAACGAAATAAGAGTCCTTCGCAGTAACTAAGGAACCCTAAAACATACGTCGTATGTTTCGATTATAGATTAAACATCCAAACTACTTATCGCAAAGTTTATAAATATATGTTTTTAAAGTTTTGCAAAACAAGTGATTAAATTTCTCAAGACCCACAAACTAATCGCATGACAGAGACGGAAAATAATAACAACCAAATTAGATAACTTGTTAACTGATTAGTAGTTTTCGGTTTCAACTTAAAATGGCGACCAAAAGAAGTTGGGGTTTTCCTTTATTATGAGCATTATCAATACATAGAATTTACGTTCTTATCATTGCGGGAATTACGTTAAATTGATCACTACCGGAGAATCTAGCTTAATTACTTAGGGTTTGTTTCAGAATGTGCTATTAAAGTACCTATTTGCTAATCATCACATAAATTTTATCATGTGGAAGATAAAACTTTCGTTTCGTTATCTAACATCGTGTTCCACAATCCTTTTTATCATCTTGATACTTAGTTCCAACTTAGTTCTGTATAACTCGGGCAACGAAATGGCAACGTCGCATTTTTACGTCATTTTTCATTTTTACTGTCAAATTCTAAAATCAACTGTGTACATTGTTTTTTTGCCACAAATAAATGATGTCTATGTTTATGTCTAATTTCCAACTTATACATTTTTATTTGCATTTGATCTGACATATAATCTAATAGAAACTTTATCTCATGGTAAATCCTTGTTAATTATTGTGAAATGCAAGCACAGTTTTTATTCAATAGATAAGTTCGTATTAGCATAACCGGAACCTTAACCGGAATTTCTGTGTTCTTTTGTGTCACGTGAGTAATTCCCATTATGATAAAAACAAAATGTGTGAAAACCACATAATTGCCCTAAACATAACACACAGAAAAGCCTAGTGTCCTAATGTTTCATTTATTACAAACTAGTGACCCGCCCCGGCTTCGTACGTCATCATCACCATCAGCCAGAAGACATCCACTGCTGAACATACCTCCACACTGAACGAGAGGCTGCCTTTTGCATCCAATCGATGCCCGCGACTCTCACAATGTCGTCGGTTCATCTAGTGGGAGGCCTACCTACGCCGTATCTTCCGGTTCGTGGTCTCCACTCCAGAACCTTGCTTCCCCATCGATTATCGGTTCTTCGAGCGATGTGGCCTGCCCATTGCCACTTCAACTTGCAAATTTTAACGGCTATGTCGCCTTCGCACCTGTGTAAGTTTTATTATATATATAAACCTTCCGTGAAAAATTATATAACTGATGGTGATGAAAACCGCATCAAAATCAGCTACTTGGTTTATGAGGAGTTAGCGGACAGACAGACAGACGCGGAAAGTGTACGCGAAGGATAATATAACTAAATACATTTTACTAAAAAAATATATTTTAATTGGCTTATAAATTTCTGAGATATAAGTGTTTAAAGTTTTTGCTGAGGATAGACAGCGGAGTTTAATGTAATCTTTGACCTTTGTCTTTGACAATATTAATTAAATATACATTTTAATCCAACTGGTAACAATAAATTCTCTGATAAAATAAAATAAATTTAACTATTAATAATCACTGTTCGTCTGGAATATCGATATCTTTGTGTGGAGCGACTATGTCTGGTGCGTCTTCCTTTGGAATGCAGTATATTCTTCCATCGTATTCTACTTCTTTCATTCCAGGACACATCGCACTGAATTCATTTGGCACTTCTCGATAGACCCGGTGGGAATCATATGTCTTGGATCCAGTAGTCATCCCGTTTACAACCACGTAGACGTAAAAGAAGATGAAAAGGGTATTTATGGCTTGCCAAGATTTCATCTGGAACGATAATATTTTTAAATGAAAATAAAAGCAAAAGTTAATAAAGAAAACATAAACAAAACAGGTAACCCAGTTAAAAACAGTTAAACAGGTAAAACAGTTTTCCTAAAACTGCGACCAGAACCACCGGAGGATGGCAGCAGCGTCCTATTTGAATACGTACCGCCGTACGGTACGTACCCTAAGCCGCCTCCCAAGCGTAGGGACTATGGCAACACCCCTCTCTGAGAGGGAGGCCTTTGTTCAGCTGTGGCAGTGACGTTTACTGGCTGATGATGATGATGATGATGATGATGATGATGTGTGTGTGTGTGTGACTGGTAACTAATTTAATGCGATTAATTTATTTAATTCAAATACGAGTACATACCTTTATAAATAAAATACGTTTACACACATGAAAACTGAAATTATGGAATCCAAATGAAATATGCATAGCTATTTATACATAAAATGAAACCTACATAGGATTTCCCATCAATGTTATACTTACTCGGGGTTTAATTTCAATATTAGTAGGTAGGTACTTAATA
This sequence comes from Agriopis aurantiaria, assembly GCA_914767915.1. Taxonomy (NCBI): domain Eukaryota; kingdom Metazoa; phylum Arthropoda; class Insecta; order Lepidoptera; family Geometridae; genus Agriopis; species Agriopis aurantiaria. The sequence goes on from OU611999.1 coordinate 12,809,471, forward strand.
AACATTTGCATTACAATCAATGACGGTTTTAAATAGAGGGAGACAAATAACTCACTTTTAGAGTAGGTCCGGCAAAAGTGAGCCGGCAAATGATAATGGTAAGGTGGCGTGACGGGTGAGAACGCATCAGGCCTAAATCAGGCTTGATGTCTTTCGTCGAACTCATCCAGCAGACGACCTTGCAGCAACTTGCAGTCTTTTTTGCATGTGGATTGTGGACTATTAGTTAATTAATTAATGTCGCTACAAGTTTTTTAGTGTGCGTGAAAAATTTGTAAGTAAGCCGTTTTTGCGTTAAGGCGAGGTTTCACATTTTTAAGCAACGCTTATTACTAAAAACTATAAGGCTTCGTTTGTGGCGTTACACACAGTCGTGCGTTTCGCCACTTCCATTTTTTGGGGTTTTATTAATATTATTAAAGTATAGCTGTAATGTAAAATGTAACTTTATGGTATGTAAATGGTTTCCTTCACCATTATGAAATCTATTTATCAAGACATAAATTATTAAATAGGTATTTGAATTAATCCAAACAACAGGGAGTAAAGCGCAAATCAGTGTTACATTTTTTTTTTCTATCGAGCGAAATGTCGTTTCTGTTTTTAGGGGTTCCTAGAAATAACATAAAATTTTGATATGACATCATATTCACAATTTTAAGCTAACCATGGTAGTAGACACACGGCTTATACTAGAATTACCAAAAAAAAAACTTAAATACCGAATTTCGGTATGTAAAGTTCTTTTTTTGTATTTTAAAAAAAAAAATTTTCGTAGATAAGTCTATTTTAAGAAACTAATTTCAATATTTTTGTTTTCTATTGAGTAGTTATTTTACAATATTTTTTTGAAAATTGAAATTATGTGACGTCAACATATAGCACAAAATTTCGTTGCGTTGAGAAGTCTAAAAAAGCACCCCATATTGGCAGCCCTGAAAAAAACCAGACAGTTCACTGTCTGTCCCACAGAAATGAAAAAATATTCTATTCTGTGTGACGAACAGTGTGTCAAATGTATAATATTTTTATTCTTAAAAGGCACAGAAAATAAAATGCTACACCGTGACGTCATTTAGAGGTCAATGAAAGTCGAATGATTTCTTAGTTTTATGTTAAAATAAATGGCATCTTATCGTTTAAAGGGTCAGAGTAGAAAAATAAGGGTTAGAAACATAAAATCTCGAAATGGTTTTGGAATTTTTTTTTTTAGCATACAGAATTGTTTAAAGTAAAAAAAGAGGGCCTACCGCAACGCCTCTCTTCGCACTATTTATCGCCATGTTAAGCATTCAGCTTTCGTCTTGCGTCTCACTCTCACGCTGCCGTTTCTTAGACTTGCGCGCAAGTAACAGGTAGAAGTAGCGAGTGCCTACTACTGTTTAGTGAAAGAGGCAGTGAAGGAGCTTATTAGCACTTTGCGCTGGTCCTTGGCGCCAAGTAGAAGCTTCGTTTCCCCGCCCTGCTCGCGCGACGGACACTGTGTCGATCAACTCGTTCGAACGCTCGTGCGAGTTGTGGTGTCACCGCGAAAGTGGCTACTAATCATTTGAACATTTTTGAATTTGGTCGAAGTTTGAACGCCTACTTGTACTACGCATCATCTTCAACCGCCACAAATCTAAGAAAAGTATAAAAACTAAGAACTAAGAAAATATGTGCAGCTGTTTGAAAATTATCAGCTCTATTATTGGGGATCATTGGTGGATCCATGCATGGGGGCCATAGCCCCCCCAAAACACCATACATTCATACATAGCAATTCCATACATTCGACTCAATTTTTCGATTTGATTCCTTCGAAACTTGTCAGAATGCCCCCCCCAAATCAAATCCTGGATCCGCCCCTGTTGGGGATAAAAAAAATACAATTTATATTTATCATCTGTTTATCATTTCTGGTATGAGCAATAAAGAGAGTATCTACTTGTATACAAGTTACAAAATACGTTCCTTTTGGTTTTCTGTTGTCGGGTAAAAATACCTACGTGTTACTTAAATGGACGACAGTAATGTAAACCACAAAATAACTGGGAATTTGTACTGATTAATATAATCTAATTAAAATTACATATTTGTTCATCATACCTTATCACAAAGCACACATATAATATCTACCACATAGGTATGTGAACGATGAAATTAAAAATAATTATACCAGTTTTCCTTGTTCTAAACTACCTACGTACAATAAGCATGTGTCTTAATTATTGTTTAATATCTCATAAAAAAGCTAATGTATCAGCCAATTAAATTTATTTTTTTAGTCATCATCAGCCAGAAAACGATCACTGCTGAACATAGGCCTTCCCCTTTAACCTCCACACTGAACAAAAGCCTGTTATCGGCATCCAGCCCGTGACTCTCGCAATGTCGTCGGTCCATCTAGTGGGAGGCCTACCTACGCTGCGTCTTCCGTTTCTTGGTCACTCGAAAACCTTTCTTCCCGTTCTTCGAGCGATGTGGCCTGCCCATTGCCACTTCAACTTGCAAATTTTAACAGGTATCTCGGTGACTCTAGTTCTTTGGCGAATATCTGCGTTCCGGATTCTATCACGCAAAGAAACTCCGAGCATAGCGCACTCCATTGCCCGCTGTGTGTATTTTTTCATTATTTGTAATGTATTTGGTTATATATTTCGCTAAGCCTGTTATTTGTCATAAATGAAACATAAGGACACATGCCTATTATTAAGAACTACAATTCAGGTCCAGAATATGGCGCATCGCTATCTTTTTCGCGCATATGATGTTTTTTCTAAAATATAAAATTACTGTCTTTACTATTCTCTATAATTTTTTTGTTATGTAGATTAATGGCAACACTTCTCATGTTGTATGCGCACCATTGTTATTATATTGGGATATCCTCATTTCCTCCAAAACCCAGCTTCGCACTATGAGTACGCCGTAGATTTCAAATACTGAAAAAAATGATCACTGATATAATATCCAATAAACATCCTAATATACATCCTAACAAAGTTGCTATTCTATCGGTTTTTTATCGGATAGATTTCGGAGAATGTGCATCGGATCTGCACGATCTAATTCCCTCCTGCGCATTTTTCTATCAGAATGCCAGAGCGGGCACGAAAAATCGTCACTGCTTTATGATATTCCGAAAACCAGTACGAAGCGCTTTGATTACACATTTATTATGTGAACTGCTAGTCTGTGGAATGCGTTGCCTGATTGGGTGTTCCCCGATGGTTACAATCTGCGTGTCTACAAATTACGAGTGAATCGGTTTCTTCTAGGCAAGCGTGCTCCAACGTAGACCGCATCGTAGATGGTGGTCAAACGCGAGCCTAATATTAATAAAAAAAATGCGAAAGAAATTCTGTCTTACTCTGTTTGTTTGCTTTTCACGACTAAACAGCTAGGATGATTTTAACGAAATTTGGCAGGTAGATAGTGTGCATCATATTATGAGGATGAATAGTACCTACTCCCCCCAGAAATGCGGAAAACTGGAAGGCTGGAACGGCTAGTTTTCTATAAATGCAAAAGCTAGCTAGCTAGCTAAAGCTAAAGCTAGCTTCTATTTTTGGTGTAATTTTTATGTTATCCTTGTTTTGTGGTATTTTAATAAAGAGTTTTGTATTGTATTGTAAGTAACTTTTTTTGGGGACTGTTAGCCTTAAGTTTTCGTCACCCCATGGGTGATTTGTAGAGCCAAACTGTACGGGCGTGTTATTTTTTTATTGTTTCCTTAATTTTTACCGATGATGTATGTATATCAATATAACTTTTTTATTCAATGTAAGGATGTGTAATCAGACAAATGGCGTCGTTGTAATTGATGTTTCTTTTTCTCTCTCTCTCTCTCTTACACATATACATATTTTAAATTATCTATCTGTTTCATACATTTACTAATCTTTTATAGTTATACCTATTGTGATGTACTATTTAGTCCAATATTAGCATGGTATGGTTTTTATTATTATTTTATTTATTTTCAATCTATTGTAAGATCATTGGATAAAATACTTAGTTGCAAAAAGGAGAGACATTGAGCTTTGATTGATTTTTGATTTACGATTGATTGATTTTGTTTTATTTTTAACACGCTTTTATTAGCTTGGTATGTATGTATATTTGTATGTATGTAACGGAATCTTTAAACGTAATTTTCACCTCCTTCAAAACGTCGAATTAAATTGAAATTGTGCACACTCAAGGACCGATGACAATGCAATAATTTAAGTAGTTGGTCTCATTATACTTACCAGAATTTTTAGTATTACAGTTTTTTTGCGAGTTTTTTTTAGTTTTAAACCATTTAATTTATTTTCCTAGCATTGAAAAGAAACAAAAATAAAATTATACTTACACGACATCACAAAAATGAGTGACCGAAAGAGCTTATCGAATAAAACTTTTCCCAACACTGGAATTAACGAGCACTCGAGCATGTCTTTTAAATTTCCGCAGTTCGGATACTGAATTCTCGAAACTGTCAGAATAGTTACAAAAATATTCGAAACTAAAAGAAATGGGTAGATTATGTAAAACTTCTTGACGAAACTCAATTTTACCTGAAAAAAAAAAATATTATGAAAATGTAGTAATTAACTTCCGTAGCTAGCTTTTTAGGGTACGTACCGTTTTCCGTACCGTTTTTTATAGTCCCGTACCGTTTAGGGTGAAAACGGGATCCTATTACTAAGCCTACGCAGTCTGTCTGTTCGACCCACTTTTTAAAGGCTGTATCTTTCGAATCCTAATACAGCCAGTTATTTTTTTTACAGAATATGTATTGCTATAGCGGATTAACTAAGGAATAATAATAAAGTAAAAAAGTAAAAACTAAAGGGGGTCCCCAACAACAACAAACGTATTTTCTATACGTATTTTTGTATTTGCTCTATTGTAAAAACGGTAATACAAGCGTCAAACTTGGTATGATTATAGTACACACTAATGTAGTATATATATAGTACACATAAAGTATAATGACAAATAATAAATATTGGCAAAGTTTCGGTCGGTGACAACTTTCTGTGCAACGTAGGGCGTGGTCAGTACTTAGATGGGTGACCGCTTGGTGCGTGATATTGTCTTCATCATCATCAGCCAGAAGACGTCCACTGCTGAACATAGGCCTCTCCTTTTAACCTCCTCACTGAACGACAGCCTGCCTTTTGCATCCACTGGATGCCAGCGACTCTCACTATGTCGTCGGTCCATCTAGTGGGAGGCCTACTTACGCTGCGTCTTCCGGTTCGTGGTCCCCACTCAAAATAATTTCTTCCCTATCGGTTATCGGTTCTTTGAGCGATGTGGGGTGCCCATTGCCACTACAACTTGCAAATTTTACGGTGACTCTGGTTCTTTGGCGAATATACACGTTTCTGATTCTATCACGCAAAGAAACTCCGAGCATAGCTCTCTCCATTGCCCGCTGTGTGACTCTGAATTTTTCCAAAAGGCCAACAGTTGAGGACCACGTCTTTAACTGATGTTGTCTTACTGCACTTATTTTATTTTGTGGGAACCCTCAGTGCGCTAGCCCAACTCGCACTTGGCCGGTTTAAGTTTGCCGGTAATTGTACGTAATGTCTATGAGCATTATATTACTTACCGTGTAAAGTCCAAACAGCAAAACAATGCTTATCACCATCTCCATTAAGTAAACCAACGTATCCAACCACAAAACTACCAAATATATCTTTATCGTCTTTGTTATTACTGCTAGATTTGGAATAAACCAAACTGAGTTAAAATAGCTCAATGTACTATGCCAATCCGTCAGCATAACGCATCCATAGAACCATAGCGTGGTTTTCATTGCCTGTAAAATTAAACTTATTTTATTATCCATCATCTGCCGCAGGCTTCTTTATCCCATTGCTAGGTATATAGTCACAGAATACATATTAGTACAAGTACAGATGATTCATTCCGCAAATCATTTAAATAAGTAGCGACTCTTGCTACTACACAATAAAGTGCAATTCAGGATATGCGAGCGCTAACTACCTACAGTTATATTAACCTAGAAGTTGCCTCTCTGTCTATCGCGTTACTCTTGTCGCTTTATCTCTGTTTATCGCGTGGCAGCGGGCGCGGCAGCTCCGACAAGTCGGCTACTTGTAGCTTCATACCTAAAATGCGGAGTGCGTCAGGCTTTTGCTGAATCAAATCGAAATATATTTATTAAGGACAACAATAATCCAGAGTATTAAGTAGTAAGTACACATAAGACTAAAAAAAACTAATGTTAGTAGTATTATACATAAGATAGCAGTGTTGAGGCATCTCAAGCCTTCCGATAATCAAGACCATAGACTTTTGTCTATGTCAAGACTGAGATATTCTCTTATTCGATCATCGTTCGCACGTAATGCCTCAGCATAGGCATAAATCAAATAAATAGGCGTAAATCATCAGCGACAATTTTTAGGATGCTTTTGTGACTCGCACCCTCCTCAACAATGATGACAGCATGAAAACTGTCAGTTCGGGTCTGCCCAAACATTTTGGAGGCACTGCAAAAGCGGGGAGGACCCAACATCACCCTGAAAATGTTATTATATTGGACGCGCAGGACATCCGGCGATCTTTTGGTATACGCCACCCATAGACCTTCCCCATCTGTACCAGTACTGCACTGGGGCCTTACGGCTAGCTGTTCTAAGCGATTCTATTTAGGTGATGAGAAAAGTTGCGCGACCATAAACCGTATCTCGTCGCGTTCATGTTCACATTCGCGTAATTTTCCGAACTGCGCTGTTACAGCGCTAATTCGAGCCTGCTTTAAGAGTTAGCTGTAAGGCCCCTTATATTCTCTGTAACGTATCGCACTACAGGCGTGATAACTCGTGTGCTAGTTGTTAGTTTTTTTTTGCGCCGGAAATTTTACAATAACCCTCTTAAACAAGAAAGTGGTAGGCAAAGCAAGGCTGCAAGTCTGTCCTTTTTGCACTTTTGATAAAGACCACAGAATATGGATTATAATATCTTATATAATATAATATTATAAAGAGGAAAGATTTGATTGTTTGTTTGTTTGTTTGCATTGAATAGGCACCGAAATTACTAAACCGATTTGAAAAATTCTTTCACTGTTGGAACTACACTATCCCCGGGTGACAATGGGTATAATCTGTACCCGTGCGAAGCTGGGGCGGACCGCACGTATCTTATATAATAAGTTACTGGGTTAATTATTAAAACGTATTTATCAAAAGTTTTATACCAATAAACTCCATCCGATAATAAAGGTCCCATCTCGCAGAGGAGTGCGAAAAAAGACATGCTCGAATACTGGAATTCTGGTCAACAATTTTTGTTTATTCATTCTACTGAAATAAAAAGCACAGTGTCAAAAATTAGCACACCAATAAAACACGCCAAATTAGCTTCGTATATTGATTATATGAATTGTTATTTTAAACATTTTGGTAATCAATGGAACCCAAATTACACTACTTGGTGCAATGATAAAGTTTAAAACATAACCTCGATATTTTTCTAGTTATTTGATAATTCTATTATTATTAAAGTTTTTAGGCTACGTGAATGCCTTTAACTTGCTCAACGTTTTTTTTTGTTTATATCAAAACAGGCTCATGAAAACAAAGCACAAAAAAAAAAAAACATTACTCGACACGTAAAACTTGAAATTTCTTGATAAACAACACAATAATGAGGATTACTTGCTCGTAATAAATCAGACAAGCACAATATTGGTTTCCGTATGTTTTTTTTACTTTATAGTTTAAATGACACGGATGTTTTGATGATCAACTTATACCTTTTAGTCAAGTACTTAAAACATATATATACATACGTAATAATATATTAAAATATACGTTTGAATACACTATCCGTATAATTAAGCTACGTTCACTGCATTGATGAATATATTGCAAGAGCGCACTGAAGTATATAAATTAATTACTGGTATTTATATTCAAAATTTTCCCACTTTAATTAGCTAAAAAATTCCTTTAATGATTAATGCTATAATTTTATACAGGAACTGCACAGGATGTATACCGATTAACACGATATAGGTAGGAAAAGCTCCAGTTATCCTAGAAGATAAGTAACGTTTTAACATAACACAGTAATACAGGGAAAACCCATTTTTAATTTATTTTTTAAATATTATATATGGGCTTGCGTTTGGCCACCTACTCGCCTGATTTTTAAAGGCCATTTAAAGGCGCAATGAAATGAAATAAAATGTAAGTGTTACATACGTACAGTATTTGCGGGTGTGGTGAAAAAAAAATGGGTGAAACACGGAGAAATTTTAACGCGACGATTGTTGTACTAAATCATATCTCCCTTTTTTGTCTGATCTGTGGTAGATCTATTCTCCGGCCTTGTCTAACGTTAACACATATTCATTTAACAGGCACAGCCGAACGCATTCCACGCAATATCCACTCTGGGTTTGTTCTATTCTCGACCATAATACGTATTATATAGGTTAATACACTAAAGTTTTAGCTAAAGCAAACACGAAATTGCCAAAGTCACAGTACTGTCAAAACATGGTATTTCCATGTGCGAGAGAGAAAAAAACATTTGAGTATACTTTGTGTATACGCAAAACGCAAAGCAACCTGCAGTTCAAACACGCAACAAAGCAACCTGCAGTTCAAGCAAGTTCGCAAAAAAAATATTGCGTTTGGTAATTTGCCAATATCAATATTTTTGTAACCCAGGCCGACCGAGGATGAAGTGGACTGACAATATCCAAAGTACTATCGGGACCGAATGGCTGCGACATGCACTGGATTAGCATGGTGGGCTAGGGTCCATCCTCTATCTCTCTGAGAAAAGGCCTGTACTCCAGCAGTGGGATCATGGAAGGCTGATATTTGATGAAGCATAAATCTATACTTTTTATTTGTTATCTATACCGTTTATATAAGTAACGTAAAAGCATGACAAAGCGGAATAATCGGGTTAATATTTCCCAGCACGCGACGGTATTTGATTTGTTGCAATCATGTAAAACAATTTGTCTTTTTGATGGTGCCACATATCCGGAAAACTTTGATAACGTACTTTCTTTTTCTTATTTTCGAGTCAATTTTTCGTTAATGTATGAATAGTATTAGACAGAACTGCTGTAATAAACTGCAAAGAAGTCATTATACTCATTATGAAGAATTTTTACACTGCTGAGTATGCACCCTACTTCAATTATTCTCAAAAATCTGATCAATATTAGTAATACATTAAACTGTAAAATAAAAAGAAATTTTTAAATTGCGAAATTTAACTGCTTATCTATCTATATATATAATAAGCTGGTCAAGTGCGATGCAATGCTCACACACTGAGGGTTCCGTACCACCACAAAAATAAATAACGAAATTACCAACTATAACATGGTAATGAACAGAAACTTATCTTATTTATTCGCCTTTATTTATTATTTGTTGTTATACTTTAGAGTGTGTACTATAATCATGCCGAATTTGACGTTTGTACATATTACCATCTTTACATTAGAGCTAATACAAAAATACGTTAAAAAAATACGTTTGTTGCATGGGTGCTCCCCTTCGTTGTTACCTTTTTATTATTTCTCAGCTAATCCGCCGTAACATTACATATTCTGTGAAAATATCAACTGACTATCTTTTATGGTTCGAAAGATACAGCCGTTTAAAGTTAGAACAGACGGACATACAGACAGACATCGTAAGTTTAGTAAAAGGGGCTCGTTTTTACCCTTTGGGTACGGAACCCTAAAAATTAATCCCTATTTACCTTGGTCACGCCATAACTTGAGAACGACTTTACCGATCTCATTCATCGTTTTTTTAAAAGTTTTCTAATACTTTGTAAAAGGTTCTCACGGGAATAAAAATTAAGAATATTGCGCAGAAAATTTGAAAATTTCAGAAAACTTAACGGCGATTTTAACTTGGCGCGTTTGACAGTTCTAAGACAGGACAACGTCTGTCGGGTCAGCTAGTTCCATATAAAAATTATAGCACACAATGAAATGTATGTTATCATTTTTAATGTTTTGTTAATGTTTTTTGATCAAAGTTGTCTGCACTCAACTCTGTAACAGCTAGACAGATTTTAAATAAATTTAGTATGGATGCAGCGTATACCTTGGCCACCTTATAAAAAAATATATATAAATAGGCTTGTGCTTGGCCACTAACTCGCCTGATGTTAAGCGATGATGCGGTCTACGATGGAGCACGCTTGCCTAGAAGAAACCGATTCACTCTCGACTTGAAGACACCCAGATTTTAACTATCAGGGAACACCCACTCAGGCAGCGAATTCCACAGACAGCAGTTCACACAATAAATGTGGAATCAAAGCGCTTCGTACGGGTTCTCGGAATATCAACCATAAAACGGTGTCGATTCTTCGTGCCAACTCTGGCAGTCTTTATACTTTTTATCCCGGAAAAGTTCATGGTTTGGTTAGGATAACTTCTGGGCACTATTAGTTTTAAAATACATCACAGCAACGGCGCAGAAATTAATCAATTTTCATGAACAAGCAGATCGTTACCAGTGCGAAAACGATTCCTGGTGGTAATTAATTTGGCGTTTTACATTTTCCAATTTAATTTTCACAAACTGGACAGAATTGATATTTAGAGGAGTTATTTAACGTACTAGTACAATATTTAAAGGAAATTATGATACTGCAACGGCGTGTCACATTACATTCGTAATATTAGGGTGATTCTACACGGTGCAAGCTTAGCACTAGTTCAGACTAAGCTTCTTAACTTTGAACGTCGGCGCAAAGTTGCTAGTCTGTTTTTTACCGGATACATTTCGGAGAGTGTGCATCGGATTTGATATTTATTTTTTATTTAGGAATAGGCTTACGTTTGGCCGCTAACTCGTCTGTCTGTTTTTTATTTAGTAATAGGCTTGCGTTTGACTGCTTACTCTCCTGATGTTAAACGATGATGCGGTATACGGATAGAGCACGCTTGCCTAGAAGAAACCGATTCACTCGTGATTTGAAGACACCCAGATTGTAACTATCGAGAAACACCCATTCGGGCAGCGCATTCCACAGACTAGCAGTTCGCACAATAAAAGTGAAAACAAAGCACATCGTACGGGTTTTCGGAATATTGACCGTAGTGCTGTCGAGTTTTCGTGCCAGCTCTGGCAGTCCGACAGAAAAAGGGGCATGAGGGAATTAGATGAATCATGCAGATCCGATGCTCACTCCAAGATGTATCCGATAAAAAACCGCAAATCTCCGATATTATTCCCGCCTGTTAATTTTTCTATCGGACGGCCAGAGTGGACACGAAAAGCGGGAAACCATTTTACGGTTATAAGAGTTATATGGAACATGACGTCACGTCCATCACGGCATACCAGTTGGTTTTAAGGTATCATTCCGATCTTGCGACCGCAACCGGCGGCAGCGACCGCGTCGCGCGATCCACTGCTCAGTATGAATTTATAATATGGAGTGCTATACAATGCAAGCGACTCACACGTCGCGCGACGCGGTAAAATAGGCGACGGTACTGTCCCGGGGGTCTTACGAGTACCTCTGGAACATCGTTAAAACAGCACAGTGCGGAAAAGCACGCGAACGTGAAACTTAACGCGCCGAGATACAGTTTGCGGTCGCGCAGCTTTTCGTAATCACCAAATAGCCGTAAGGCCCCTGTACACTTTTTTCTCATTGTCATCATCAGCCAGAAGACATCCACACTGAACGACAGCCTGCCTATTGCAACCACTGGATGCCAGCGACTCTCATAATGTCGTCGGTCCACCTAGATCGACACTTCGTAGGTCTATATGGAAACTTTTATCTATCAAACCCTTATTCCCAGTAAACGGTAGTCAACCCGCTTGCATTCAAAACCGACCAAGCAACCTCAAAATTTTGACACTCAAGTTTCACTTAACTTCAAGACCACTGTTAAGTTAGTGCAAAGCATGTAACTTGGAAGTTTGAGCTCAAAGCGTGTTTGAACTTAGTTATAGCACGGTTGGCTGATTGCGAAGTATCATTGTGCATCTACGGATGATGGATGCTTGTTTGCGTGTTTGTACGTACCTTCTTGCGAGGCTGTGTGCTAATTGCACACATAAATAGCATACTAATTGTTGTTTTAAAACGCCAACGCAAACAGAACAGGGGTTATACAAGAGCAAGACCCACTTTCTGTTAGCATTAACGCCTGCGGAAAGATGAAACTGTATGAAAATGACATTAGCTTGAGATAACATCTCTCAAGTGAATGTCATTGTCAATGTTATTGTCAATGTCATTGTTAATGTCATTGTCATTGTCATTGTCATTGTTTTTGTCAATGTCATTGTCAATGTAATTTTCATACAAATTTCATCTTTCCGCAGGCGTTAACGCTAACATATAGTGGGTCTTGTCTAACCCCTCCAGAACTGTTCTTAGTTTAACGTGTGTATCTGTGTGTCTCTGTGGCTTCGTAGCTCCCAAACGGCTGAAACAATTTTATGTTTGGTGTTTTTGGTTTGAAAGGTGACTTGATCGAGAGTGTTCTTAGCTATGATTCAAGAAAACGTGTTCAGCCGTTTGAAGATTACAAGCTATTTTATGTGGGGTTTAAACAAAAAATATACTTGTGTAGTTTTATATGTTGCGAGATAAGATGTTGGCACTAAATAAGCCGATTAAAACAAAAACGCATCACAATAGGCATACTCTAACTATTTTTTATTGCCTCATAAAAAAACCGAGCATAGGTAAATAGAGCCAGATCAAAAAAAATACATTTTGATCAATTTTTTTTATTTTAATTTCATGTTAGACAGGGAGCGCACTATATTATAGCATGATATCACGTCAAGCCATTTTTTTTTTGTATGTGTAATGTTTTTATTATGGGCATGTGCCTTTATTAACTAAACAAAATACAAGCTAATACTAACACCACAAATACAGTTAGACCGCCCATAGACCGTTGAAGGTCTAAGGACAATACAAATGCCCAAACCCCCTACCAGTTGGCAGCGTACCCAGCATGCTGGCGGCATTACCACGCTGAATGGCAATGTTTATGCGTTAAGCCGGAAACACGCCAGCATTTTGGTCACGCGTCGAACTAACCAGGCGCTCTAAAAGATGTTGTTAATTATATTCTTCGCTAACCCTGTTATGTGTAATAGATTTAACATTAGGGCAATAACTATTATAGCTACTAGGTCGTACTGTATGGGGAATTACATAAAAAGACAATCAAAACTAAAATTCATATCCCAAACAGACATTAAAATGTATTTATGTATTTGCTAGGCTGGGACCTCTGCATGCTCGACTAAAACTGCCCTTACAAGATGTAATCTAACTAAATTAAAAGCTGTGACAGGTTCAATTATAAAATAGCCTCTTATTCCTTTAACCTATAAAAAACATTAGCATGCACTACCTATGTAATTTTCTAAATTGAATATATTAGTATTTTTATATGAGCTACATTTATTTACATTATTTCCTACTTATGTACCCAATTGCTATTATAACATTGAAATTAAAATTAAACAATAACTAATGCATACTATTAAAACTTAAATCAATGCATTCATGCAGATTTAATTCATCATCATCAGCCAGAAGACGTCCACTGCTGAACATAGGCCTCCCCCTTTAACCTCCACACTGAACGACAGCCTGCCTTTTGCATCCACTGGATGCTAGCGACTCTCACTATTTAATTACGTGGTCCGAAATCTGACTAATTTATCAGAATCATTAGTCATAAGATATTTTTTAATATTCAAATGTTAAACAAAATTATCACACAGAAAACAGTCCAGTTAAAGCGAGTAACAGAATAAGCGGAAAACGATAAATTACCTCTTTCATATCGATTTACCATATTACGCAGAAATACGAGGAAGAGTTCCTACAAAAATATACGATGCGATAACGCAAAACCAAGTTGTAATATATCAACCGGCAAAATACATATTTATACGGCTTTCAAGCATTAGACATATAACAAAATATATGGTAGTAACTTTGCGCTTTGGATTCACCTGTTTTTTCTAGATTCTTAATAAACACAAAAAAAATTGTTAGGTAACTTTTAAACCTCGCTATTTGAACACCTTTTTTATTTTCGCGCAATTAAATTGTTTAGGTACTTACTTCTCAAGAGGTTAGTTGTGTAAACAAAAATTACGGCAATATGTACGTAAACAAAAATACTACCGGGCTTATTAAGCAACGTTAGTAAATGCTCAAAATTATTGCCGTCTTGTTTTCGCGCTTCAAAATCGGAATAATTTTTTTTTATTACCTTTCCCTGTTCTCTGCGGAAAAAATACGCAAATACGTTGCTCATATAAAAGAAATACATACAAACAAACATAATTTTCATTTACAATGTAATAAGTAGATATTACGACACATATTAATATTTTTACGAAAATACGTATAAATTCCATTTGGCGTTTCTTCTCCTTATTCTGGACTATCCAAACATAATATTTCAACGTGGCGTGTACACTCAAGGAATTATTGCGGACTCGTTTGTTCCGCGCATGATTGATGACTTACTGAGGTTAGGCGAGGAGCCAACGGCTTGGTAATTTACTAAGAGTATCTCTCAGAGTGCCTGACCTACCTAGACCTAATAGGTGTCACCTGTATACTGTAACCAAACACACGTGTACTATAGACATCCTCATCCCTCCTTCGAAAAAGGGGGTGGTGTGTATTGTTTCATTGATACGAAACATAACTGTGTTTCGCATTGAAAGGCTTTTGCTAAGTAACTTCACAAGAATCAATTTGATTTAAGGGCAACTGATTCCAGTAAAATTACTGAGCATAGAGGTTTAAACATCTAATATCTCAAGGTGAAGAGCGCAGTGTTTTGAAATGTTAGTTCAACATTTTGGGTAGCTGAGTTATAGGCAAACGTGACTCTTACCATCAGGGGAGTGATTTGGTCGTGTCGTCACTCAGTTACATAAAAAAATTACCTATGTAAAATAATACATTTACTTGGTAAAAATTAGTCTATTTCAAGCACCCAGGAAAGTACTGCCATATAGTTGTCATCAACGTCAACGATCCTTAATTATTAGCTCCATTGGTTCTGATGTGGCTCGTATCGAGGTCAAAGTTAATTTAAATTGCCGTAATAATAGTAGATACTTACTGTAATAGCACTGGCCAGCATAATTGTAAAAGTGTACGCATTAGGATATTTTTAGAATTTGGCGTACTTTTATAGAAAATATTCGGACCACTAGCTCCCAGACTATTTTTCCTCCTGACCGTACCGCACTTTTTAGGAGATAACTTCATATCACAGCGAGCATCTGCTATTTTTTGCGGCGAGTACTTAAACGAGATTTTATTTTTATGTTTTGACACCAGTTTTATTCCCTCCCCTCCACTTTTATTATCTTTGTCACTTATTGTCCCACTTTCGGCGGATGAGATTTTTTTACCTAAAATTTAGTAGAGGCAATTTTGTAAGGATTTATGTTATTTGTAAGCAAATCTATTACGATTTTATTTATATTTATGTTAGTGGAATTTATCCAAGCTTTAAAATAAGTAATCTAATCCTATTCACATGGACTTATATAAACTTAAGGTTTTAACTCAGTGGCAAATTTTAGACAATTTTTTTGTTAGTAGCAGCGCCACGCGGTTACACCTGCCACCCTACTTATCGCGGTAGTTATTATTAACGGGGTACTTAGATTTCAGAATAAGCATAATCCCTCCCTTCCCTTTGGATAATTATGTGTTAATTCAGGGCATAAGCTACCTTTATACCAAATTTCATGAGAAACATACACATTTACACATAAATGTTGGCAACACTAAGGAAAACTGCAGTCTATGCGAGCAATATAAGAGTTTTGGCGCCAACGTGGAAAAAACCTGTCGCCTCGTTGTATTTTTTTTTCTAAACTTGTGTATTTTCGAGTGTTAATGTGTAATGTGTATTAATGGTGATTTATTATTTATTAAATGCTTGTGAAGGTGCTCGAATGTGGGCAAGTGATATAACATAGTGAAACATGTCTTATCGTGTTGTTTCCAAAACTCCCTACAAGCCTCTGGTACAGCCTCCACCACTTTACTGGGGTATGAGTTTGACTTGACCGTAACTTACTTTACTTGACTGTGACTATGACTTGTTTGACGCTATAAATACCATGTAAACATGTTTAATATTACGGCTAAAGGACTTTGAATCGGTCATGAAAACATTTTAAAAAAAAAAACTGCAGTCTATGCTACACATTGGCTACATCGGGCAGTTGACGTTTTTGAACAAAGTTTATGTTTGTGGATTCTGTGGCAAGTAAATAATAAGTTTTTATCTTCTATTTAAATGATTCATTTAATTTTTACTTAAATATTTTTATTTTGACGTCTCTTATTGTCTCTGATAAGGGGAAGATACTTTGTTCATGTGTTCCTTAGAGGTAGCACAGTACTACACTACTTTACACTGCCACTCTGTGCTGCCACTTTGTTTTTCCTCATAGATTCAGTATTTTTCCTACACTAACTGACATTTGTTCTCTTTATAATGTTTGTAATGTCAATAATTGTTTTTTTTTGTTTTTTTTTTATTCTTCCATCGGGCAGGCTAAAGCCTTTAAGGCCATACCACCTGTTCATATGTTTTGTGTCAATAATTGAGAATCTAAATATAAATATAAGAATAGATATAAAAGAAGATATAAAAATATAAGAATTAAAAAAATAATTTAATGTTTGTAAGTCATGTGTTGACAAAATAAAACCAAAAGTTAAACCTACATTTCACGTTCTTAAGGATAAAAATGTGTAAAAAGTAGGAGCTGACTAAGCCTTTAACAGTATCATCATTGAAACAAAACCACACCGCACACCGCCACGGAATCAGCATATTTTCAAAATTACCCACTCAGAGGCACGCGTTCATAAATGATACTGTTATTATGCTAATTTTACGTATTACGTTGGCAAAAGGATATATTTACGCCGCTTTGAATCTACGTTGGAATCGTATGGGTTCTGAGAAGACGTTTTCATTACTAGTCACAGTAAATAGAATGGTATAAAAAAAAAAAAAGACGCTTGTAGACGAAATGACTCAGTAAAATAAAATACAGGAGAACAAGAAAAGGAGTGTCGCTCTTAAATGATAGTAGTAAGTATCATTGTGATATCTACATATCTACTATATAAGAAAAAAAAAACTTTCTTATTTAGAGGATTTTGGCGTCGCAAGTCTTGTGCATTTGCCAGTGTCAAGTTTTTTTTGTAATGTCGTTAATCAAGTCATATTCACAGTCAGATTTAAGCAAAGTAAAACACGGTGAAGCCAAGTCATGCCCTAGTAAAGTAGTGGAGACTACTAAATCCGGTCCAAGCATTTATTTGCTACCTTAACCACCACAACCTAACACTTCAACACGAGTGAACCCTGGATAGACAACAGATATGAAGTATAACAATATCGAATTGTTATTGTCATATTTATTTAACAAAATTGTTTGTTTCTTTCCGGAAGCAAGACTAATCTGGTTGATATTACGTTCGCCCTTATTTTTGTTAGTATTTTCCTCTAATAAGATACAAACTTCTGTAGACAGAGATATGTCAAGATAACTATTTGTTTTCTAATAATAAACAAAATTAATAAATTGGGACCCGTGTTCTAAAACTGCGACCAGAACCACCGGAGGATGGGTAGCAGCGTCCTATTGGTACACGGTGTACGTACTTGAATTCCAAGCCGCCTGCCAAGCGTGGGGATTATGACAACACCCCTCCCTTTGTTCAGCAGTGGACGTTTACTAGCTAATAATGTGATGTGAATATAATATATTAAATTTATAATATCCAGAACTTCTTTTAACTCAATGGTAACGATCCTTACCTTAGTCCGATGATCGGACCTTTTTATACCAGTAGTCCGGTGTTATGAACAGTCGGACTACTAACTAAGATATTTTTACCTGCAGATAGGTTGTGCCCACTACCACATTGACTAGACGAATGCAAGGCTGGCTGCCTGACTTCGTTCAGCCGTCTCTCAGCACACACTACGAGTGTCCACAACAAATTGTATTTTTGTCTCTTTCTAACAACATATATCTATACCGTAAAAAGTCTTTCATATTCTTTCCCTTATTTCACAAAATTTACATATACATGTGTAGGTAAGCTATGCTATGTTATGGTATATGCTGCGTTTAATCAGTTTTAAAGCCGTGTTGTTCGCCTATAACGTCTCTATTATTACACCTCACTGGTTAACAAAGTAGTTTCTTTGTAATGTAACATAATACTGAAGAATTTTGAACTAACTATGGTAACACGTTTAAACTACAGTAGCATCAAAATAATTTTGTATCCCTAGCATATTATATTGTTTCATCCAAAATATTACTGTACCCTCGTCTTGTCACGGATTGCCTCAGGGCTCAGCATTATGTCTGACATTATTGTTCGTATATCATTCCTATTCTATTCATTATGTGATGATTAGACGTCTACTATTTAGGAGTAATATGGTTTAATAGACAAGGATACTGGATGAGAAACCTTTATCCAGTTTCTTTGTCTATTAAACCAAACCTGATACGTTATAGATTTGTAGTATATTTGAAACAATGTTTCGTAATTTAAACCATTAGATGAATATGGACCTGCTGGGTATATCCTAAAACTGCCACGGACACATAACCTGCACCGGTGGTTGGGCAGCAGCATCCTAAGCAAAACCATGGCGCTTACATACAATCCTGCTTTTTGCTACTTCTATTTCTGAGGATTTTCTCATATTTTTCGAAAAGTATAGGTATAAATGTACTTTTACGGTTCCCTCCATAATTATGAACGCTGTATATTAAGATATCGTAGACATCATTTAGTAAATAGACATTTAAATAAATCCAAAAAAGACAACCGGACAAGTACGAGTAGGACTCGCGCTCTGAGGGTTCCGTTAAATGGAACCCACAGAGAGCGAGTCCAAACAAAAAAAAAAAAACAACAAAAAAGTTGAAATATTGAAAGACAAACTTAACTTTGTAGTGGGCAATAAGGTTCTTCGATACATTCCAACTATAAAATGTAAGTTTGTAATAGCAAAACAATTATTCTTTAATGATATACATCAAATTTGTAATTTTCGGATTTATTCCTTTAAATATGCTGTGAGACCTTGCCTCTTGCCAAATTTCATGATTCTAGGTCAACGGAAAGTACCCTATAGGTTTTTATTTACTTGTGAAATAGCAAAATATGCGAAAATATTCGACATAAACGGTCATATCTTTTGATCGCGTAAACTTACAAGTTTGATTTTTTTGCAGCTGAAAGAAACCGTAGATTTGAGTATTTGATATAAATTTCAACTTGATATCTTTACATGGTCTTGAGAAAAATGGTCTTGACAGACTGACACCAAAGTAATCCATAAGGGTTCCGTTTTTTTCCTTTTGAGGTACGGAACCCTAAAAACAGGGAGAAAAGCGCAAATCGGTGTTACTTTCATATTTTTTTCTAAATCGAGCGAAATGTCCTGTATCGTTTTTTTGGTTTTTATGGTTTCCTAGATACAGCATTCAATTTTGATATAGCACCATTTTTATAACATTAAGCTAACCATGGAAGTAGACAAACTAAAACTAGAATTACCAAAACAGCTATAAGTGGTAAAGAGGTCCTTATGAACCTATTCCATGCTTGCCGTGTTTATCTTCAACAAAACTCTCATGATACAACTGTGAACAAATGCCTAACTCGTTAACAAAAAATGAAATGTAGGAAAAACAAAACTACAATTGTATTTGCGTAAAAACCCAATGTAACTTCGTCCAAGCGTTAGAAACTGCAAATTAAGACGGGGCAAACTTTACGAATTCCCTTATTGTGCCTTGTCCCTTGTCCGTCCCACGTCCTGCCGCGGCCCATGTTAAATAATTCTTATTCGGGGTTCCCGGGACTCAATGAGGGAAACGGATGATTTAAAGACAACCTTTTTGTAAACTCATTAAAGTAGTTTTAATTTTGGTGTGTTCCGGCAGATACAATCGGAGAGATTACATACTTAAAATAAAATAAACACAAAATCCCTATCAGAGATTCGGGATCGGGATTTTCCAGTGTAATATAAATAAAATGTGTGAAAACTACTTCAGTTTCTATAATAAAATACTACAACTTGTTTATGGCCTGTCATGTCAATGCATCGCTCGATAATGAGTTTTAGGTAGTTCGCGGCCGAGCGGTTGGTGCAATATAGATTTTGATAGCCCGTTGGTCCAGTTGGTAGTGAACCTGCCTTCTGAGCTTGGGGGCGTGGGTTCGATTCCCATCAAGGACAAACATTTGTGTGATGAACATTTGTGTTCGTTCTATATCTGGTTGTCAATATCTATTGAAGTATGTATTTAAAACTAGCTTTGCTTAGTTTGCAGATGACCGTGTGTGCTCAAATGTCTCGAATATTTATTTATTTAATATCTTCTGTTTATATGATCGAAGGCTACAATATACGACATTCCAATCAATTTCCTACTGAACACAAATCTCAAGCGGCCCAACTCAACTTGATAGCTCTTTTATTACCATCGGACCAAACTTAATACAATTTGCTTGAACTGCAAATACCGAATTCTTTATAAGTTTAGGGATCCCGCCCATTGCGTCCAAGTTTGTTCAGAGGTCCTTTGATCTTATATTTATATGTTCGAGAGTTTTTATGAAGTTGCCTCTTGCCTGTTTTATTTTAGTTCATGTCTTTATTAAATGGAGCGTGTTATTAATATTGAGATAGCTTTGGGAGTTTCTGTTGTTTTAGTGACCGAGTCGTTTTTCAAGTTGAATTGTGTGTTTGCTGCGCCTCGTGTCTTTTCTTACGATCTTCTAGTTTTACGTTTGTGCCTCATGCATCATTTGCGCGTTTTCAATTTCGATCAAAAAATACAAAGATGCCACATTGTCGTGCTAATAGGCATGTGTCCTCATGTTTAATTTATTACAAATAACCGGCTTAGCGAGGAATATAACTAAATACATTACACATACTGAAAAAATAATTTAAATTGGCTGATAAATCTCTGAGATATGAGCGTTTAAAGTTTTAGGTGGGGATAGGGAGGGGATGCTCTATTCCTTTCTCACAAAGCGTGTGTTAGTATAGCATTTGTATGGCGCTCCTGAGCAGTGACGTCACGGCTCAGTATAGTGCGATGATGATGGTGATGATGGTGTAATGATAGTGGTAGAGCCTTGTTCCTCTCAAGTTATAAATTTGCTTACTAAAAAGCTAATTTAGAATGAAATTGGATTTGTAAAACTTTTTAGGCTTACGAATAGCGAGTCAAATAAATTTGAATAAAAATTGAATGCCCATTTTATCCAAGGACAGTCACGTACAAATTCATCAAATGTTAGTGCAAAATGGTATTCGTGTTTTGATTACACTATTTTGGGTTAGAATTTTATGTTGCCAGACACGTACCTACCTATATTTACGTTAAAAAATCAAAAATTTACAACGGTCTATGGGCAGTCTAACTGTATTTGTAGTGTTAGTTTTAGCTTGCATTTTGTTTAGTTAATAAAGGCACTAGCCCAGGGGAAAATAACAAAAAAAAAAGTACAATGTATTTTAAAATTGGGAACATGATTATAGGCTGAAATAATAATGATAAAGTAAATGTTGCCACCTTGTGCTATTTATCGCACACAATGCGCGTTAGTGTTTCATCTATCGAAGTTTTTGTGATTAGCAACCGCCAGACACTTTTCTCGACAATTTCTACCCCCATCCTTGCAATCGGGCGCAACCACGTCATGTCTTCTGTGCCTACGTCATGCACTTGTCATCGAACACCGCTCCGCAATGGTCGCGCGCGTACCGATTGTTCGCTTTTGACCGCGCTCTCGCAGAACTATCTGAAGACACTTGATCTCCACGGCCGTGGAGAAGAAGGCAGGCAGCAGGACACCAGCACCAGCTCCGCAGGTGCACATCAACCAGGAAATCAGATGTGCCCGTTTACCCCATTTTCCGCTTACCTTTCCGTACAAAAGCTCGCGTCTCATAGAATATATATCACGCGTGTCCTTCGTATCGAAAAAAATATTTTAATATTCGCAATTAGCGAAAGGCAATTAAAAGAATTTAAGGCAGGTTGTCGTTCAGTGTGGAGGTTAAAGGGGGAGGCCTATGTTCAGCAGTGGACGTCTTCTGGCTGATGATGATGAATTAGCGAAATCCGTAACGCACCCCCAAATGTGAATGCAGTGACAGCAAAAAATTCACATTGATAAGCTGTCGCCGCGCCAGAATACTTGACATGTTTACTCTTTTATCACCATCCTGAATGGTGAGTGTACGAGCATATAACGTATATAAACGGCTTTCCAACTCACAACACACAGTTTAGTGAACAAAGTTGTGAACGCACACACGACTGATCGCTCCATGGATTGAAAGACTTCGAAGATGTCTGTTGAGCTTTTCTTTAACGTTGGGGTCTGACGGTGTGTCATGAATAGCTTTAAAGTGGCAACTGAGCACCTAACTTTCACACAAATTGGATGCAAAAAGTTTAAAAGTTTGTATTTTTTACAAGACTTTATTTAACTTGCCCTGTAAGTTAGTATATGTATGTAGGTATTGTAGGAATATATGTGTGGGACAAATGTTGCAACTGAATTTTAGACTACGCCTTACGCCCAACGCGTTACGCGTTAGCTAACTAACTTTAAAACAGCGCAGTTGGGAAAATCACGCTAACGTGAACCTTAACGTGCCCAGATACGGATTTCACAAGGGCCTTACGCCTAGCTATTTTAACGGCCTCTTATACCAAATTTGACGGTTTTAAATCAATTTTATTCAGTTAAATTACAATATTTGAGCTGGAAAAAAATATATGTCACAGATACATCTGTGTTTGAGTTTATGATTTGGTTCAAAACACGATAGAATAAACTTTCCTCGATCAAAAAAAATCTGAAACAAAGTCTTGTTAGTTTTTTTTTCGTTTTATGCTCTAATGAAAGCTCGAAATTGCAACACAACCTGGAAATTGCATGTACTGAAAGGCAATTTTTTTTTATTTGGATAGATTTATGATAGTGAATAGTTTCGTTTTTAAGGTCGGGAGAATTTGTGCGCGCCAGTACGTTCAGTACCGCGCCAGGCGTCATCGAGATCGGACCAATGTTCGTTTTTGTCGTTGCACACCCCCTGCGGGCGTCCTGACTCATGCGTGGCAAAATACATCGTCGCTATAACTTGGCGGGGGATGAGGGAGCGTTTTGTTGCCTACGCGGCTCGGATAATAGGCCGTTAAGAGTCGCTAGTACTAGTTTAATCTAGTAGGACACAATAGATAGCTGTAAGTAAATAATTTTAACTTAATTTACGCAACGTACAAGCGTCATCTGTTGCATTATTTAAAATCAAAACTCCCGTCCGACCCTTACGTCCGGTGTTCCGCTTCCCACCAACGGAATTTAACCAACGGAGCTCAGTTTCCCATCGGATCGGGTAACTCTTAACAAAATGGTGGCCGGGATAGTAAATTTATTATTGAAGTCTAAGGGCCGGCAAAGCTTGTTGAATAAATGATTGTTTTGAGTAAATTATTGGGTATGTTTGACGATGTATTTAAGCGGATTAGAGGCGCTTTTTAAGTTTTTGGCAAACGAAACACGAATAAAAAAAATTGCTACATGGGTAATAATGTAGGGTGGCCCCACTTTAATAGCGTATCTACATTTAAGGCCCCGTTCACGTCACAGACGCAGGTGGATGATAGATTAGGCAGGTTTTAATTACATACTTAAGTACATTAAATCCTTCAAATGCTCGCGAGGTATGAAACGTGACGCACAGAGAATGGACTCAACACAAGACAAAAATAAATTGAAATTACATGAAAACCCCCCCAATAAAAAAGCTGACTGAACTGACTTGCAGCTGACTGAGCTGACAATCGTCAAACGGCGGATCAAATTATCTTGAATTATCTTGAATCTAATAACACTCCGGCCCCCGATTCTATTAAACAAATTGTTTTAAAATTGTAATTGTTTCAATTTTAATTTGTAAATAATGGCCCAAAATTGGCAGTATTAAAATAATATACTAGATAAATGCCTCCACCTAATATTATAACTTGGTATAAAAAATATTAAAAACTGTCAATTTGAGGCAATTATTTACAAATTATAATTGATACAATTACAATTTATAAACAATTTGTTTAGTAGAATCGGGGCCCTGATCTTCATTGAGGAAAGAAACTTAAGGACGGAATTCTAAAAACAGGGAGCGCAAATCAGTGTTATTTCATTTAAAAAAATATCAAGCGGAATGTCCTCAATTTATGTTTCGGTCTTTAAGGTTTCTTAGATAAAATATTCAATTCTGAAATGGCACCATTTTTATAATTTAAGCTAACCATGGAAGTACACAAACTAAAACCAGAGACCGAAATTGCTAAAAGTGGGAAAAGGGGCCTTATCGATTACTTTGGTGGTGATCCCTATTCCGTGATCATTTCATAGCATTTTATTGATCTATGATGTTCTATGAAATAATTTACACGGTCTGCCGGTTGTTTCATGATCAATATTCTATGCAGTTTCACCGGCTTTCCCTGCGGGGTCAACTGGTCTATCTATTAATCCTGCTACGATAAGTAGTTTGATGTAGAATGTTTTATGATAAAATTTATAAATAACCTTGAAGGAAATTTTTCTTCACTACTATTGTATGTTCGTGATGGACAAAACTATAGATACCTGGAGCATAACGGGATTAACGGGTACGTCTTAGGGTGGTACGTTTTACATAAAAGGGCAAGAAATTCAAATTTCATACAGTTTTCTTGTCCTTGTAGCTAGGCCGGGGTACATACCTACTTAGTTATTATGAATGACACAGTGTTTGCGTAAATCGTTGGGTGTTCGTTACATTATCTTGAACAGCTATTTATCAGTAATGCATTATATTACTAACATTTGCCAATAAACCGTTTGAAACAGCAAAAATTGTTTATCGATAAATGTAAGAGTCAATTTTAAATATATCTTTACATAAATCTTTATCGTGATTTATTATCTTTAGATATCTTTACATGATTTTGTAAAGGATAATAATCAATTTGCGCAAACATCATGATCGTTTACAATTATTACCCAGCCTAGCTACAAGGACAAGAAAACTGTTTGAAATTTGAATTTCCCGCCATAAGTTAAACGTATCGTCTTAGTGCAGGCTCGAAACAGCGCACTGCAGAAATTCACGCGAACGTGAACCGAGTTAACGCGCCGAGTTAGGGTTTACGATTACGCAACCTTTCGCAATCACTTAAATAGAATCGCTTAAAACGGGTAGCCCGTACCTTTAGCTTTTAAAAGCGATTCAATTTAGTGACTGCAGGAAATTACGTGAATGTGAACTTTAACGAGCCGAGATACGGTTTGCGGTCGCATGACTTGTCCCAGTCTCCTTAACTAAATCGCGGTAAAGAGGTGATTTATCATCATGTGCACAGTGCATTGCCATTCAACGTGGCAATGCTGCCAGCACTCTGGCCACTTTCCTTCCACCAAGTGGCATTTAGATTACATTTTTAGTTTAGCTTTCTGTAAATTTGTTTTAAGGCGAGGTTTTACCACTTTTAAGCAACGCTTATTACTACAAATGACCATAATCCTTGGTTTAAAGTATTAAAGTCACATTTAGCGGAGCAAAATCATGGCGCTTACACACAGTCGTGCGTTCCGCTACTTCTATTTTTGGGGTTTTTCTCATATTTTTCGAAAAGTATAGCTGTAATTTAAAATGTACCTCACCGGTTTCCTTCATAATTATGAAATCTATATATCAAGATATCGCAGACATAATTTAATAAACAGGTAATTGAATGAATCCAAAAAAAAAACAGGTATAAAAGCTCATATCAGTGTTACTTTGATATATTTTTTCTATCGAGCGAAATGTGCTTAATCGTGTTTCGATCTCATGGGTTTCCTAGAACTGACACACACACATTCACACACATTCAATTTTGTTATGACACCATTTTTATAATTTTAAGCTAACAATGGAGGTATCACAATTAATCTAGAATGACCATAAATGCTAAAAGTCGGGAAAGAGCGTCTTAAGTACTGGTGTGTTGAGCTGCTGGTTGCAAGGGGCGTGCCCCGATTTAATTTTCCTTACATTTGTTAGAATCATCTCGAGGAATATGAAGCCAGTGTAACTTCTCTGATACAACCAGTAAATACCTCAGGGGCTCTATTTTTGAATCGCTCGTAATGAATTCGCACGAAAATATCATGCGAAATGAAAGATATTCTATTATTGTTTTTCGCTGCCTGAGTGAGTTCCCTGATAGGTACAATCTGGGTGTCTTCAAGTCGAGAGTGAATCGGTTTCTTCTACGCAAGCGTGCTTCATCGGAGACATCATCATCGCTTAACATCAGGCGAGTTGGCGGCCAAGCACAAGACTATTTATAACTAGCGGTCCACCCCGGCTTCGCACGGGTATTACTGGAGTTTTAGTAAGGATCCCTAATTTTTTGAAAATATAATATAGCCTATATATGTCGTATCCGGGGATAGTGTAGCTTCCCAACGGTGGAAGAATTTTTCAAATCGGTTCAGTAGTTTCGGAGCCTATTCAATGCAAACAAACAAACAACCAAATCTTTCCTCTTTATAATATTAGTAAGTATAGATATGATTATTTATAACATTCGACTTTTGTTTGGGATTTCGCAAGATATTTTAGTGCGAAATATCATACGCGCGATTCAAAAATAGAGTTCCAGATCGTACGTCATAACCAGCGATGTAATTTATCAGCATCGCGATAACTATGCCGAGCTGAGCATTTATCACCTTAAACTAAAGCACGTCGTACCCTGCTTGAGATTGCGGCGTTTAATATATTAGAGAGATAGCTTATATTGTTACATTTTGTTCTAGAGCTTGATATTATCTTACACACGCGTAGTAGAATAGGATTGATTAAATTTTAGCACATCATCATCATCATCAACCAGAAGACGTCCACTGCTGATATGTCTCCCCTTTTAACCTCTACTCTGAACGACAACCTGCCTTTTGCGTCCACTGAATGCCAGCGACTCTGACAATACATGTTTTTAGCACAAATAAAATTATTTATTTTATTATTTTAAAAACATGCTTTTTCGTTTTCTTCTCAGCGAACCCTTTACCCATATCGCGATGGTAGATAAGAAAATTTTGTCCACCATCTTGGGGCGTCCGCCATATTGAATTTATGATCTAGGACCAAAGTGCTTGGAAAGACAACGAACCCAAGCTCGCCGGGGTTACGTCGTTTCGTTTAGGCCTCCATAACTCCATAAAAGCCTCTTGTAAAGTCTTCTCCAGTGTGACTTGGACTTGACCGTGACTTACTTTGCTTGGCCATGATTTGTTTGACCATTAATATAATAAAACTTGAAAATATTTTATAAATTGACATTGGCAAATGCAGAAGGCGTGTGACGTCAAAATGCTCTCAGAGGAAAGAAGAAATAGCAACAACAAAAAAGTTGCCATAAAAAAAATTTCGTCTGAAATTCTGAATTACTGATTTAACTTTATTTGGGAAAACATTAAGCAAAACATACTCTCAATGCAAAGCTTCTCAGGTGCATTAGCCAACGAAGTAACTTTAATTTGCTAAGCTGAAGCCACGGTGAGCAATTAAACTTTAATTAAATGAGCATTAACAGGGACCAAGCGAAGCAAAAACTGGTCTGGAGCGTAATTATAAATCTATCTATGTAACTAAGTAGATGAAGTTCGTGCTGTAGGTTTTTTATGGTTGGCAGGCGTTTGACAGCTCACTTGATGTCAATGACAATAATATAACCACTTGACTGATCATTCCTTACCCCGCCAACAGATCTACCACCATGTCTGTGACCCTGCCGTAAGCCAAAGGTTTTAAGCGGGCCAATCGTAGGCACTAATTGAATGAATGACTTGAGTCTCCAATCACAAGCGTCGAGTCGCGTCGAGTCTCCAATCACAAGCTGCCCCCCGCGACCGCCGTGGCATCATTTTGAAAAAGGGTATTTTGACTACATGCGCGATCAAATGGTTATATTATCTTTGCCTGATGTTAAATGACGGCGTAGTCAAAGATAGTAAAACCACCTAGCTTGGAATCGGAATATGTATAGCATCTTCGACCAAAATAAAACGAATGGACGGGCCATAACCATTGAATTTGCTCAGTAAAAACGACTTAAAACCGTCGGACATATACTTCAACACCTAATTATAACCATGTATAGTACATTTGTTACAAAAAATAGATAGCAGTTTTTTGTTGTGTTTTTACACTCCGGGAAAGCACACGAAGGCATAATTTTGTCAGATATTTCGTTATCATGTAACAATAGACTCATGACGCACTTCCTGCGACTAGAGACCGACTGAAACAAAGTGAGCGCCGGTGCTCATTTTGTAATTTACTAAAATATACTGTATAATATAATAAACAAGCGACCCGTCCGCCCGGCTTTGCACGGGTGTTATTTACGTGCGAAGTCGGGTCAGGTCGCTAGTTATATATATAAACCTTCCGTGAAAAATTATGTAACTGATGGTGAAAACCGCTTCAAAATCCGTTGCGTAGTTTTAAAGATTTCAGCATACATAGGGACGGACAGACAGCGGCAGCGACTTTATTTTATACTATGTAGTGATAAGTAAATATAATAAAATATACTAAAAATACAGGAATAGTAAAGAATACGCGGGTGGAATTGCATGTTCAAAGTAATGCCATCATTTCATTATGTCTTACGTTCTTGACAAAGCAATGTCCCCCAGGCAGTTACAAATTGAAATGTCATGGGCAGCATTAGATGCATGTTGGATAGACAGCGTTAAACTGGGTAACTTGTCTGTAAAAATTCCTATGGAAATACACTGGATTTCAATATTTACAAATAATCTTTGTGCAATTCCGCTATGATTTTGTGTTAGTAAAAGTTTTACGATTAACAGTGTTGTTTTAGAATAGACTATCGGACAAGGTGTTTGATTTGTTAACATAACAGGCTTAGTGAAAAACATAGTTAAATTTAATAATACTAATGAAGAAAGTATTAAATTGGCTAATAAAGTTCTGAGATATCAGCGTATAAAGTTTTTGTTCGGATTAGATTCCTTTTCCTCATGAGAGTTTTGGCATCGCACGTCGTGTGTGTTTGCTACTGGGACGTATTCATACACTTCAAGCTATTAGAGTAGTTTCGGTGCCAACGTGAAAAAAAAAATATGTCGCTTCATTGTATTATTTACCTGAGTATTATCTAGTGTTATAGTGGTGACGCATTATTTATTGGGTTTTCGTGAATGTACTTAACTGTGAGAAAGTGACAATTATATAACCAGGTAAAACACGTATTTGGGTACGCGTTGTTTGTAAAACACCATAGAAGCATCTAATAAAGATTTCACCACTTAGCTTTGACTTGAGCGTGACCTACTTACTTTGACTATGACTGACTTGTTTGACTATATCTTATAAAACTTGTTTATATTTTAATACTTGACACTGGCAAATGCACAATACGTGCGACGCCAAATTCCTCTTATGAGGAAAAAGTTATTGTAAATTATATCGTCAAATAGAACAGGTCATAGTTCAGTCTAACCATGATCCAAGAAAACAAGGTCTAGCTAGCGCTTTGGGAGATGTCCCGCAATGACGTTATTATTCAGTTGCCACTTTATTGTAACAAACATAGACACTGAGAAACTTTGTTTTAATAATCTATTAAATAAAATACAAAAAGCATTTGGTTTGTCCGCTCAAGCAAGTTAAGCACGAATTGAATAGATTAAACACAATTTTATCAAAACCACATTGATTTATTGGATTCCCACAGGTAATATACGGATATTGGGGAGTTATAATTTCACACTACAGTTAACGCAGAAAATCATAGAGAGTCCGCCATTGTTTCGTGTATCGTCATCTCTCTCAAACTTGTTGTAAATTGTAATTGTAAAAAAACGGTGACCTCACGACACAGGTTATCCTAGTGTGGGGGACAGTGTTCCACTAAGGTACACAATTGTTTATTGTCACCTCTCTTCTTACAAGATTTGTATACATATAACTACATACTTAAGATCTTTATGTACCTATAGCCCTTTAATGAATATCAATAAAAGTTTTTGAATTTTCGTTTTTTTTTTGAAAATTATTTATTCTGCTCTTGCTTATGCATGTGTACGTGTATCCATGACATTGATGATATCATTGCGGGACGCCCACGTGAAATTTTTTCTCGGAGCGCTATACATGAGTCTAACAATGTAAGTCAGTCCAAGTCATGCCCCAGTAAAGTGGTGGAGACGTTACTAGATGCTTTTATGGAGCCTTACTGATAAACGATAGTGCGTGTAAAAATGAACTCCCATTTACATGAAATTCATGCTCTCTTGTTAGCCAACTTGCAGAAGGGTTATCTAACCACCCAAGGGTTTGTAATTGATGGGTACCTTGTAACCATACCTTGTTATGTAAACTCTTTGGGGCAAGTTACGTGAACTTCAAGATACATATTTGCGGGGATGTTTGAGAGGGTTTACGATCTGTGTTCTCGTAAACAAAATTCATGACGTTGTATTTGTTTATTGAAAATGTAAGACAGAGTTTGGCCTTGAAGAATCTACATTTATCCTAATCCTTATCCTTACTAATATTATAAAAGCGAAAGTAATTCTGTCTCTCTGTCTGGATGTTTGTTGCGTTTTCAAGGCTAAACGGCTGAACGGACCTTAGTAAAATTTGATAAAGCGTTGCTGTATATAACAGAGATGGACATAGAATACTTTTTTGTCGATTTTTTATATTATTTTATGAAATTCTGGTAAATAAAAGAAAATAATAGGACATTTTGGCGCTCTCAGAATGCATCACAGAATAGAAAGTAGTAGTTGAGCTCAGTTGCGTTTCACAATGCGATGTTGCCACTTCGTGCTGAGAGTTAGGCCCGCGCTGAGCAACATTGCCGGCGCTGTATCGACTTGATTTTATGCATGGGTTATTATAGTTCAAGAGCCAGAGAGTGACATAGGCTACTTTTCATCATTATAATCATCACCATTTTTCATCACTACGCGGGTGAAACCGCAGGGCGCAGGTAGTATTGTATAAGCGAAAGTAGCTCGGTCTCTCTGTTTGCATGTTTGTTCGCTTTTGATGACTAAACGGCTAAGCAGATTTTGATGAAATTTGGCAGGAAGATAGTGTGAATCATGAGGAGGGACATGGGTATTTTTTCCATCAGAAAATGCGGAAAAACTGGAAATCGTGGGTAACCGGCCAAGTGCGAGTCGGGCTCGCACACTGAGGGTTCCGTACCACCACAAAATTTGTCACCGACTCGCACTTGGCCATTATAAATATTATTTGTTGTTATACCTACTTGAGAGTGTGTACTATAATCATGCCAAGTTTGATGCTTGTACGTATTACTGTTTTTACATTAGAGCTAATACAAAATACGTTTCTAGTATGAGAACCCACCCGGTCCGTTTTTACAGTTAATTAAAAAAAAAAAACCTCCGTAACATTACATATTCTGTGAATATTTCAAATGGCTATCTATTACGGTTCGAAAGATACAGCTGTTTAAAGTTAGTACAATGTAAGCTTAATAATAGGGTCCCGTTTTTACCCTATGGGTACGGAACCCTAAAAAGCAGAATGAAAACGACAAATTCTAATAATCGTTAGGATTGATGAAAAAACAACAATTTTTATAAATTAAAGATAGATAATGGTATCGGTTCTTATGCACTCTAAACTTAACTAAACTAAATTTGACAGCTCTAAAATTGTTGCCATCCTTCTCTCACGTATTAAAATAAAAAAAGAGGCAAATAATTTTAGTCCTGTCAGATTGGTTTAGTTTAGTGGTATGACAGAATAGGATTATTGATTATTGATAGGAGTATTGATTGACTAAAATTTCCTGTAATAACCATCCATTTTTGAACTAATAATATGACCACAATTATATTGCTATGGCTACGGAAACCGTACGCGTGTCTCGGTTTTATCGTTTTCAATAAAAACTTCAAAACTGCCAAGCAAAAAATACTCAGATGACAAACAGAATTTGCATGCGTCCGCGTAAAATAGCTCCGAATTTCTTTAGCAGCCTTTCGACATTCAACCGTAAGTATCTTTCACAACATTAATTTTCGTGCCTCGCTCCGGGCCTAACAAAAATAGACCCTTCCATTGAAAAATGGATGCCTAAAATCTACGGCGTAGGTTAAAAGCCGACCTTTCTTTTTAATTTGAAAAATGCTTAACGCTCTCGTGCCCTTTTGAAGTAACGTTAGGTTATCTTTTAATGTGGCACAGCTTAAAAGTTCGTTCCTCGACCAAATCTATCTATTTCGCACATAAAAAAAAAAATGATAAAAATCACTGATCATTTTAAATAATAATCGACTAATTGTTTTAAATCCGAATCATGAATATACAGAAACTGAATTTTCTGCAGATCTTGCTAATTGATAGAAAAAGAACACCAAAAATCCAGTTTTCGATGCTTTTTTCGTCAAAATATGTGAAAGGATCTGTGGCGGCAACACTGTGCCACCACAGCCGCGCAAGGAGTTTTGGCGCCAACGTGGAAAAAAACATGTCGGCTCGTTGGATTATTTTCCTAAACTTGTGTATTTTCGAGTGTTAATGTGTACTAAATGGTGAATTATTATTCATTAAGTGCTCGTAAGCGTGCTCGAGTGTGGACAAGTGATATAACGAGGTGAAACGTGTCTTTTCGTGTTGTTTCCAAAACTCCATAGGGCTTCATAGGAGCCTCTTGTAAAGTCTCCACCACTTTACAGGGGCATGAGTTTGACTTGACCGTGACTTACTTAGCTTGACTCTGACTGTGACTATGACTTGTTTGACGCTATTAAGACAATGTAAACTGTTTAAGATTACGACTAAAGGACGTTGCATCCACGGTCATGAAAAATTTTAACAAAAAAAAATTACAAAACAGCCGCGCAATACGCTCGTCGGTGATTGGCCGAATTGTCGAATGGGCCAATCACCGCTCGCAACGAGAGAGAGACCACCAGCCGTCGAACATGACAGAGCTAATTATTATTGTATTCCATTCATGTGATTATGTTGTGTTCAACTCTATAAGAAGACAATAAAACTAATCGGGAATACGAAGGCTTTCATTGCAACATCTACAAATATGAGAAGAGCGCCGCCCGCCGGTCGGACGGCGCTTCATCTATAGATCCTTAAGGTCGAATGGTGTTTATGAACACATCATCATCATTATAGCGCGGAGGCCTGTCCTTTACTTTTAGAGAAGATTTTCACAATTTATATCATGGGTGTTCCCCGATAGTTACAATCTTCTGAGTATCTTCAAATCACGAGTGAATCGGTTTCTTCTAACCGAGCGCATTCCAACGTAGACCGTATTTTACACCCTTTGTTTTACAACATTTTCTTTGACTTTAAATAAGACCACCCTTGAAATATAGCCTGCTAGAAGCTTCCAGCGGATATAACTGCTTACTCTTTTCATCAGCTATCTGCCAGTGAAAGTCCCGTCAAAATTGGCCCAGGCGTGTCGGAGTCCATAGGGAACATACATACACACACATCAGTCGGAAGTCAAACGCAGGCCTAAGAAATAAAATGTGTTTAAGCTTTGTGTTGACTGCATACCTTCACGTATTGCATTTAAATTTGTTTATCTGTTCCAAGCTGTTCAAAAGAAAAAGTTTTAGCAATTATTTGTGCTGTATACTTTTACCTACCAACAATTCTAGCCTCGCCTAGAGTTGTATCTACACTCTCCACTTCTAACTTTACCAGTTCCATAGCTCATTAACGTCTGCGAAGATATTTGAAGCTTAATTATCGCTTAGCTCGTGCAAGTTCGTTCCAACTGCTCAAATAAACCTTTTGTATACAAATTAAGCTGCGCAAGACTAAACCGAGCTATTTGAATGCAGCGACGCGTTCCAACCGCATCCAAGCATCTAGTGCTGTACGTGGAGTGAACTATAGAGCTTATAAATCACTTCTGAACTAAATGATAATAAATGATGTCATCGCCAAATCTTTAAAAAATTCGGTGGCTTCACTATTTGCTAAAAGTTTAGAAATTTAAACAAACTCTCGCCACGTATTTAAGTACCAGAGAATAAGAAAGGTAGAAGGAAGTAGAATATTACTCACGTTTAAAAAAAAGGTAAATATCGGACATTGATATTTTGGCGCATATTAGTAAATGGATCAATTGAACAAAATTATGTTTCCAAACTTCTTCAATTTCATTTTAAGATCAAGTTCAATAAGTTACATTATGAGTCACAGTTATACAGTAATTTACAGTACAGTAATTACGGTACAGTAATTTTCTTGACTTAACATGTCACCATCTTGTATTTTTAATCACTTTACCCACCCAATTACAAGCCCTGAAACTACACAAATCTATCAACATCTCATTAATCAAAATTGGATAAAGCGGTTATAGGCTGGGTGGTAACAAATGGTGGATGCCACCGTTTCGAATCCTGTCGGTCGTAAATTTTTGAATTATCTGTTACATTTTATTAGAATATTAACTCCTTGGAAGCTTGAAAATACACCTGTTATGTCTCTCGTTCTTATGACACGTATATCAAGAGTGGCAGAGACAGAAATAAACTTGACTTTACACTGAACTACTTCATTCGCTCAACAGTTCAGAACATTGCTATGTAAGCAAGAACATCCCTATCTCGCAGTATAGTATGTGCTAGTATGCCCCTTTACGTCAGCGATTCATTACAAGCGTTCCATTGCTCGCTCAAACGCGCTTCTGTCGTGATAAACTAACATGCATGGATAACGCACAATTTTGTCTGATACGTTGAAATACGTGCTGAAACGCTTGCAATGATGGTCGAATATTCGATATTCGTTGTCAATTTACAGTCACCGTTGATTTGTGTTGAATTTACAGGGAAATGCTGATACAAGTTGAGTTGGCACATAACATTATCTACCAGCTCTAACGTTGACGTTCTGAAGATTTGGATAACCTAATTAATGTAATATATCAAAATAGATAAGTTGTTATGTCGCTCTAAGTGAAAACGAACATAAATTTATGATTGTAGCTTTTAATGTTTCTCGCGATAATAATTAAGGGTACCTACGCTCAAAGACCACAGCGCACACTTTCACAAGTTAAAAAAAAAAAAAAAAAAAAAACGCAATATCGGAATAAAAAAAACCCATTAGGCATTAAGTTTAGAATAGCATTACAAATAGTAAAACGCAATTTCCGTAAATATATTTTATAGGATGGCGGAAGTTTTTTTTTTTTTTTGAAAACGCTCGAAATTTCTTGGTGTAACCCGTGTTATAAATATAAAAGTTTGCATGATGCCTGGTTTCACTGATGATCTGAACCTTTAACACCAATACAAGGTAGGGCTGGCGCGGCTGCCAATTCGGCAGAGCAGCACAAGCGACGCAAATATGCTAACCTCGGCAGTGGTTACATATTTGAGGCGTTTGGGGTCGAGACATTGGGCCCTTGGGGACCTCCCGGTCCCCTCATTTTCAAAAATCTTTCAGAGCGCCAGACCAAAATGCTCGCGTATTTCTGGCTCAACGCATAAGCATTGCTATTCAACGTGGTAATGCCGCCAGCATGCTGGATACGCTGCCAGCTGGTAGTGGGCTTGAGCATTTGGATTGTCTTTAGACCTTCAACGGTCTATGGGCAGTCTAATTGTATTTGTAGTGTTAGTTTTAGCTTGTACATAATAGCATAATCTCTAGCTTAACATCAGGCGAGGTGGCGGTTAAACGTAAGCCATTAAACAAAACGGTGAAAGCGTATAAAAGGTGCATTCAAACTGCAGGTGTATAAACGTCTTTTATACTATACATCCCATGTAGTTTGCTCATAGTGAAGATGTAAGTAAAGTCTATGGACAGCACGATAAAGCTGACCCTAATCTCTGAACAATATTCCCCGCGACTTGCACGAAATCTCAAACTCAAGCGGTTTACCAATATTAGCCAGAGAACGAAATTGGATATTTAAAATGAGGTGAGTGCGAACAAAAAGGGTGAAATTCAAAGGCTTTCTGTTATATAATAAATAATTTAAAGATAAAAGAAAAAAATCTTTTTTTGTACTACTTTATAATATTAAAGTTATATGATTATTTACGGGATATTTACCGTAGTAAAGTTGTGGAATGAGCTCCCGATATTTCGGCGCAGTTACATGCACCATGTTCACGGGAAGACATACGGGTTCATGTTCCCATGTTCGGCAGCTCATTCCACAACCTTACCACGGTAAATATCCCGTAAATAATCATATAACTTTAGTGAACAACCGGGTAGTTTAAAACAGTGTTTTACAATATTATATTTTTCTCGGATACAAATTTAAGAACGTGTTAAACACGAAAAAAAATAATTAATCATTTGTCTGGAATTTTATACGTATTTTAACAGACGAAAAAGGCGGAGGTTCTCTACATATAAATTTTTTCCGTATCAAATATTAGTACTCACTCAAATGTTATGTCATAGCGATGTGAAACTAGAGTGTGCAACAGCTTTTATACGGGATCCATCCGGCATCCATGCATCTTATAACACGACCGCCAGCTGTCGCCTCAGCTTATTGCTATTATAAATTCTTTAAGTTTAATCCAGTGCCGCTGCGAGCTCTTAATATGCAAGAAGTTGGCTCTCGCTCTGATTTAAGAAATAGCTTGCACGGAATGAGGTCGAATTGTTAATGAATCGTATGCATGCAGTTTGGGAAGAAGATTCCATGTGTACGGTGTGTTGATTTCATAAAACAATGTTTTAAACTATCACGGTTGTTCACTATAGTTCATCTGATGATGATGTATGGAGCTGAAATGATGGTGATTCTAATCATCAATGATGGTGATGATCATCATCATTTCAGCCTTAGGACCTCTACTGCTGGGCATAGGCCTCCCATCGATCTCCAAAAGATTATAACGATAAAAAACGCGTTGAATAAATACGCGTCCAAAAGTGTTCAAAATACTATACGCAGTGATACAATGAGTTTGTTTTGTCGGGACTTAGGTTCGAGTCAGAGATAACCGTAGTAAAAAACTAAGAAAGAGGGTAGATTGATTAAAAGTTTGAACTTTTTCGCCAAACAGCATTCTTCAGTCTTCCCGTGAACATGGTGCAATTGGCGCAACCAATGTAATTGCGCGGAAATAATAGTCGGGACATAAGATTCGGGATATTTTTGCACACACGGTCACCTGACCCCAAACTAAGCAAAGCTTGCGATATGGCTGCCAGTGACTGATACACATACACATATAGACTGTACACATACCATACATATATAGTCACACACGTACATACGTACTGTGTGTGTGTGACTGTATACATACATAGTCTTAAATACATACTTAAATAGATATTAACAACCAGATATAGAACAAACACAAATGTTCATCACATTAATGTTTGTACTAGGTGGGAATCAAACCCACGCTCCCAAGCTCAGAAGGTAGGTTCACTACCAACAGGACCAACGGGCTATCAAAATAACAGGAGCTCCATCCACAACCTCATCACGGTAAATATCATACAACTGTAGTTGACATCATGTTAGTTCATTGCTACCCAGACACTTCAACAGTTTGAAATCCCACGCGGCAATACATTGCGCTCGACATCCTGATTAGATGCTAAATATCTTTATGCCTAGCAGTTTCACCGGAAACGTTGCTCTTCTATCTGAATATACACATTACATTTATAACATACTGTTAGCGCGGCCACCAAGCTATATGGCGGAGCACGCCGACACGTGAGGGTGCGGGAGAAAGGGGACGATAGTGAGAACGACGACTGACCTGAGTATTTCCGGGTTGACGAGCAAGGCTGCGTAACCCCGTTCCTGATGTCCTGGAATCTTCTTCTGCGTCTTTGGATCAGCGCGTTCTCAAGCGTTAGTGGACTGTATATGATGGAGCGGTTTCACACACTCGCGGCGCGAGCGCGGGGAAACTATTAGGTACAGCTTCCTACGGGAACCGTATCCCGGGCGGTGGGATCGCACGATCTCTCGAGAGGACGAGTAACCGACGATCAGCGGTAATATTTGCGGTGGTGTAAGCAAGGAGTGCTCGCACAATGCGGTATGAATCCGTCGCCGACAAGGGTCAAGCGCAGACTGCCTGCAGGTGCAAGCAGCGATTCTCATCTAAACCACGGAACGTAACAGAAATAGTCGTCGTTCATGGAAAATGAGGGTAGGAAAATGTAGGTAGGGAATAAATAAAGGAAGCGTCACTGAGTGGCGCTAACATTGCCCCCGGCCTTAAAACCATGAGGTTTTAAAGGGAAAGGAATAAGAGTGCGGTCAAATATAGGTAAAGCGGGTTGAATATGAGTAGCGGGTTGACCAAGGGGCAAAGAGTGAAGTTATTGAGTAGGTAGTGTGCATAAACGAACGACTGGTCGTTTATACACAGAAGTCGCTGTTTTCACTAAGCAGACTCTACAGACTCCGTCGGCGCCTAGGATAGTCTCGACGACGACACCCAGGGGCCAGGAGAGCGGGGGAAGGTTGTCCGTAATGATAAGCACGACGGAGCCTTCCTTAATTGGATTAGCAGGTGTATTCCATTTGCCTCTAGATTGAAGCAAGTGGAGATACTCGAGTTTCCATCGTTTGGAAAAAGATTGAATCATTTGATCTAATAAAGCGTAGCGTTTTAGCAAGTGTGCGGGCTCGTCTGTAGCCGCGCACGCGGGTAAATGTTTCAGCGGTGCAGCCATTAAGAAATGCGCGGGCGTTAATGCAGTGGGTTCAGAAGGATCTTCACTGAGTAGAGTTAGCGGTCGTGAGTTGATGACGCTCTCGATTTGTGTGAGCACGGTTAACATTTCCTCATAGGTGAGCAACTGTGAACCTATGGTTCTAGCGAGATGACTCTTAAAAGCTTTCACGTAGATCTCGAAATCCCCTCCCCAATGGGGGGATCGTGGTGGATTGAAACGCCAAGTGATGCGGTGCGCGGACAATTCATCTGAGAGTGCTTTATGAAATTCGTCAGAATCTACAAGCGTATAGATTTCTGATAATGCGTTTTTCGCACCTAGAAACGTTCGGCCATTGTCTGAATACATTACAGAAACACTTCCACGTCGCGCGAGGAAGCGTTTAAATGCGGAAAGAAACGAACATGTGCTCAGAGAAGTAGTTAGTTCAGCATGGCAACACCGAACTACTTTGTCCACGAAAATCAGCAAGTATGCTTTAATAGAGCGTACGCCACGCTTTCTTAACGGAATTATTGAGAGCGGGCCTGCAAAGTCTACGGCCGTATGGGCCCACGCTTTTGCTTCGTTTACGCGGCAAGCGGGTAAGTCTCCCATGAGTGGGAATGTAGGTTTAGGCTTAGTTCTAAAGCAAAAGTTGCATTTATGAATAACCGAGCGGACGATATTACGACAGGAAAGAATCCAATATCGTTGTCTAAGAATAGACATTAAGGCGACCGGACCGGTATGACAGTTAACACGATGATAGTGATTAATTATCAACTCGATTACGCGGTCTTTACGCGGCAATAAAATCGGATGCTGTTGATCGTACGACAAATCCGCATTTCGGAGACGGCCTCCGACTCGTATGAGCCCTTCAGCATCTATAAACGGCACGAGGCGTTGTAAGGCCCGTGGATAGCGAGTTCCAGAGTTAAGACTATGTATAAGATCAGAAAAATAATGTTTCTGCAGAGCTTTCATTACTTGTAGTTCTGCGAAACTAATGTCGTCAGCGGAAAAATATGTAGAATGCGGTAGTTTCTTGACGAAACGATAAACTATAACGACTGTGCGTAGTAGCAATAGCCAAGAAGAGACACGTCCGGAAAGTTCTAACAGCGGGTTTGAAACTTCATCTTGTGATTGAATCACAGGGAGTGAAACTACTTTCTTTGACTCAGGTAGATCTGAATCTACCTTAGCGGGAACTGCTGACTTGACTGGCCAAGCAGTAGGATCTTGGCATAACCAAGCAGGACCAGTGAGCCACAGAGGGTGGTCGACTAGTTGAGCGGGAGATAACCCTCGCGACAGAGCGTCAGCGCAGGGATTTTCAGTTCCGGATACATGCCGGAAACAGTCAGCGGGAATCGCGGAAACAATTTTAGTGATGCGCGTAGCAATAAAAGTTTTAAATCTGTGCGGAGAAGCGATGATCCACTGCAATGCTACCATGGAATCAGTGAAGCAGAATACCTTATCTATGGTATGGCGTTTCTCGTAGGTATCGAGCACTCGGCGGACCAGTTTCGCCATGAGTAAGCATGCACAGAGTTCCAATCTGGCAATAGACATTGTTTTGAGTGGAGCTACTTTCGATTTAGCGCAAACTAAACGTGTGATCGGAACCGAATCAGAATCGGACTGAGTTCGAATATACACTACGGAACCATATCCATTTTCACTGGCATCTGAAAATGCCATAATAGAGATTTTAGAGTTTTCTTCAACACCTAGGTGGCGCTGGAAGCGCAGTGTTTCAATGCACGGTAATTCGCGCACATAGTTCTGCCAAATATCTACTATATCTGCAGGCGGTTTTGAATCCCAATCGAGCTGCAATACGTGTAATTTTTGTAAAATTAATTTAGCGTACAAAATCACTGGTGCAATAAGCCCAAGTACATCGTATTGACGCGCGATCAGAGATAAGAAATTGCGTTTGGTCGCAGGACGATTTTCAATGTTTACGGTAAACATGAATGCGTCGCATTTGGGTGACCACTGTAGGCCTAAAACTTTCAAGTTCGTGTCTGGTTCATCAAAATTAATATTCGCGGCGTGACGATCAGATATCGGGAGAGATTCTGTAAGCTCAGGTACATTACTCGACCATTTTACAAGATCAAAGCCCCCGGCCTTGAGCAAGTCGCGGAGGTCGTCACGGAGTTGTAAACAACCTGGTAAAAGTGGCATCGAGTAACAAACATCATCCATGTACGTGTTGTGTTCGATGACATTAGCGGCGTGCGGAAAGCGCGTGCGCTCGTCGGCACACAATTGACGAAGAACTCGCATAGCAAGAAAAGGACTGCTACGCAAACCAAAACAAACGCGATTGAATTGATAGGTCTCAAGCGGCAACGACTGATCAAAGCGGTATAGAAATTTTTGAAATTTACGATCCTCATTGTTAACGAGAATTCGTAAATACATTTGTTTCACATCAGATGTAAACGCTACAGGATAGAAGCGAAAATCCAAGAGGATTACGAAAAGATCATTTTGCAAATTATCACCGGTGTACAGTATGTCATTCAGTGACAGGTTTGAATCGGTCTGTGCACTTGCGTCCATGACCATACGCCACTTAGTTGTAGTTTTGTCCAACCTGGCAACTGCATGATGCGGTATATAATAACCGGTAAAATGATCCTCGCGGTCGATCAGTGATATATAACCTTCCTGTAGGTATTCGTTAATAATGGCATCGTATTCTATTCGTAAAGGAGGTGAAGCTACGAGCTTTCGTTCTAGATGCATGAATCGCTTTTTAGCGATATGATAGGAATTGCCGAGAGCGGCTGCAGGATCGCGGGAAAAGGGCAGCGCTACAGAAAAGCGGCCCGTAGAATCGCGGGAGAAATTATTTGTGAAAATACGTTCATTTTCAAGAGCAGTAGGGCTCAAGGTCGGCGCACATTGCACCTCCTCGAGTTGCCAGAATTTCTGGACAAGGGTATCCAAACGCGATTCTTCTGCAAAGGCGCAGAGAGAAATTTGAGAGCGGTGATTATCACCGATAGCGGTGTCATTGACAGAAGCGGTATCATTAAGTTGAGCGGGTGTAACGGAAGCGGTTCCGATTACAATAAAACCAAAAATAGTTTCAAAAGCGGTTGGAGAACCTGGTGGCCCAGGAACGCGACCTGATAGCAAGATATCAGCGAAGAGAGGAGCTCCAATAAGAATGTCTATTTCTGACGGTTCTGAGAAGCTGTTATCAGCGAGCGGCAGACAGTTTAGGTATGAGAGACCCGAAACGTCAACTTTTACAGATGGCAAGTTATCTGTTATGCGATCGATGACGAAAGCGTCAAACGAAACAAAATTATTATTTAATCGCGAATGCAAAGTGGTGGAAATTGTGCCCTTAATAGGGTTCGACGCGGAACCTATACCCTTAACAACGGTATTAGAAACCTTATTGCATTTTAAATGTAGCTTGGCGCAACAATTTGCAGTTAAAAAGTTAGATTGAGACGCACAATCGACTAAACCACGCAGAACATACTGACGACCGTTCGAATCGGAAGCATAAACTTGTACCGTTCCTAAGAGACAGGTAGTATTATCAGTAAATTGCGTAATATTATTGCATAGCGAAACATTAGGTCGCTGTGACTGATAAGCGGTAGGTACTTGAGCCGCGCAGGCGTCGGTCTTTGTACGCGGGGGAGACGCGGGCGGCGGTGCAGAGGGCAGCCACGCGCTGTTGCCAGCTTGAATGTCGCGCGAAGGCTTATGCGGGGCGGGTGTCATCGAAGGCGGCGCAGGAGGCCGGGCCGCGACGTTGCCAGCTTTCCCGCGCGAGGCGGCAGGAAATGCACTTGAGTGCAAGCGGGTATTTTCGCGGGAAGATATTTTTCTACATAATTTAGTATGATGTTTGCCTGACTCGCAGTTGAAGCATTTGTGAATCGACTTGCAGTTGGTATAATTATGCGAAATACTTAGACAATTAGTACAACCTTTGTTTTGTTTTATATAAGCAAACCTGTCATCGATTGTGAGCTTATCAAACGCGGGGCACCTATATAAGTGAATATGATCAGTTTGATTACATAAGCAACATTGGCGCTGTACGCATGATGCAGCGAATGAATGCGTAGACTTCTTGTTGTCATGTTCAGATGGACGTCCTACAGAAGGCGCGGTGCGGTCTAATATTTTACTTTGTTCGCGAACGAATTTAATTAATTCGTCATAAGTAGGCATAGGTTTGCCTCTCATATGCATTTCAAATGCGCGGGCGGTGGACGGATCGATCCTTTTCAAAGCAAGTTGCAACAAAATAAAGTCTGACAAGTTATTTAGCTTAAGAGAATGCAGACTTGACACTGCTGAGCAGAATTTATCGAGAAATAATTCTAAGTTTTTTGCGGAAGCAGTGTTGTTACTTTTGTAATCAATTAACTGTTGTAGATAAGAGGTAGCTAAAGAACGCGGCTCATTGTACCTGTCTACAAGAGTGCGATAGATCAGGCGATAGTTGTCGCTATTCGGAACGATACCGGAAATAACCGACAACGCACGACCACTGAGCTTATTAATTAAATATTGAATGCGCTCGTGATCACTTAAATCAGGATTTTTGTGAATCGTCTGAGTAAATGATTCGTAAAATATTTTCCAAGTCATTGGATTACCATCAAAACACATAAGTTCGAGCTTAGGTAGTTTGACGGATTTACGTTGCGGTGAAGTGTGAGAATCAGTAGTTTTCACATGCATAGCGGGTGGATTAAGTTTATCGGAAGCGAACTTACAGCGGCAGTAAATTTCTTCGAATGCATTCAAAGTCTGATAATTTACTTGATACTTTGGATTTAATGTCAATTCGGTGACATTTATTTCGTTCACGATGTCATTGAACTCTGACTGTAAACGATCAAGCGAAATCATCGCACACAAAAATATGTCTTTATCTGAATCATCATTGAAAGCTTGTAAGGAGCTGTTATAAATGTCCTGTAAGCGAGAAAATATGGCATCTCGTTTACCAATCAAAGTTAAGCGTTTGACCTGCAATTTATCGAGAGGTTCATCATCTTCGACCACATTTTTGTCTTTCGGACAAGTAGCCATTTTGGAAGACAATGGATAAATTTAAGCAAATTTCGAAACGTCCAACTTAATGGTTGCACAGTGACACAAAACAGAGCGCGCGCGGTTATAGATAAGCGGAGCGGTTCGACGCGATCAGCGCGTAATACGCAGTAACCGACCACGTAGGTATCACTTGGATCTACCCTCGGATGCAGTAAATAGCGAGAAAAAATATGATTTTAAGATATGTAATGTGAAATACAGCGGTATTTAATGCGGGAAAATAGGGAAAACCGGTGGAATCCGGATCCTAAGGACCAGAAAATATGTTAGCGCGGCCACCAAGCTATATGGCGGAGCACGCCGACACGTGAGGGTGCGGGAGAAAGGGGACGATAGTGAGAACGACGACTGACCTGAGTATTTCCGGGTTGACGAGCAAGGCTGCGTAACCCCGTTCCTGATGTCCTGGAATCTTCTTCTGCGTCTTTGGATCAGCGCGTTCTCAAGCGTTAGTGGACTGTATATGATGGAGCGGTTTCACACACTCGCGGCGCGAGCGCGGGGAAACTATTAGGTACAGCTTCCTACGGGAACCGTATCCCGGGCGGTGGGATCGCACGATCTCTCGAGAGGACGAGTAACCGACGATCAGCGGTAATATTTGCGGTGGTGTAAGCAAGGAGTGCTCGCACAATGCGGTATGAATCCGTCGCCGACAAGGGTCAAGCGCAGACTGCCTGCAGGTGCAAGCAGCGATTCTCATCTAAACCACGGAACGTAACAGAAATAGTCGTCGTTCATGGAAAATGAGGGTAGGAAAATGTAGGTAGGGAATAAATAAAGGAAGCGTCACTGAGTGGCGCTAACACATACATAATATACACCTCTCTTTTTGAAACCCCGACGGGGTTTAAAAAAACATTAGAATCAGTTCACAATC
Source organism: Agriopis aurantiaria (assembly GCA_914767915.1). NCBI lineage: Eukaryota > Metazoa > Arthropoda > Insecta > Lepidoptera > Geometridae > Agriopis > Agriopis aurantiaria. The sequence continues at coordinate 12,854,338 of OU611999.1, forward strand.
GTCGGAAATATCATGTAACACACACACACACACACACTCACACACACACACACACACACACACAAAATTACTGTGAAATTGAGAACCTCTTTTTTTAAGTTTATAACAAAAGCAAAATAAACAAGCCCTCAATCACCCCGAACTTCATAATGCATTCAAAAAGCACAATTTCATAACTATAGACCTCCATCCATTTCCATCCTTCACAAGCTTTAAAGGCTTCGTCAAATAGAACGCGTACCTAGCGCGCGTTAAGGCGTTATAGCTCCATGTACCAACGCCGCGTTGTCATGTACTACTCAAGTTGATACCTGTCAAATAGAACGCGCATATGTGAAATAGTACGCAACTCTGTCACGACGTCAGAACGCGGGCGTTAGATTTTATTAAACAATATAATTTTTTGCGCATGACGTATTTGTGCTATTTACCATCATGACTGAGAAATAAATAGAATAATGAGACTGCATAACACCAAAATACGTGACATTCTTACGCGACGCTAAAAGCCCTAACAGACGTGTGGAATTGCTTGACTTCAACCGTCGTCTGACCAACGGGAGAGAAAGAAAAGGAAATATGTTGTTCTCACTTTTTCTCTCCCGTTGGTTAGACGGTGATCCATCAACCAAATCCACACATCTTTAAATAAATTCACATGTCTGTTAGCCACTTAAAATGCCTTGACGCCGCGACAGGATGGCGGCTTATTTGACGAAGCTTTAAAACTCTCTATTTGCGCAAAGTTCGCGCTGTCAGAATTCAAAATGATGAATCCACGAAGAGTTGGAATTGAACGTGAGAACCGCACCTTATTGGTCATTTGAAATTCAAATTGTAGCAACTGGTTGGGAGTTCGATAGTTTCTCTGAATTAGGTGGTGGGTGGTTTGCTGTTTGTTTGATCGAGTTGAAAAAAGTTCATTTTTTTTTAAACTGCCCGAGCTGACGTTTCCACCTCTTCCAGTTATACCAACTTCCACATTTTAGTTTTAAATGCTTTGAATCACATATTATGTTTTGCATACAAGACTACGCGCAAAGGTAGGATTTACACTGAATATAATCAGTTAAACAATTTTGACGTTTGGTTTTTATGGTTGACATTAACTACTTATATACAAAAATAATGGGGTCATTATAAAAACGCCCTGGGACAATATATACTTTTTTTTTTTTTTTTTTTATACCTATTGTTTTGGTTGTAAGTATTTTAAAGACTAATTCATACACGGTATTACGCGGAAAAGGTGGTGTCCTAAAGAATGGAAAGTCATAATTATGATTATTTCCGATATTTACCGTGGTAAGGTTGTGGAATGAGCTTCCGATATTTCGGCGCAGTTACATGCACCATGTTCACGGGAAGACTGAAGAATGCGGGTGGTAGTTAAAAACTTAGGTGCAGACGATAACGATCTACCCTCTTTCTTAGTCTTTTGCTACGGTACGTAAAGCCAAGGATTGGGCTTTTTCATGGCCAGAGTGAATAGGTATCTTCTAAGTCTGCGTGCTTCATCTTTGACCACATCGTCGCTTACCAACGGCGAGTTGGTGGTCAAACGCGGATTTATCAGCAATGAAAAAAATTTATTCACTGGAACTCGAACCTAATACCGGGAGCTCAATCCACAAACTTACCACGGTAAATATCCCGTAAATAATCATATAATTTTAATATTATCTGTATGTTATAAATTTGTATTTTGGTAAAACAAGACAAGGGTCAATTTTCCTCTTGAGGATATCATGAAAGAGACCAAACCCGAACTCATCATAAAATCTCATCACGTCAGATCCAAAGCCCTAAAATTCAAATAAGCCCAGATCCCATAAATAGGCATCCTCGTACCCTAATTAAATACCTCAAGTCGACCTTCTTAAATTACTCTAAGCTCGACCGTACTCAATTGTGCCAAACCCTTTAACTTACACTTTTGTATCTCAATTTCCGGTTTTTTCCAGTTTGTTCCGGTTTTTTGGGCGCCGAAACGTTTGAAAGGAACCCTTTGGGTCTGTCGTGTGGTGCGTCGATTTACGTCGGAATTTGTTAGCTTAATGAAGATGAGATATTTCTAGTATTTGTTTTGGTGCAGTGGGTTTTGGTTTTCCATGGTTTTCACAGACCAAAAGCAGCACGGCAGCGCATGCAGCTTGAACGTGGGCCCGATTGTTTTAAACGGGCCGTGTTCAAGTTGTGCAGTTTATGCTGTTTTTGTAGTAGAAGTCTTCTTTGTCTCTGTTGGTCTATTTCTTTCACGACTCAACGGATGCCCTTATCTCGATAGAATTTGTCTGGAATGTAGTTTATCTTGAACATACAATACGAAAAATGCGGAAAAACGATCACTTTCTATTCAAACAGTTCAAACGGAGTCACATCTAATATTTCAATTACAATAAAGACAGGAGACAAATACCATCAATGGGTCACTTGTTTTCCCCTATTTGAATTTGGACCGCGTCACAGCTAGTTTCATAGTATGTAGCCATACTTTTACAACATACTTACTCCAATTGAATCCTACAGAACCCTTCACAAAGTCCATTGACTCAATTTCTAGGGACCTCCTGATATCAATCTGATCCCGTATGTAAAGTTAATGGGACATGTTTGATCCCGTAACTCTATTGGAGAGGACGTTCAAAATATTCTCAATGTGTTTGGGATGGGTAAAAATGTTGCTTTGCTAAAAATAGACTGTTTGAGTAAACCTAGCTGTACACTGCGGTTTCGTTTACGATTTCCTAGTTGAAAGCTGTTTTTTTTACCTATACTCTTCCCTAGGGCAAGGTCTCCCCCTTCCCTTTCATTTACTTATCAAAATACTAGCTGTTGACTACGACTATGTTCGCGTAGATTTTCGTGTATATTTTTAACCCTATTTTCCCCCCTCAATTCGGTCAAAATCCTTTTTGTATCAGTATCAGACCTCTTCATGTCATAAGGAACCAACCTACCATATTTCAGCTTCATAGTCCAAGCAGTTTTCGAGATTTTGTGATGAGACAGTATAATGTGTGTGTGTGTGTGTGAGTGTGTGTGTGTGTGTGTGTGTGTGTGTGTGTGTGATGTTGTATTTCACTTTTTACCGACTCCAAAAAAGGAGGAGGTTCTCAATTTAGTTGTAATTTTTTTTAATTGTTTGTATATTACCTCAGATCTCTTTAATTCATAAACCGATTGTGAAATATATTTTTTTATTTGAAAGGATATACTTTCAGATTGGCCCCATAGAAATTTCAGTAGTTTGTTTTTAAAATAAAAATAACCAGAAAAAAATTTCATCCAATTAAACGAAATTGTATCACTTGTCTACACTCAACAAGTTCACGAGCACTTAATAAATAATAATCCACCATTATTACACATTAACTCTCGAAAATAGACAAGTTTAGCAAAACAACGAGCCGACATGTTTTTTTTCCTGTTGGTGCCAACCAAAATATAACATCCACGTGTTACACGTTCTATTTATGTCGCTGACTGTACCATCCTACTCTACCCTTTCACTCTTTCTTCAGATAACGAAGGACGCATGGAGGACTATCATAATAAAAAGGTATCAATTTTGTGAACAGGTTTTTATTTGCAGGTGTCAAAGTTCGTGTCTATTTTGAGAAAAGATTGCTATTTTTATTACAAAAAAGGAAGGATATTTTTGCATGATGAAAAGCCATGGGACTATAATATTGAGAAGACGTTTTTACCTGACGACACAAAGAATAAAATAGGGCATTGTGTCATAAAAACTGACGTAGTTTTCATATGTTTTGTTTATATAATACGGGAAGTAAAGCGAAACGAAGCTGCGCGTGCCCACTTGCCTTTAAAAGACCGCTGAATGCGGTTGAAACAGTGACTAAGGCTGCTTACAGACGCACGGCACTTTGCCAACGGTAGAGGCTACTGCAGCCGTCGTTATCTGTCGGCGACAGCCTCACAGTCAGTCATCGCGTTGGCGGCAGCCGTCGTCGGCTCTTACGACGGCTGCCGTAGATTGACGCAACACGATACAACTGCAAGCGACGCCACCCGACGGTGGCAGCGATCAACGTGTTGACACAGTACGCAATGACGGTTGTCGCAGACAGATAGCGACGGTTGCAGTAGCCGCTGCCGTTGGAAAAGTGCTGCTCGTCTGTAAGCAGCCTTATTTTATCTTTGGATTGAAATGACTTTAGTCGGAATCATTATTGTCAGTCTATCATGTTCGCATTGCTTGGACACAGGACTTCTCTCAAAGAGATAAGGGATGAGGCCCTAATCCACCATGCTGGCAGTACATGTCATGTTGCGAACTTTTGAGGTTTATGGACATAATATGATACTTAAGCTCGTTGCAGACCATGTGAAGCCGCTTGCAAGGACAAGTAGCAAGTACTCGCACCGGCGTTCAAATGTAAATAGCCACTTGCGCGGTGACGCGCACAAATCGCGTGCGTGTAAGTACTTGCGCGAGTATTCGAACGAGACGAACGCAGTGGGCGTCGCGTAAGTAGGGCGGGGAAACGAAGCTTCACTTGCGCTAGGATCAGCACGAGTGCTACTAAGCACTTTCACAGCCACTTGCACTATGCAAAAAGTGTACAAGCTCGTTGCAAACGAAGCCACAGAATACATATTAGTACAAAAATGCGCATGCGTAGTAGGTACTTGCTACGTGTCATTATTATCATAATTTCAACGTCCACTGCTGGACATAGGCCTCTCCATCGATCTCCAAAAGGGCCGGTTGAAAGCGGCCTGTTTCCAGCGTTTCCCTGCGGTTTCTTTTAGATCGTCCGTCCATCTCGTGGATGGACGTCCTACACTGCACTTACCGCTTGCTACGTGTACTTGCAAGCAACTTCGCATGGTCTGCAATTGTCAACAACATATAAATAATTTATGATACTTTTATCCCCTGTAGGATAGAGAATAAACCCGCGGACGAAGTTAGTATTTAATATTTTTCCATTCATCGCTCGCAGCTGCCAAATAATATGGAAACTTCGCAACTTTTCGTATCAATGGGATATCAGAATCGAACATGGATTTGCGAACTTATGGCGAACAAGTTTGCTAGTGTATGAAAAGTAATACTTCTCAGCTTGAATGTGTATTTGACTTGGGAACTTTATAGATTGTATTTTTGAATAAGTTTGAAATGGAGTTTTATATTCGAGATTCTGCATGAAAACTTTGTAAACCAATATTGTTTTATACTAGGTATTAATATAAATTCTGTGTAGCTTTCGTAATCAATATTACCTATATTTTTAATATAGTTCACGGTCAATATGCCGTTAATAATCACACACCTAACTGTACCAGGCATGGTGCACTCCGGACTTTAGGTATATTCGGCCGGTGTCCCTTCCCAAGAGGGTCATAGCAGGGCAATCAGTGGCCGCCCGGCTCGCGCCCGGCCCGCACGCTACGCTAGCCACGTCGCGCGTAAATAAGCATATTTTCTGTCAGGGACCTTGACCAATTATTTTCAACAGAATCTTCAAATTAGGGCTCCCAAATGAGGTCTCCATGCTTCATGTGTTTTTATCTAAATATGCATCGGGATGATAATCTTGTAATAGGCTTCTTAAACTTATACTTTTGCATGATTGTTATTGGACCAAATTCAGAATAAGCGTTAGTTTTTTTGTGCAGAATAAATGTCATTCCAATTAAAGTAGAATATAAGTAATAGATAGGTACTACATATGCTACATAGCTGGTAAGTAAATACTAATAAGTATTCTGTTTTACACCCCTCTTGAAGAGGGAGGCATGTTTTCAGCAGTGGATATTTACTGGCTGATGATGATGATGATTCTTTGTAAATATCAAGAAGACAACCCTAACGTTACACATGCCGCGTCAGGAGAGATAGAGCTACGTGATAGAAAGAGGGCGGCCTTCTAGGTGAATATAGCGGGCGGTATCCAGCGCTGTACGAGTTGAATTGCTACTTTATTGCCTCGTAGATAGAGTCCTTATTTATTTAAATTTCTTCGCGGAGTGAACCTTATGTGTCAATTATGTCTTCTGTGACTGTACATCATTATTTTTGGCAAGAGGCAAGGTCTTACAGCACATAATTATAAAGGAATAAATCTAAAAGTTGTTAATTTGAAGTTATATCATATAAAAAATATTGTTTTACAATTACAAACTTAAATTTTATACTTGCAATGTATCATCATCATCAGCCAGTAGAAATCCAATGCTGAACATAGGCATAGGCCTTTAAACTCGACACTGAACGACAGCCTGCCTTTTGCATCCACTGGATGCCAGCGACCTTTTAAATTATTTAGTATATTCAGTACTGGGTTTTGAAAAATATTTGCAATTCAAAATGTTAAATTTTGCCATGCAAGAGCAAGAGGTATCTGGTACATAAAAATAATCTTGTATAAATATACAGGGTTATTAAATATATAAGAATAACCCTATATAAATATACAGGGCTATTTTAGTTATTTTCAGGGTTTGCGCTACAAACATTTAATGCGCTAATGAAGATCACATCAGCACAGAGTACAAACAAGGCATACTGCATTCGGATACCTGTATTAAGCGAGTCTGTTTAGGCGATGAGAAAAGTTGCGCGATCGCAAACCTTATCTCGGCACGTTAAGGTTCACGTTCGCGTGATTTTCCGAACTGCGCTGTTTCAGCGCTAATTCGAGCCCACGTTAAGAGTTAGCCGTAAGGCCCAAAGTTGTTATTATTAGATGGGATTGTTATTATTAGATTCATTTATCAGATTTTTGTCAAAGTTTTTTACTTTTAAACTATCTTTGGCTATCTAAATATCTAACTAAACATCATGTCGATTTGTTTTTCACGGTTTTATATGGACAAACAAACAAGTTTTGGCTTTTTTAATCGGGATTTTTTAATCGCTTTTTTAAGGGTGAATGCATCGATATAAAATTGCAAAACAATTCCGATAAAGCCTTTAATATTAATTGGAATGGAATTTGTGGATGTGGATATTGAACCTGATAGTTTAAAATGCGGGTTGATTGCGTATTTTTTATTGGACTGTTTGTTAATTATTTTAACCGACTTCAAAAAGAAGTGGTTTGTATTTCAGTTGTATGTTTTTTAAATGTTTGTTACCCGTCATTCATAAACCGATAATATTATGCTTTCAATATAAAATATTGAAAACATATAAGTACTATTTTGAGATTGGTGCCATAGAAATTGAATCAAAATAGTTTTGATAGTTTTTTTAATACTATTTTGAGATTGGTGCCATAGAAATTTAATCAAAATAGTTATGGTAGTTTTTTTTTAAATAAAAATAACTGGAAAAATATGTCATCCAAGTAAACAAAATTGCGTATTTATTAATATTAATGTCGATTTTTTTATTGATAAATTATTGATATTTAAGCATCCCTCGGCTAATGTTTTTACGTTACTCCCTAAATTCATATTGTAAACTTTTTGCCTACAGGTTTTTAGAATCCTGAGAAGCACTGGCATCATGCATTGATGTAAGTAAATAGGGGGAAGATACGGGACGAACTCCTTGACGTGGACCGCACAAATTGGGCTCCCAGGCACAATCGACTTCAGTCACAATCGAACTGGCGTTTTGTTAGCACGTGGATTACTTGTCAAAATTGTGTTTAAATAAAGCAGCAAAAATTACTTCCTGCATTTCCACAAAGTGCACCATTAGTTCGCAGACAAAAAACAAGTTTCACGGCATTACTTTTCACTCGTAAATACTAAAAACAATTTATTTTATTTTATTTGAATGTAACTTCTATGGTCTAGTGTAGTGTCTAATGGAGCGGTGAAGTTGACGTTTACAGTGTAGACGTCAACGTTGCCGCTCGAGCCGATACAGAGCCATATTTATTGGGTACAATGATTAAAACAGTCATTGCATCACACGAAAATAATTAGTGACCCGGAGAAAGAAATTCAAAGGTAAGTCTACCCCGCTGGATCCCGCAAATACCTGGCTCCAGCGGAATTAAGGTGGTTCAGTCCCTCAAATACCTGAATTAAAATTATTATTATCTTGCATTCCCTAATCATCTGATCATCTTATATACAGGGTTACAAAATGTATACTATATACTAAGCCGAAAGGAGGTCACTGTACTCATCATTATGATCGATTTTTACTATGGGACCAACCATGAAATCGCGGAAAATCAGCTTTTCCATACATTTTTAGAGGGTTAATTACCGTTTTCTAAGAATCAAAAGATTTTTTATCCGCAATTTCATGGTTGGTCCCATAGTTAAAGTTATTCATAATGATGAGTACAATGATCTCCTTTCGGCTTAGCATATCCTTTCTTTATAGCCCTGTATAATGGTGAGTACACCTTACAACTAATCGCGCGGACTTACTAGTAAAAATCACCTCGTACCTTCTTTGGCCCGCCAAAAAGTCTTAAAAATTTACTATTGCATGCATATTGTTCAAGATCTTTTCTCTGTACATACGTATACAGTACAAGTATAATATTTATTTATTATATATATTTATAATATATATATTTATAATATTATCACAATAATATTTAATGGCTAACTACCGCCATTTGGTAATAAAGTCAACAGTTACGAATTTCATTTCACAACATTACAATATTTACTCCGAGTAAACCTCCAGTGTTATCTTATGATAAGACAGTGTATAGATCTGACATGATTCCTTCTAATTTACGCCTGAAACGAGCACCAAAATAGTTAGACATATAATCCGCCCTTATCTCAAAGTAAACGAGAGCTTCTTCTTAACTGGTTACACTAAAATAATATATTTGCATAACAGATAACTCATCTGTAATATGATTATAACTAAATGAAACGTTCAGTTTATACTATGAGTTACAAAACGGCAGTGCAAGTACCGTTCTTTATCGATCGTCAAATTCGCTAAAACGCCATAGAATCGATCACAGCTAGTACTGAAAAAATGGCATATTATCGAATTTGACGACCTCAACTGTCAATTTGACGATCGCTAAAAGAACGGTACTTGCACCCCTGGTGACTAGAAAACTGTGTTGAATTCGTTTTAAAATTGTGACGTAACGTAAAAATGGTTGAAGTGACTTTTCCGTCCTATGCAAGTAAGTGTAAGTTTTTATTTGCTCACGTCAGATAAATCATACTAATATTATAAATGCGAAAGTGTTTGTTTGTTCCTCTTTCACGCTGCAACGGAACATCGGATCGACCTAATTTTTTGCATGGGTATAGTTCAAGAGCCAGAGAGTGACATAGGCTACTTTTCATCATCATCATCACCATCACCATTTTTCATCACTACGCGGGTGAAACCTCGGGGCGCAGCTAGTTAAGTAATAAGAAATCTATGGCAATAGTTGACACATTTTATTTTAGTTATACATACGTATCTAAATCTCCAGTTGCTTGATTTCTTCCTATGCGTCAGTCTGACGATGATGTCGGTCACGCGTATGTAGAAATATATACGCGCGCATCATTATTTTGCAAACTAAGATATGTTTTACACGTAGATAGCTTGTGTCCGGCACCATATTGACTAGACGAATGCAAGGCTGCCTACTACGTTCAGCCGTCTCTCAGTCACGCACTCCGAGTGTCCACAACAAATTGTATGTTTATTTTTTTCTAACAACAGATATAGTGTAAAAAGTCTTTCATATTCTTTCCCTTATTTCACAAAATTTACATATACATGCGTAGGTAAGCTATGCTATGTTTATATGCTGCGCTTAGTCAGTTTTTAAAGCCGTGTTCTTCGCCTATAACTGCATAACAACGTCTCTATTATTACACCTCACTGATTTTAATATTCTACTTCGTTGATAATCAGTGTAGCATTGTGGTGTTTTAACCGACTTCAAAAAAAGAATTTCAGTTTCTATATAGGTTCTCAATAAAAATAAAATAAAATTTTGTTAACGCAGACCTCTATCATGTATAAACCTATTTAGTAAATTTTTTTTACCATATTTTTTTCTGATGGGTCCCATAGAAATTTCATCAATCGGTTCAGTTGTTTGGTTTTTAAATCAAAATAGCTGGAAAAAATATTATGTCGTCCAAGTAAACGAAATTGCGTATATAGGTAACTAGCTGACCTGACAGACGTTGTCCTGTCTTAGAACTGTCAAACACGCAAAGTCAAAATTGTAAACCTAATTTTTCTTACACCTTGGGTTACATTATTGGAGTTTTAGTTAGGATTCCTATTTTTTTTAAATTTAATATAGCCTATGTTACCTGGGGATAGTGTAGCTTCCCAACAGTGAAAGAATTTTTCAAATCGGTTCAGTAGTTTCGGAGCCTATTCAATGCAAACAAACAATCAAATTTTTCCTCTTTATAATATTAGTATAGATTACAAATTTTGAAGTCGGTTTATTAAAGTTATATGATTATTAACGGGATATTTACCGTGGTAAGGTTATGGAATGAGCGCCCGATATTTCGACGCAGTTACATGCACCATGTTCACGGGAAGACGTATGTTCACGGGAAGACATGTGACATGTATGTTCACGGGATGGTGCATGTAACTGCGTCGAAATATCGGGCGCTCATTCCACAACCTTACCACGGTAAATATCCCGTAAAAAATCATATATCTTTAGTGAACAACCGTGATAGTTTAAAACAGTGTTTCGGTTTATTAAATTTATAAAACTATATAGAAAACAATGTGTTTTCGTACGCGAGACCGAAGTCGGCGACCGACGTCATAAGAAATCAAGTTCAAGCCATGTATTGTCGTACTGTAGTTACGTATGTCCATGACGTGATTACAATAACGCCTACTGGCGTCACGGTAGCTGTCAGTAATGATAGACGGGGCTGTAGGTATTTCATTACAAACAAGCCTTCCAAGACATAGTGAGGTTCATGAAATATGGGTTTAGAGTGCTTTTCATGTTTGAAGTCCCCCAGACGCGGCGCTGTCATCGCGTATCAATCACTATCAGTATCATTTCTCGAGTAGAACTTTAACAGCTTTTGGCATCGTACACGACTCTTTAACGATGGAAAATTAATAAAAATCTCACTAGCGTCCAAACACAGTAACAACACCTGACAACTACAACATGGGAATTTAGTTCCGCTGTTTGCCGTGGGACTTCTTTCATGAAAAGGACTTTATCAATACTTTGATATGTTATGCTTATTTTTAGGTGGTATGGTTTTTGGGTGGTTTCTCATAAAAGCCGTTAGAAAAATTGGGCACTAAAAGACGACGCACAAAGCCCAAATAAATTTACATAAACTACTATTTAGATACATGGCTTGTTAATAAACCATGGTTTTTTAATAAACCGTTTAAGGCTTGGCTTGGCTAGGTTTGCGAGCACTCTTGGACTAGCGACATTTACCAAAACAATTTCATTAAATGCGCATGGAACTCAACCGTAATATCGTAATGCACCATGAGAAAGTCAATTTTAAACTTTTACAAAATGGGGTAATTATTAACTTCGATTATGGTTTATTTGGCGCTTATGGCCGACTCGGAGCATTTGCGCTTTATAATCTGACGGCACACGGTTCAAACCTCGGCCCTGCCATCAATGACATAATATACATATATTCATCATCATAGTCAGCCTTTTAACAGTCCACTGCTGGACTTTTAGCCTACCCCCGAAAGGGTGATTGGGCCATATCCACCACGCTGGCCCAGTGTGGATTGGTGGATTCACATACGCCTTTGAATTCCTTCTCCGTACGTATGCAGGTTTCCTCACGATGTTTTCCTTCACCGAAAAGCCAGTGGTATGAAAATCCGTACATAAGCTCCAAAAAGTTCATTGGTACGGGCCCGGGGTTTGAACCCGCGACCTCACGCTTTGAAGTCTAGCGGTCTCCCAAATGAGCTACCACTGCTTTTCTAGTGGTAATATACATATATTATGCATCATCAACAACGGTGAAGGAAAACATCATGAGGAAACAGGCATGTCCAAGAACCTCAAAAGTTCAAAGACAAATGACATTCACCAACATGCACTGGGTCAGCATGGTGGTCCATCCTCTCTTTCCGAGAGAAGGCCTGTGTTCCAGCAGTGGGAACATGATAGGCTGATAATGATGATGATGGTTTATTTAATTTTCCGTTTCAGGTCATGAGCCAACGTCCAAGCTCACCCCGATGCAAGAGATCGAAGATGCTTACAGAGCCTGTTCTTTCGGAAGGTTCCACTACAAGCTGATCTGTGTAGGGTTCTTGGGAAGCATCGCTGGTGCCCTAGTGTCTCACACCACGTCCTACCTTCTGCCAACAGCCGAATGTGATTTAAACATGGATTTGGTGCAGAAGGGAATGTTGAACGCTGCACCTTATGTGGGTAAGAAAGACATTGCATTCTGTTTCGCCTCCACACTGACTTCGAAAATTGATGAAATGTGTTTTCTTACTTTTTAACCTGCGATGCAAAATGAGGGGTTTTATAAGTTTAACGTGTGTATCTGTGAGTCTGTCTGTGGCATCGGAGCTCTCAAACGGCTGAACCGATTTTGATTGGTTGGTTTTTTTGTTTAAAAGGTGATTTATAAAAAAATAAAGAAGAAAAGATTAGAAAAAAAAAAAAAAATGATCGAGTGTTTTTAGCTATGATTCATTAATTGTTAGCTCTTTTATCGAGGTTAAAAAAATATTCTAACTTACTTGCTGCTTGCTCGGAAAAAAATATGGAAGTGTTACACCTACAGTTTCCCTTTAGTAATTACACCCTCTTAGTCGTCCATTTGATGACATTTTGATCATCTCGTTTGCAGTTGTGTGCTGCTCAATATTGAAGTGTGCGTTTGTAGAACTAGTAAGAATATGTCACTGTGTGCAATACGTGTTTACCCCCTTAAATTTTTGGCAGCCTTTTTTCGGTACAAGCTCGAGTTTGAGGCAAATCCAAACTATATGAGATCAAAGTGCTAAAGTTAAGAGTTTGACCAAATCAGTTTACAAGTCGGTGTCGAGTAGATGAGTTGTGCGGTGGCTAACGTTTTAAAATGATCTTTATTCTTACCACAGAATACATATAAGTACAAGTACAGAAGATTACCTCCGCAAAGTCGTTTAAATAAATAGCGACTCTTGCTACTACACAATAAAGTGCAATTCAAGATATGTGAACGCTAACTACCTACCTACAGCTATTAACCTAGAAGCCTATTGCCTATTACCTATTGCCTCTCTACCTATCGCATAACTATTGTCGCGTTATCTCTGTCTATCGCGCGGCAAGTCCGACAAGTCGGTTACTTGTAGCTTCAGTTGCAGAGTGTGCCAGGTCTGTTTTTTACACTGATTTGATTTGGGGCCTATTAGCTCTTCATTGAAGGAGCAGAAATTAAAACTCTGTAACAGATATTGCACCCGTTTCGTTTGAATAGCAATAAACTAAAATTCTAGAATTTTACACATAGTTGCGAAACCAGAGAAGCTCAAAGAGCGCTGGTCAAACTCGAGCTAAGTACTTCAAAGATTACGGTCGACATCACAAGAACAAGCCGAAGGACTATCTCACGTTAAATTCCTTGCTTTAGCCGAGGGGTGAAAGGTTAGACAAGTGACGACGGTAGCCTCGGATGCCTCGAATAGACCACACTACCGCAGTATCCCTAGCGGGAGGACTGAAAGCGGTAGAGGTTTAGCGGTATCTACCTGCTGCATCATATCAATATTTTAAGTAGTGAACTGTCAAACATCGCTTTATACCAACAAGAGAAAATTAAAGAGATGTACATAGAGGAAAAGCGATGACTCTCAACAAATTAACTTTTTAGGGTTCCGTACCTCAAAAGGAAAAAACGGAACCCTTATAGGATCACTTCGTTGTCCGTCTGTCTGTCCGTCTGTCTGTCCGTCTGTCCGTCTGTCCGTCTGTCCGTCTGTCCGTCTGTCCGTCTGTCCGTCTGTCCGTCTGTCCGTCTGTCCGTCTGTCCGTCTGTCCGTCTATCCGTCTGTCCGTCTGTCCGTCTGTCCGTCTGTCCGTCTGTCCGCCTGTCAAGACAATTTTTCTCAAGAACGCGTAAAGGTATCAAGTTGAAATTTATATCAAATACTTGGATCTACGCTTTCTATCGGCTGTAAAAAAATAAAAGTTGTAAGTTCGTTATAGTTAACGCAATCAAAAGATATGAACGTTTATGTCGCATATTTTGCGATTTCACAGGGAAATCAAAACCTATAGGGTACTTTCCGTTGACCTAGAATCATGAAATTTGGCAACGGTAAGGTCTTATAGCACATATATAGGAATAAATCTGAAAGTTACAAATTTGAAGTTATATCATTTAAAAATAATTATTTTGCTATTACAAACTTACATTTTGTAGTTGGAATGTATAGACGAACTTTAAAGTCAACTACAAAGTTAAGTTTGTCTTTCAATATTTAAACTTTTTTTTGTTTTTTTTTGGACTCGCGCTCTGAGGGTTCTGTCCAACGGAACCCTCAGAGCACGAGTTCTACTCGTACTTGACCGGTTTTTTTTTAGGACTTGCGCTTTGGATTCTACTAAAGAAATTGTCTTTAAATTGTAATTGTTGCGATTTTAATTGTCAAATAACTGCCTCAAAATTGACAGTTTTTAATATTTTTCTATACTAAGTTGTAATATTAGATGGTTGTATTTTTTTAGTATAAAAAAATATTTAAAACTGTCAATTTTGAGGCAGTTATTTAACAATTAAAATTGCAAGAATTACAATTAAAAGACAATTTCTTTAGTAGAATCGAGGCCCTGAGGGTTCTGTCCAACGGAACCCTCAGAGCACGAGTCCTACTCGTACTTGTCCGGTTTTTTGTTATCATTTAGGTAATTATCGTTACATTCTGCAATCAAACTGTGATGTCTTAACAAATTTATATACACTTTCGTATAAAAATAGAGAATACTATTCTAGATTAGCAGCAAAGAAAGTCTGTTGTTTTGAAGTATGAATAAAATAATGTATGTAGTTAAAATTATAATAAATTTGGATGTTTTTTTTTTAAATTATTTGTAAAGAGTCAACAATTTACTTTCGTAAAGTGAGACTTGTACGTTTAATGGATTCATGATAGTTAAAGGATAAAAAAAAGAATCATCAAACTAGGACTGCTGAGTAAACTTATGCGTAAACACATACGCATACATTTTTTTAAATAAGCTTCGATTAGAGAACCTCTTCCTTTTTTCATCAGTTAAAATGTAATCTTAAAAGTAAGTTTTCCGGTATTTCTTGGAAAGTGTTGTTTCATACGCCATTTGGACATGAGTATGGGAAATAAATATTAATACATTACCAAACAACTGCTGTATCGGTTATACAGTCCTCGCTTGGATGTATCATATTTCAAGATACATTTTGTATCTATCAATATAAATTCTTGTAGCAGAACATCAAATACGCCCTTCAATCCCAATTTACAGACCCGACGATTTATTTAAAAACATTCTACATGCCAAGCCAAGGTCGTCAAGGTTAACCCGATAAAACGCAAGATGCGCAATGTCTTTTAAATGTTTGAAAACATACAACAACAAAAAGAGTTGGTAGAGTGAGTCAGTCTTTTTTACGTCAATCACTTAGGAAAGTATAATATATTAAATATTATATTATTAATTTTTTAACGTTTTTTTTTTGTCGTTCATGTACTTTTTGCAATAACACAATTGATCAAAGCTGTATGATTAGTTACTTGCTGCTGGCCATAAGACTTACATTGACTAAAATTTTACTTGTATTTGTAATTGGCATATGCACAAGATCAGCGACGCCAAAATTCTCTTAGGTAAAAAAAGGTGGCAAGAAAAAAAAGTATTTTTATGTTTTTATCTGTAGTTTTCTATCATTTTCACTAACACTTACAATCTAAAACGTTTTTCAGTTTTCTGTAAAGGTAAGAGCATGGTTGTGGTTATTACTTGTCCGGTATGTTGCAGGCTCAAGGGTTAACCACATTCTGGCGGCACCCGAAACAAATATACGCCATAAGTGGACCCGAGCATTCAATACCGGCTCATCTACTGCGATTGATGGGCCTTTTTGCGAAGGATCGTATGAATATTCAGGCAGGATGATAAATGAAGGCAGTGCCCTGGGTCATGTGACTTCGCAAATACGAGCATAATACGCCAGAGTACTTAGCCGCTCTGAACGTATTAAGCTTCCTCTAGCTTGCCTCACTTCTAGCTTATTGACGCTACGATGCGTTTTGTGCACAGAATAATTAATGAGCACAAAATCCATCAAGTGATTTAGAAAGCGTACAAGGCTGCATGAAGCTGCCTTTCAAATAGTATGTAGCCTTTGGAGCCTTTTACAGATCCTTAGTACAGTAAAATAGTGTATAACCATGGTATAACCCTGCAATTTTCCGTCCTGTCAAAAATCAGCTGTTTCGTTCTGGTAACAACAATTTTAGCATTGAGTAAAGAATGTGTTTGTGTAAGAATGTATATGTATGTATGTATGTATGTGTTGTGTGAATGTATTTTTATGTTATCCTTGTTTTGTGGTGTTTTAATAAAGAGTTTTTGTATTGTATTGTATTGTATTGTATCAGTCATGTTTAATTTTTTTATGCTAAATTAGCACTACTTCTATGCTGTAGTCCCTTTTCTGCTGTGCTTTTCTGAGGTTTTGTGACTATAACTTTGTGACTGTCAAGTTGTTGTTTCGACTTTGAAAGGGAGTTGATGTGCAAGGAAGTTCGAATACAGATTATTTATTTATTTCATGACCATGTATACCGAGTTCTTCAGTTAAAATAATATTTGGGTTAACAAGATATTAAATAACGTCAACAAGTCATAGTAACAGTCATAGTTAAGCAAAGTAAGTCAACGGTAAGTATTGTCAAAAGAAAAAAGTTTTCATTTCAAGATTTTTTGCCAAGGTGTATGTAGGTAAGTACTTACCTTCATATGCCGATGTCATTCAAATTATTGACCAAAGCTAAGGTACTGTTCCAGCGCAAAACAGCAACGGTCCCTATTTCACATGCCGGAAACTGTCCAAAGTTACGTCAGGGGTATGTGATACGGCGTTCAAAGGCCCTGTTTTAGCACCAAAGCCTGACGCGAGAGTTCTCGAATAAAAAGAACGCCTTGATGTGTGTGTAACCAACCAGTGTTTACGATTTTTTGCGGATACGAGTACATTCTGCTTTTTGTCATGTTGATAAACTGTACCTATAAAGTAAACCCGACAAAAGAGCTGATGATCTTCAAATGGTTGAACAGATTCTCTTGAATAGATTCTTGCTAAGAACACTCTCGATCAAGTCTCTTAACTCTTTCCAAACAAAAAACTCAATCAAAATCGGTCCATCCATTTGAGAGCTATGCCACAAACAGATAAACATAATAATTACATTAAACTTATATAACACTCCTCTGTTTATAATCAGCTAAGTATCAGCTTGAGGCATCCTTAGTTCGGACTAAGTTTCTTGGCGCGCAGGGTCCGGCCCAGCCCCAACACCATCTTAAACGTATTTGCAAATAGGTTTGACTGTCAGTACATGAACCATTGCTCAATGGTGCATGTACTGACTAACAAGCAAATGGTGAAAGGTGTGTATTAGGTGTGTGTTAGTTTAGCTCTATTTTATAAATATTAAATATGTACCTAATTTATTTTAAATTTTATGTTTTTATTGTTTTATTTAATATTTGTATGATCTAATTGTCGATCGAAATAAATGAATTTGAATTGAATTGAATTAGTCTTGAGCATCGACGTAAAGTTGCTAGTCTATCGGTTTTTTATTGGATACATTTCATCGGAGAGTGTTCATCGGATCTGCACGATCTAATTCCCTCTGCCTATTTTACTATCGGACTGCCAAAGCGGGCACGAAAAATCGCCACCGCTTTGTGGTTCATATTCCGAAAACCCGTACGAAGGGCTTTGATTACACATTTATTGTGCGAACTGCTAGTCTGTGGAATGCGCTGCCTGAATGGGTGTTCCCCGATGGTAACAATCTGGGTGTCTTCAAATCACGAGTGAATCGGTTTCTTCTTCTCCCATTCGGCCAAACCTTTGCGCTCATCTCTACTTTAATTCGAAAAGTACCTCCTCAATATAAGTTAGACTTTGTAACCTTATTTACCTTCGTATTTCAGGCATGTTCGTCACGTCACTGATCGCAGGGTTCCTGGCGGATAATTTTGGAAGGAAGTTGTTTTTAAAAGTGGGTTTTGGAGGCATGTTTGTATTTTGTGTAGTGGCGGGTACAAGTCAGACGTATGAACTGCTGGTAACGGCAAAGTTCTTTGAAGGCATGCTGTAAGTATTGGAATATTCCTTCTTTCTTTCCTTAGTAGACTCATTACTTAGCGTTGCAATAATCCCAACTGGTAACGTTATTTCAAATCAATTAATTTGTTTGCTATAACTACACAATAATGTAGGTAATTAATTTAGATAGCCCGTTGGTCCAGTTGGTAGTGAACCTACCTTCTGAGCCTGAGGGCGTGGGTTCGATTCCCACGTAGGACAAACATTTGTGTGATGAACATTTGTGTTTGTTCTATATCCAGGTGTTAATATATATTTAAGTATGTATTTAAAAACTATATTATGTATGTCTTATGTAAATTTCTGGGAATAAAACCTCGCAAAGCATGTCCTAATTTCCCTCAATAAAACATCTGACACTTCAGATGTTTTATTGCGAGGTTTTTCCCCAGAAATGAATTAATAAGGAAATGACCAAAATTGCATTCCCGAGGTTTTCACTCTAAGGTGACGAAACGGAGTTGGCTGACAGAATAAAGATATTTATTTTCCCAGGTGTAAGGTACGAAAAATTTGACACGCTTAGTTCTCATACAGTTTGGACCACTGGTGATGTCTACTTAGATATAGGTCAGTGGTCATAGACTGTTTGTCTGGTTTGAGGTCTACGCCAAGTGATATATTCTGTAGATAGTTCTTGTACTTATTTGAATTCATTTTCAGTTTCTCCACATCAATAAGTGCCCACGTGATATTCCTATCAGAATTCTGCCATAAAGGCATTAGAGACCGAATGATGCTCTGCCAGGCTTTCTTCTTGGCGTTGGCTCAAATCATCTCACCAGCTATGGCCTTGGCGATCCTCACTCAGGATTGGACATGGTCAGCGTTTGACGGGCGCTTTGGTAAGGGATATATTAAGCTATTATGATTAAGTTGCCTATAAGAGATTGTTCTTTGCGATTTGGTTCAACATTCACATTGCGTACTGCCGAAGAATAGAACTAACTGCCGTCATCCTTGTTTCCTGAGAACAACAATCTAAGCATCTTTAAAACTAGAGTGAAATAGATTTCTCCCAAATCAAAGCGCTCCAGTCACGTTCTAGGGCTTATAGTTTTTGAATCAAAGTTAGGTTAAGGTGTAGATTGTTACGGAACGGTACTGCTTAAAAAAGTTGCTGAATTTGCAAATCTTTAAATACCACAGTTTAATTTCAGATACTTGAAATCTCGATTGATCTGGTGCAAAATAATTTGGACTACATTGCCATACAAAGAAGATATAATTCATCTTCTGCTTAGATCTTTGCTGTGGTAGGATTTTTATCTATTTACGACTTTATTCTATTTGTATTCAGTGAAACTAATAACATTTTAAATTATATTGCAGTACTCCACGCGTGGAATTTCTACCTTTTCGCGATGTCTCTCTGGTCACTTGGGGCCTGCATCCTTTACTTCACATTGCCGGAGACTCCAAAATATCTAGTAGCAAAACAGAAATACGACGAAGCAAGAGACATTTTGATAAAAATGTACAAAGAAAATACTGGAAATCCAGCTGAAACTTATCCGGTTAGCCGTTTCTTGCTATTTGAGGTATTTTCGCTTCCTGTAAGAAGCTAAAGGCACATTTAAGAGCAAAACTACAATGTATTTTTAAATTGAGTTTAAGCCGATTTACAGTTTTGTTTCGGCCAGCAGTTTATTTTTTATTTTTAGCTGGATGCGTTCCGTGGACCCGGGTATGAACCACAGGAGGATGGACAGCAGCGTCATTATTACACGGTGAACGTACTGCGATCCCCAAGCCGCCTGTCAAGTGAGAGGTTTACGGCAACACCCCTCTCTAAGAGAGAGGCCTTTGTTCAGCAGTGGATGTTTAATGGCTGATGTGTGATGTGCGTTCCACGGACTTTGCTAGCGATTTGATTGTTTTCTCGCATTTTCCCCTAATGCTATATTATAACTTCCAGTACATAAATATTTGGAAAAACATTCCAAGTCAAGAGCCAGCAGAGAAAAACAAAGGATTCAAACAACGGATAGCAGTGGGGCTGCAGAACGCGAAACCACTGTTCCATAAGCCATTGATTGTTTATGTAACCATGTTGGGACTGATCTCGTTTTTTGTGCTCGCATTGTAAGTTCATTTTAAGGTAGGTATCGCAACGCACTGACAATGCCCCGGGTATTGTAGGTGTCTATAGGCAGCGGTGACCACTTACCATCAGGTGGCCCGTTGCTTGTTTGCCACTTATTCTATAAAAAAAAAAGGTATGTAATGAAGGCATATTTCAGTATAGTGTAGTTTACACATGTCATACTTAGTATTTTTTTCTTTTTCCTTTTTTTTGGTAAGGAAATATAAAAAAATAATCATTAAAAAAAATTTAATGTCAGTTAAAAAGCAGTACAAATATTGGTTACAATTTTATTTTGATTCAAATAAGTTTTAAAACATAAAAAACGGTATATAACTATTAATTAATAATGTACTAGAATTAATGTTTAAATAATTTTTACGTATGATGACTTGTTTGATTTAAAACGATATTTTATTGAACAATTAGAATGTTATTTTCCTTATTCGTCCAATCATCAATCTGCAATCATTCGATATCTTCAAAATTTTTGAAATACGTGAAAGCAATGGACGACTTTCAAGGTGAATGAATGGTAGGCGAGAGAAATTTTAATAGGATCTGCAAGCGGCTTTTTCTTTAACTTATTTGTGGCAGACTTAGAAAGAATTTGTGAAACTTCAATGATATTTAGTTGTTAAAAAATTCAAATAAGGTAAAAAAAAAACAAAGGAGTCAAATGGTTCCTAATTTTCAGATACAACGTAGTACGTCTTTGGTTTCCTCAACTCTCCACCATTGTCGAACACTACAAGATAGACTCCGAAAACGATATGTGCATGATGCTGGATATTTACACAAGTGATCTGAAAACTAGAAGCAACACCACGGCTTCGGATGTCTGTGTTCCGGTGAGTAGGTACTGCAGACCAAGTTTGGATTAGAGTTTACTTATTCATAGAGCAATGTAATAGCCCTAACAGACGTGTGGATTTGGTTGACCTCAACCGCCGTCTGACCAACGGAAGAGACAGAGATAGAAATATTATATCTTTCTCACTCTTTCTCTCCCGTTGGTTGGACGGCGGTCCGTCAACCAAATCCACGTGTAAGACAGTGATAAATATTAGGCAGAAACTAAAACAGCTTTGAATTGAATGAAACAGGTTAGATTTTTTTAAAGATACATTGACGTAGCTGGTTTTTTTGTTCGCCTATAACACTGAATGACGTTACCATTAAATAAACTCATTTTGCTTGAGAGTTCCCCGAAAGTTCAGTACTGTTAATATTGAGTGCCTAAGATAGTGATGCCATAAACATACGCCATCTTCTACGAGTGTTTAAGAGCGAATTCATAATAAGATTTAAAAAAAAAACTTTTTTGGATATTAGTAGTTGATGTATTTAGTAATAAAAAGAACATCGTAAAAAAAAAACTAAAAACTAAAAAAAAAAGTTTAAAGTTTAATTATCAAGCGTGTTGCGAAAAAGTTACTGTAGCCATAGCCAGATATTCATCATCATCATCATTTCAGCCATAGGACGTCCACTGCTGGACTTAGGATCCCCCTTTAACCTCCACCCTGAACGACAACCTGCCTTTTGCATCCACTGGATGCCCGCGACTCTCACAATGTTGTCTTCCGGTTCGTGGTCTCCACTCAAGAACCTTTCTTCCCCATCGGTTATCGGTTCTTCGAGCGATGTGGCCTGCTCATTGCCACTTCAACTTGCAAATTTTAACATGCAAGGTTGTGCGTGTCAAACCTCGATTTTTGAGGTTTGTCTCATATTTCTCATATTGGCATATCTTGAAACGGCATGAAATTTATTATTCATGAAATAACCCTCAGCATCGATTTCAACTTATTGTGTTAGGTTTCTCGCATCAAAATAGTTCGTAACACAAAAATTTATGACAATCTTTGCAAACAAGTTTATCTTCGCTCAGAAGCAGAATACCTAGTAAAACTGATTCGGTCTAGTTTTCGATCAAACACATTTCAACTTTACGTACTATCTGAAACCATAATAATAATTCATGCTATCGAGATGGACTCTTATCAAATAACGCTGGGAGAAGATAGAAACACAAAATAGAAACAGGAAGTGACAGTGAAAGAGTATAATTGGTGTTAAATTTACTTCTAAACATGGCTGTCTGGTATTGAAGTCCGAATAATTTTCACAAGTCCGCTAACCGCGCTTATTGTCAACCTCCAAAATTGCTGAAAAATTTGTCAGTTCTCAAAACAGGTTATAAAGTGAATCGTGGAAAAGTGCACCCGCCGTTCATCATGAAATAGAAAACACATAAGCGAGAGGTCAAAAGGTCACTCCTAAAATTGCCATCTCTATTTGGGATCTGTTCTGTGGTTGTTGTCAAATAGGATTGATTCAGTTCTGTCTTTGGGCAAACAAGTACAAATAGATTGGAACTGTGACTGATTCAGAGACTTGGCAGTTGGAACCAGACATATTGGCACTATTGTCTAAGCTGTGATATTATTTAGGTCATGACTTATGGCTCTATCTCGTCCATACTCTACGATAATGTTAAACAATGTAAAAATTCCGTCTATACGAAAATAACACAGAAATATTGCTGTTTTAACAAAAATCTCGTCGCTACTCTACGGTATAAGCTGTGATATTATTTAGGTCATGACTTAGAGCTCTCTATCTCGTCCCTACTCTACAATAATATTGAACAATGTAAAATTTTTGTCACTGCGAAAATATCACAGAAAAATTGCTGGTTTCATAAAAGTTTTGTACTATATTATATATCTGATATTTTATAAAGCCAGCTCTAAATATAAAAAGGCACTAGGGAGCTTAACTTCTATAGGGTAGGCGTTTCACAACTCATCTGATGTTAAGTGAAGACAGTGGTTGAAGATGGTAAACTTACCTGGCTTGGAAAGGGAAGCTTTCCAGAAAGCTGGATTTGCACGCCACAGGCGTGGAAATCCAGCACGCTATCCCTTGTGTTAGTTCTTGAAATAGCACCATCTTTATTATTTGACTATTAACATGACATTCAAATGTTAGTGAAAAAAACAAGCTTTTCTTCAAATGCCGTAAACGGACCATTTTCATTTTAAATCTGTTTATTTTAAATATGGGGTTTTGTCATACAATTACTAGGCCACTCCGTTAAGCTAAAGGTAGGTATCAAATTAAACACACAAACAGTAAAAACTCCCACACGCACTTATAACCTATGTATAAAAAGTACATTTGTACACGTTATATTATATAATTATTATCTACTCTAAATAAATAAAATGCTACTAGCGAAGCATCACAGAAATTAATAATATAGCATATTTTGTCTTTTGTTGGATTTTTCATTATAATTATTGTAAATTACTTTGTTTTGAATGTGATTGAGGTATGTACCTACTTGTACGCGCACCTGTGCGGTGCGTGACGTCACTTGCCGGCCTCATCGGAAGACCAGCGTCGTTTGACAACAAACGGCATTATGCTGAGCTGGGGCCGGTTTGTGGCAAAAGTCCAACTTTTTTTTTACTTTTAAATTTGTGTGTAGCTCTAAGTGTGTATGGATTTTTGTTACAAATAAAATATTGTCTATTGTCTATTTGTATCAGCATCTTGGCTTCTCTGGAACTAGGTGCTGACAAGCTTTTAGCTGTATCAAAGAAAATGTAATCCGCCATGTCATGGTGAAACTTCGAACGGGTTATAATAATTGAATGCGTATACAACATTTCATGTCTGTGCTGCTAACCATTGAGAAGTTCCCTAGTCATGACTTAACTCTGAGAGCAGAAATCATATGTCATAAATATTAAAACCAGCTATCATAATGATATGCTTACACAAAGTTTCGTGTCTGTGCTGTTGACTGTTGAAGAATACCTATATCTGGAGCTAATCTTGTATGTTCATTCAAATCATGGTTGCCATAAAAATGAAGCTTGTCGGTATTTAATAGGATTTTCCACGGAGAGTGTGCAACGGAACTTCACGAACTTGTTCCCCCATCACCTTTTCATTACCGGACGTCCAGACGAACGGCAAGGCGTCACCCTTACTTGGTCGAAATGCCATTTATTCGCACCAGGCCTTTTGAGTCCTTTTTCTTAATTAGAACAGCCAAATAATGGAACGCCTTGCCCCTGTCTGTGTTTCCGCAGAATTACAATCTTGGAGTGTTCAAGTCTAGGGTTAACAGTTTATTACTGGGAAAACGTGCTCCATATTCGACCGCATCATCGCTTTTCATCAGGCAAGATCGCGGTCAAACGTTAGCTTAGTCCGATGTAAAGAAAAAATGCATTGTCATTGGAACTATACCATCATGTGAAAATTCAACTTCGTAGGATAAGAGAATGTGGTTTTAATTAAGCTTGCAAGATTTGACCTAAACAAATGAACTAATATACAAATATTGCAAGTTAATAAAAAGTTTATAAAATGTTTGCCAGTTAATACATAACATTAAATAAAAAACTGTATCCTCAAAAATCCATTCGTTTTCAGAACAAGGCAGGTACAGAAACGTATATAAACAGCATGATCATCGGGCTGGTGTGCCTGTCGCAGTACTTCATCACTGGAGTGCTGGTCAACAAGGTGGGAAAGAAGAATCTCCAAATCATTGCTGGACTTATAGGTGCGTTCATCATCTGCCTACCGCCACACGAGTACGTGGGTCCTACGGACGTGCTTCCCCCAGGCCATGTCTTAACGTGACTCGCGTGGAAGTCGCTAAACCGTATCCGGGTTCCGGACCTAAGTGGCCCGCTGCAGGTCTAACATGGGTAATAAGAAAAACAGGGGATATTCCGACACGGGTTCCGAACTGTGTGGCTGTAGTGCAACATAAAACATACAGCTTCTGCTGTCTTGTAAATCATCTTTATAAATAATACCTACAGATGCGTGTTATTTGAAATTTAGTATTATCATTTGTAGTTATTGAAATAATCATCAATTTTCCAGGTATTGGAATCACGTTAGGCCTGAGATGGGCTAACTCAAAGGTGGCCATAGTGGCTTTGTTCGCAGTAGATACCGCCATATTACAAGTCATGAAGAGTCTGAACCAAGCCATGGTTGTGGAGTTCTTTCCTACTAGCATAAGGTACGGCAATGAACAGTTATATAAATGTGGAAGAATGCAGAAAAAATATGTGAGGGTCCTTACCCAGAACAGTAAAGTTACGAATAATGCTTCTAGTGTTACAGTTGTCTCTAACCCTGGTTTAGCATTCCCACATACAGCCCAAGATCGGATTGTTTGCTTCAAATTTGCTAACACTTACTTGAGCTCGAGCCAGAAGTAGGTAATATAAAGTATGGTGACAGCCGGGGTAATAGAAGATGATAACTGCTTACCTGAAACAAAACAAAAAACATCACTTGCAGCGCTTGATATGTACGAGTCGATTTTCTCCACATGACTAAACCATGAAAGTCAACCATGTAGATACCACATCTAGACCTTTGGGGATTAAAAACACAAACGCCAAAATTGGCTTCTAACTTTTGCCGTGCGACAACAGACATGAGGCATACGACTGAATTCGACAGCGAAAACAAACAGTCCAAAAATGATCTGGTGTGTAAATGAGGAGAATATGTGGATTTGCGAGGCGATTAGCGGAGTGACTGCACGGCAAAAATCAAATATGTTAAGAAATTTTCCTTTAAGGACCTTGATTAAATTACAACAAAGGTGCACGTTCGAGAGCAAGATGCATGTATGTATTGATATGACTACCCTTCTCTAGGTGCGCAAGCTACGTGTGTAAAATGTTTAGAACCCAAATAGTAATAAATAACTTGGTTAAACCGCAGGACTTTCTGAGAAAACATCCTCCCAGACAAGAGCTAAACATTAGAAATTCTAATTTAAACTACCTTAGAATTCTATTCTAAGTTAGTTTAAATTCATAAACGTTAAAGTTAGACATAGCTCACGTCATAAGTTTTAGAGCATTGTTATTTGAAGTACTGTTATTTGTGCTGTGGCACTATCTTTCTATCTACAAAAGTGATGAAATAGGTACAAGTTTGTGTGGGAGTAAATCTGAATGATCTATAAAAATTATCGAAAAATCTTTAGAATAAATAGTCAAACATTCGGGGTGGCATGAAATCTGATATCAGTGAAACTACCGATTAAGACGAAATATGCTTCAAATTTGACGATTCGTCATCACGAATATTCAAAAGTAGACCTTTAAAATCGATTAATTGACATTATTTCTTTATGTTTAATAAATGTTCTTGAAATATTTTATTCAAATGTGGTCACCGATACACGATTAAAGAAATTTGGCTCTATAGAAAAAAAATCGTAAACTTTCCTAAAAAATACCCGTTTTTACGTTCCCTTCAATGGATTGAATCAACTTCATTCAGATCCTATAGAAGATATTTTTAGCAAAAAAAATTGTGTGTTATCCTAAAAATCATTCAAATACTTTAGTGGTCGCAGCTTTTTGTAAAAGCGTAAGATAAATATTGAAAATATTTGAACGCGCGCACGCCGCATTTCCGTCATACAAATGTACGGTTCTCTACCATTCCTACATTGGATTGAAATATAGAAGGAGACTTGCGTGGCTTGAAAGATGGCTATGACAACCCCAGCAGTATTCAAGCAGTAGACTTTTTGTTTGATGATAATGTTTTTAAAATATAAAACCCAAGAAATACATAGAAACCAACAGTGTAGTTCTAGAAAATATTCTCCAGCTTAAATTATACGAGAGACAGTTGGCAAACTAGAAGATGAAAACTAAGGCCTGACTGGAATGTTGTGCTTCGAGAGGAGTCTATATTATATTTTAGTGATATGAGTCTTTGTATCTACTTTGTTTTTTTTTTAACCTATACTGTCCCACTGCTGGACAAAGGTCTCCCCATTTCCTTCCACAAATCTTGGTCCTCCGCCACCTCTTGCCAACCTCTCCGGAATGAGTCAAGATCGTCACGCCAGCATTTTTTGGAAACGTTTTATGTTGTCTTATTTTAGGTCATTTGCCCTGGCATGCACTATGATGACTGGCCGCTTAGGTACACTGAGTGGCAACATTGGGTTCCCCATACTTCTCGACATGGGCTGCGTTGTCCCATTCTTCACAATGGCTGGGATGTTAATAGGTGTGTATGAACTTTTTATAGATGGAGTAGTAAATTTGAATAGGGTATCTCTGACGTTTTTTTAAATTCAATTTTAAAGTGGTATTTTGGTGCCAAATTTTTCATTTTTCGTAACAATGTGACTTTAATAATTTATGCATTTTGATCGATTTAGTTTAAAGCTGCCATGACGAAATTTGTGAATGAGGATATGTTTTATTTGGTTTTTTACCGACTTCGGAAAAGGAGGAAGGTTCTCAATTCGGCCCGTATTTTTTATGTATGTACAATCTGTAAACCAATTTGCGTGTTTTTTTTAATCATTTATAAGAAACTCACATAATTAAAAATTTCATTAATTTAGGCTTAGTAGTTTTTAATCCAGCTAGAATAATATGGATTATTTTGCTCAACCACCTACCAATTTCGCTACAATATTACAAACTGTAACTACAATAGTTGTGTTTAGGCGCTTTGTTCGATTCAAAACAAGGAGGTATTCATGGATGTGTAAATAGGTCGTAATGTTGTTTCACAACAAACAGGAACTAGAAAAAAAAAAGAAAAAAAAAATTGACCACTTTTTATAATTTTTGCAACTTTGGTCATTTTATTTTAAGTGTGTCCTACTTCCATAGTTAGCTTTAAATTATAAAAACAGTGTTATATCAAAATTGAATGTTTTATCGAGGATTAAAGTAACACTGATTTGAGCATTTTTCCCTGTTTTTGTCTTAAAAATTATGTCTGCGATGGCCAGGTATGCATAAATAACATATGATTTTTCTTAATTTTTGTATTTTTCTTTGTTTCAGTCGTAACCATTGTGACCATGTTTATGCCGAAGAAGAAACAACCACAGTAGGACGAAGACTTGGAAAACAATGGCTTTCAAGACTGTACAAAATTTAAATTGATAGAGAGTAAAAAGATAAATAAGATTTCCCTTAAATGTTTTAGAGAATTTAAAAATATGACAACCGGCAGAATTCTAACCTGTAGCATTTGGAAGCCAACACGACCGCAGCTTAGCGGATAGAGAGCTCGGGGTGTAAACCCGGATGGCACAGTTACGAATAGGTACTGCTAGACTTGCGACTGCTAGAATTTAGCGACCGTATAACATTTAAATAGTAAATTCTAAAGTGTCGTACAACAATTTAAATATAATAATTGGTTAAGAGTTAAAAGAAATAAAAAGAAGAAAGAAAAAGTTTTTTTTTTCGTAAGTAAACAAACAGAAGCAGATATAATAATAATATGATATAAACATGCAGTTTGGAATAGACAAGTGTAAAACCTTGTCTATTCAAGATCAATCAATCGTATTGCAACCGTATACGCTCAACACGGGTGAAGTTGTCGAACCCATGGAGGAAAACAGCTTCTACAAATATTTAGGACTCCAACAAGCACATCAGATATCCCACAATGACACGAAAAATGAGGTGACACGTAAGTTCCGACACAGACTTAACTCTATTCTAAAATCACAACTAAACGGCCGTAATATAGTAAAAGCGATTAACACATATGCCATACCAGTACTTACATACACATTTGGAATCATAAATTGGTCACAAACCGACCTTTTAAAACTACAACGGATAATTAATACTACAATGACGACCCACCGTAAACACCACCCGCGATCATGT
Organism: Agriopis aurantiaria; assembly: GCA_914767915.1. Taxonomy (NCBI): domain Eukaryota; kingdom Metazoa; phylum Arthropoda; class Insecta; order Lepidoptera; family Geometridae; genus Agriopis; species Agriopis aurantiaria. Next base: position 12,883,426 of record OU611999.1, read on the forward strand.
ATTCAACGACTAACACTGTCAAGACCTGATGGAGGAAGGGGGATTATTGATGTAACAAACCTTCACAATAAACAAATATATACACTCTGAAAATTCTTCCACGATCGTGCTGAAACATCCACCCTACATAAAGCAATAGCCCAAAATGACAAAAAATATACACCTCTAAACCTCTCAAACAATAACCCACAACGCAACGAGACTATCACTGATATTAAAGATAAGATGACCACATGGAAGCAAAAATCTTTACATGGAAGACATTACCAGGATCTGCAACAGCCTCATGTCGACAAAACAGCGTCGAACGCATGGCTGCAGCGAGGTGAGCTCTTCCCAGAGACTGAAGCTTTCATGTTGGCCATCCAGGATCAAGTTATTGATACACGTAACTACCAGAAACACATCATACGCAATCCAAATATAACTGACACCTGTAGACGATGCTGCAGTAGCTCTGAGACCATCCAACACATTACTGGAGCATGCAAAGCAATCGTCCAAACAGACTACAAGCATCGTCATGATCAGGTGGCAGCCATCATACATCAATACTTAGCACACAAATACAATTTAATAGATGAAAAAGTTCCGTATTACAAATACACACCGCAATCTGTTCTAGAAAATAACAACTATAGACTTTACTGGGATCGAACCATTATAACCGACAAAACAGTCCATTTCAATAGACCAGACGTCACAGTATTAGACAAGACTAACAAGACTGCTTATCTCATAGACATCGCCATCTGCAACACACACAATTTGCAAACAACACACACAGAAAAAATTGCAAAATACACGGACTTATCAATAGAGATCAAAACACAATGGCAAATCAATAGCACCAGGACAATACCAATAGTACTTTCAACCACAGGGGTTATTCCCAAAACTTTGCACACAAGTTTAGAAACGCTCAACATTCCAGATACAACTTACAAACTGCTACAAAAAGCAACAATACTAAACACGTGTAGGATAGTAAGGAAATTCTTATCATTAGAATAAAAGCACTTGGCTCCGGCCCGTGCAATTTTGACCTCCGTCGTTGGAGAGAAACGAAATACGTTTGAAAATAATAATAATAATAATAAAAACGCAGGGACGGCTTTATGGCGAGCCGTCGGTGAGTGGCGACACCGCGTACCCCGATTCCATGGGTCTAAAACCCCAGAGACCCAGACCCCTGGCTTGCCTTAACCGGCCGTCTGGGGGTGGAAACCGCAAGAGCTAAAAACCTAAGCTCCAGGGTGGAAGTGTTAAAGGGCATAACGCCGCTAGTAGCTCTTAGTGAAAGTGCAGCACACCTCTCGACACCCTAAGCCACCCACGTCAATGTTGCCCTTCCGGTGCCAATATGCGGCAGCCATTATGGGGGGCCCATTTAGTGAGTGGCAAGTCATCACCTGCCTAAGTATTTTGAAATGAGGCATAATTGGCAGGTGCCGTACCTCATACCATAGATCAGTTATCCCATCCACAAGTTGTTCACCTCAATAGCCTAGACGTTTTATAACCTATACCGTACAATAGTTTTATAATCCATTTTATACACATTCAATAATATGGTATTTTATATTCAACGGGGCCTCTTGGTGTTGGCTTCGGCCCCACCAATGCCTACCAAATGTCCGGGCTAGACCCGTGTTTATATTGAAATAAAGTGTTATAATAATAATAATAAATCTTTATTTTATAAGTTGGTCCTAAATCTAATGTACATTGATCTTAATAATTTTAATCTTATTTAACAGTTTTAAGACCTGTGTGTTTTGACTATTTCGATACCTATATGTATGAGAAGCGACAGCTATTTGGAATTAATTGGCCATTGTGAAATCACGATATATTCTTATAATATACAAGAGTCTTATAACATAGATAGTAAATAAATAAAAAAAGGTTTTGAAAACAGAATTAAGTTTAACGACTGAATAACATTTCATACATCAGTAATTTTGACAAGTAATTAGCTGATGACTTAACAACGTTGTTTTATCGGAGTTGTGTGACCCCAGCACTACAGTGATATTTATATTATCGTGATTTTAAATGCCAATAATTTTGTGGTGTGAAAAATAAAAAATATTTATAATTATTTACTTTTAAAATAATAGGTAGTTTATTAAGATTTGTGAGCATATAGATCTTAAATAATAATAGGTATAATAAAATTGTTCCTGTATAATTAAGAAATATATATTATTTAGTGTATTATTTATTTCCCGCTCGATATACAATCTGAAAGACTAGGTGTTTTTAGCTTTTGGACGACCGCGAGTTACAAATAAATAATATATAAATAAATATATAAATATAAATATATAATATAATTATGTGAAAACCACATCGGTTTCCACATGAAAACTGGCAAATTGGAGTTGAAACTGGATCGCATATCTAGTGAAAATAATATATTTACGTAATATTTTCCAAATTAATGTGTTGCGTCATAATTTAAAATTCCTGGAATTTCGGAGCTGACTGTAAATTCCCAAATTCCAGGAATTTAAACGAGAATTTGAAATACGATAACTTTGTAACCTATAATTAAATTTACGTTACTTACATAAATAATACGCGTTGCTATTTTCGTGAATGAAATGAGATCAACAACCTTAAAACAAAAGGTGCCTCTGATACAAAAATCTAGTAGCTCCACGAAAACAGAAACGATTGATAAACTTATCTTAGGCACACATTATTACAAATCCAGATTATCTTGGTCCCTCCATCTTTGAACTTTCGCAAAATTGTTATGAAAACCACATAAATATTATGCCATTTGCGTTTTTTTTTAATAAATAATAAATAAATAAATATTTGGGACACTTTTTGCACACACGGTCATCTGACCCCAAACTAAGCAAAGCTTGTGATATGGCTGCCAGAGACTGATATACATACATATATAGTTTTAAATACATACTTAAATAGATACTAACAACCAGATATAGAACAAACACAAATGTTTGTCCTACGTGGGAATCAAACCCACGCCCTCAGGCTCAGAAGGTAGGTTCACTACCAACTGGACCAATGGGCTATCTAAATAATAGGCTTGCGTTTGACCGCCATGCACCTCGCCCGATGTTAAGCGACGATGCGGTCTACGTTGGAGCACGCTTGCCTAGAAGAAACCGATTCACTCGTGATTTGAAGACACCCAGATTGTAAACATTGAAGAACACCCATACAGGCAGCGCATTCCACAGACTAGCAGTTCGCACAATAAATGTGTAATCAAAGCGCTTCGTACGGGTTTTTGGAATATGAACCATAAAGCGGTGACGATTTTTGCGTTCCACCTTTCTTGACTTAAGGTGCCAAAACGTAGACACACAGTTTTTTTTTCTCTTTTTTGTGTTGAACACTTACAGTTGGAGCAGTCCGCAACTTCGCATGTCACCCAGCGAGCTATGGAACAAGTTATGCTCAGCGTTTCATTAAGAGACCCGGAACGAAGTAATTCACCAGGGAACCAAAGTCATTAACATAGGTCAGCGTGTCAGGAAGCTGAAGCGTCAGTAGGACGGTCATATTTCTCGCTAAACCGATAACCGCTGCGGTAGAATTGTTCTGACGACAAACCGGCAAACGTAGCGTTCAATACCCTGAGACTGGATGGAATGATATTACACGTAACAGTAATGGCTGGAAGCGAAAAGGCAAATATCGCGCTTAGTGGCATGTGTTACAACTCCCAGCTTATCGCCGCCGTCAATAACGATAACTATGCTAAGTAATTCGTATAAATAAATGTAGGATATTAAGGTTCACCAATTAATCAGTTCAATTCAATAATTATTATTCCAGTTCATGATATTTTATTATTCAATAATGTTTGATCTTTAATTCTATCTATTTTATTATATTATTTCAATTAGCTTGATTGTAAATTATTAGATGCTGGTAACATTGTTGTGTTTGCACTGGCAACTGGAGGATATAGATGGTAACACTAGCAGAAGCGAGAGGCGTTGGTTTGAAATGTAATTCACTTTCGAGACGACCGTTGAATAAAACACAACTTGAAGAATCTGCGTGTTGTTCTTATCACCGCCAATCCCTGCGACATAACCATCGTAACACATGCCTTGGGAGAAGTCTTAGTCCGGAAATGGATTAGTAGCTGATTATGATGCTGATATATTTTATCCCATAACCATAGTCGATACGTCGTCAGATCAAACCCAAGTTTTGCCCTTACGCGAAACAGTGACAAATGTATGCCATATACGCCTGCAGAAAGAGATACGCGCGAGTCGGTACCCACTTAAATACTACAGAAGGTAAGCGACAAATTATAAATCTCCAGATCACTCAAGAATAATTTTAATTCAATATAAAACAAATTTACACTAAATGACATTATATTATTGACCAAGAATATGAAACAAACTAATTAACGAATCGTCGAAGAGTTCGTGATTCGGAAAAAAAACTAAAAACGTGTTTTAGAAGGCCTGGTTTTGCCGAATTATTCTATCGAGAAAAGTTTCAATCATGTAGTTCTATCTATCGAGAAAAGTTTCAATCATGTAGTTCTATCTATCGAGAAAAGTTTCAATCATGTAGTTCTATCTATCGAGAAAAGTTTCAGTCATGTTGTTCTATCTATCGAGAAAAGTTTTAATCATGTAGTTCTATTTATCGAGAAACGTTTCAATCATGTAGTTCTATCTATCGAGAAAAGTTTCAGTCATGTTGTTCTATCTATCGAGAAAAGTTTTAATCATGTAGTTCTATTTATCGAGAAACGTTTCAAAATGGCATGAAACTTATCTATATCCACAAATATTTATAACCAAAATATGGATTTGATGCTGTTTGCAATAACCATGCAAATTAATGCAACGCAACTCAAGTTGACAACATAATTATCAACTCACAATTTTATGTGTTACTTAATTATTATTTTTGGTATTTTTTGACATTTGAACCTTTTTATCGATAAGTTACCTAATTGACAAATTTATATTTTATAATTTACTTGACATTTGAATATTTAGTTTTTTTTTTTAATTTATCCAAATTACAACTATCATTACAGGGATGTCCTAATTCAATAGTGTATGTCAACATAATATAAACGTAGCTTAGAACACAATTAAACACAATAAATTTGTTAAACATTAAATTAATTTTTATTGTTAAAACAATTTTTAAATAAATTTGTAGTTTATATAAATTTATTGTCATTTGTTTGTATTATTGTTTCAATTTTATAGCTCGTCACACGCCTTGGCGTCGCTGTTATTGTGAAAAGTATATAATGTAATAATAAAATAAATATAGTAAAAAAAACTTAAATTTAAGAAGGATAATAAATATAAATGTGAAATATAAATAAAATAAACTTTTAGCACATTTGAGAATTTAAAACCGCGCGGCACACATAGTATTGAAACACAAAGTCGCAAACTTTACCTCTCTATGATAGCAGTGTAGATTGCAGGCCAATTTATATTGGTTCAGTAGCAAGGTCTAGATAATAATTTCGTCATAATTATAAAACGTGAGATGAATTATGTTTTCCAAGGGTAACAGCTGATATGTCTAGTTGTGTTACGTGTTACAAAGTGACGTTATTTTTAGCATTTTATGTGAAAGCAATTGTTAGGTGAAAATGAGTGAAATCAGTTTACCGGCTTTAGCTGAATCGGGTAAGTATTGATTTAAATTACTTAAAGTGATTATAGAAAATGCTTTTGCAATATTTTCTTTACATGCCATTTAAGATAAGACATCTGAAACTAATTCGCATGTTGGTTCAAACAAGTTTTCGTCCAAGGACAAATGACGTTAATACTGGCGTGTTTTCTGGCTCTACGCATATGCATTGCCATTCAGCGTGGTAATGCCGCCAGTATGCTGGGTGCGCTGCCAATTGGTAGTGGGCATTTGGATTGTCTTCAGATCTTCAATGGTCTATGGGCAGTCTAACTGTTTTTATAGTGTTGGTATTAGCTTTTATTTTGTTTTGTTAATAAAGGCACATGCCCATATAATGACAAAATATTTTGCTTGAGGTTGAAGTCAACGGAAAGAAGCAAAGCTTGAACTTTACTGGCTTTATGAAACGTAGAGTTAAGCCTTGTACTATGACTTCTTCTGTAGTTAAGTTTGGCTGTTTGGGAAAGCTTCATGGATAGCGCGATCTCTATTATTGATGACAGTATAACCTCTAGAAATATTATAAGATTAGCATTGGTACAGGTCAAGGAAAAATTCAATGCTAACTTAAACAATATATATCAAACTCAGTCCAAGATTTTTTCTCTGACAACTGCTATAAAAACTTAATTTAAACATTTTATTTTGATATTTCCCTGTAGTATCAGACAGTTACAATCTAAGATCAGACAAATATGGCAAATATGTATTAGATAATCGTTCGTGTTCAAATGTCTCCGTGTTTCTTTTTTCACTATAAACCGCTAAACCCCTCGACAAAAAATCTGCGCGTATGGCACATTTATTAATTTATCGCGCACGCTAAGAAACTTGATTGCACCGACACCAATGAACTAATCTACATGCAAAATAAGGGCAACAAGATCGTCTTCAGGGTGAGTTCGCCAAATGCGTTTGCACCTGTCACCACCGTTACACTATCGATAAAATACCGTACTTACACAGCTTGCACTGCGGTTGGACTCATGACGGCGACGATGTCGTCCATAATATCCATATCTCGCTGCATAAACATAAACATAATATATTGGTAAACCCTTATGAAAAAAAATCATGAGTGGTTCTGTCTTTGCTTCAGTGAAAACACTGTGCCGCAAAGACAGCGTCCTCCAAAGGTACAATGATAAATAGTTTTACAATATTCTGTTCATTATAATATATATATAGAAAAATATATATATATATATATATATATATCTATTGATTGTCTTGCACTACTACATTTGTACTCCCATATTATAATTTTTTTTTTTCTAAACAAAAATAAAATAATAATAATTATTATTATATTATAATGAATATGGGAGTACAAATGTAGTAGTGCAAGACAATCAATAGAAATTTATATTAATGATAAACCATTTTTTTAATATATTAAATAAAAACTATATATTATGATGCTACAGCTATAGGATGTTGTTAAATAATTTTTCAGTGTCTACATATTCGAAGTTATACAGCCAATTGTAGATATTATTTTTCAATATGAACTAGTAAATTATTAATATTAACCGTAACACTAATTTTATCCCATGTGGTGCCAATTATAACAAAATCTCGAAATTTATACTCAATGCGAAGCTGAAATTTATAGGTAGATCCCAAATGGGGCGTAGAGGTCTGCTAAACTAGTAGGAACACTCCAAACATTTTACGCAAGGGCCGATTTATGGGGTAAATGTGAGTTGAAAATGTAAGTACGCGTATGAACTAGCAGGCATCAGCTAATTCTACTAATAGAAAAAAAAAAAACTGGTTTGTTTGTTCCACTTTCACGCAGCTACAGAACAACAAATATACATGACACAGTATAATTTGTATCCCGAAAAAACTTACGGATCCTAAGGAAATGTCCAAACGGATGAAACAGGGCAGAGCTGGTAATGTATAAAAAAAATATAGCTCCTTTAATAACAGTTTCGTTCTCTAGTTTAACATACATATAAAACATTAAACCAATCTTACCTATTATGTAATATGCTCATTCCAAGGGTGGAGACATCGTGCGATACGAGTCTAAATTGCTTTCTCTTGTACGGCGTTAGATTAAATTAGATATAACTTTTAATTAAAAGTAGAAATTCAAATGTCTCTGGCACTTACCTTGTAAGATGGTATTAAACTGCTCAGGGATTTATGTAACTATTTAATTAATCTGCGTATATTCTATATACTTGTATTAATTTTGTAGTTATGTAAATACCTAAGCAGTTCTTACAAAGCTTAGAATGTGTTTTGTTTTTTCAGTCACTATTTTTATTGATTTGTTTAAGTACTATAAGGGTTACGCAGAAAACTAACTAAGCCAAAAGAGGTTCGTTGTACCTATATGTGTATCTATGGTTGTACTCATCATTAAGAATAACTTTTACTATGTGACGAACCCTGAAATCACGAAAAAAATATTAGCTGTTTCATACATTTTGTCGAGTGTCAATGACCGTTTTCTATGGAACATCTGATTTTTATCACGATTTCAGAGTTACTCTCGTATTAAAAGTTGTTCATACTGATATGTACAATGGCCCCCAATATTGATATTTTCAGCTCAGTACATTCTTTCCGCGTAACCCAGCATAGAGTTTTAAAACTGGTTTCTAGGTCAATCATTGATTGTTCTTTGAATGGGTGACCACATCTTTAGAATCTATCTTTAAAATATAGTGTTATTAAAAATAGATATGAATAAAATATTAAATTATAATATACTTTAGCGTTGTAAATTATAAATGCCATTGGGGTGGCAAAATTTTGGCAATAAATATAAATTGAAGAAAAAATAATAATTTACGAAACATTGACTCGAAACAAGAAGAAGCGGTGTAAAACTGGTTTCTAAGTCAATTGACTTAACTCATCTTTGGATGGGTGACCGACATTAATTGCTGAAACATCCGCGTTTCCTGTAATAAACTAGGTGGTTATTTAAAAAAGTAAAAATACTACGAAACTGATCTCTGTTATCATTTCACAATATTTTCACACAAGCCGCAATTAGCGTAATGTTATTTGTTTGCGTCTTTAAACGACGTGTTAAAGGCGTAACTCAAACAAAGTGAAAGACTCTGTTTACAATAAAGCCTAATCTATCTATATATATATAAAAAAATGAATCCCTATTTACCTTGGTCACGCCATAACTTGAGAACAACTTAATCGATTTCATTTTTTTTTAAGTTTTCTAATTCTTAGTAGAAAGTTATTACAGAAAGAAAAATTAAGAAAATTACGCAGAAAATTGGAAAATTAGAGAAAACTTAGACGCTTTTAACTTCGCGCGTTTGACAGTTCTAAGACAGGACGTCTGTCGGGTCAGCTATTACTTCGTAAAAAAAAGGTTGGGTCAGCTCATACTTAACAAAAAAGGGTTTTGTTTTAATATTTCACTGAAGTATATCGGGAAGTGATTAGAATTCGTAGTTTACATTCACCTTTTTAAAATATTATTGCAGTTGTCAGAGCAAATGTATGCTCGGACTGAGATCAGTTTATAATATACTGATAATTTGTTACCGCAACGAGCTATTTTTTAATCAAATAAAACACTTCCCTATCACAATGTAAATAAACTTCTATTTTGTTAACCCAAAACGTAGTAACGTAGTCACGTGTTCTCCGCTTCGTTACTCTATACGTTTTGTATTATACGAATCTTGCGGTTATACTGGCTTACTATTACATATTCTGTGGTCATTCAAGTACGGACGTCACGAGAATGCTAGAAAATTTTTATCATAAAAAGGACTTCAAAATTAGTAAACGCTCTACCAAAATTATTTATTTAATTTGTTTATTTCATACCTTATTGCACACTTACAAATTAAGTAGACATGTACAAATGGAGGACTTAATGCTTAACATTTTCTACCAGTCATCCACCAGGTTGGAACAAATGGTACGTTGGCGTGCATCAAAAACAAATCTTATCTTATAAAATACAAAAAAATCGACACCGCTTTATGGTTGGTATTCCGAAAACCCGAACGATGCTCTTTGATTCCACTTTTATTGTGCGAACTGCTAGTCTGTGGAATGCGCTGCCTGAATGTTCCCCGATAGTTACAATCTGGGTGTCTTCAAATCACGAGTGAATCGGTTTCTTCTAGGCAAGCGTGCTCCACCGAAGACCGCATCATCGCTTAACATCAGGCGAGTTGGCGGTCAAGTGCAAGCCTATTATTTATAAAAAAAGACAAATGAATATAAATAAAAAGACTAAAGCTTTAAAAGATATACCTACTTAACCTAGACTAGATAGTTACAACAAATATAAATCTAACTTAAATTATATATCAATACAAAATTATATAAGTACATGATTTTACTACATATTATTACACAAATTATTATAAATATTATTGCTATTAATAAAATCAACAGGCGCTCGAACAATATCATTCGAATTATTAGAGCTAGCTCTAAAACCACTGCAAGAGCTAAATAAAGCCAATGAAATTATTGTGCGAACACCACAAAAGCATTCTCTACATAGAAAAACCTGAACACAACATAACATAGAATTCTGCTGGTACATAGGTACATAAAAAATAACATTAAAAAGATCGAATTGAGAACCAACTTCAGGTGGGAACCTGGGGCCTTACGGCTAGCTGTTTAAAGCAATCCAGTTTAGGTGATGGAAAAATGTTGTGCGACCGCAAACCGTATCTGGGCGCGTTAAGGTTCACGTTCACGTAATTTTCTAAACTGCGCGGTTTTAACGTTAGTTTGATACCGCGTAAGCAGTTGGCCTTAAAGCCCCAGAAGTCAGTTTTGTATGTAGCTTAGACACACATGGCGAGCCCACTATGGCTTTTTGGCACACTTTTGCTTGCGCCGAGGGGGGCGTGGGTAATTTAATTTTAGGCAGTAGGGAGGCGTGACAAAAAATACTGGGAACCCGTGCTCTAAACTAACCAAAGGTAAATATTATTCATCTATTCTAATATTATAAAGAGGAAAGATTTCATTGTTTGTTTGTTTGTTTGCATTGAATAGGCTCCGAAACTACTGAATCTATTTGAAAAATTCTTTCACTGTTGGGAAGATACACTATCCCCGGTTACATAGGCTTTATTATTTGTGTGCGAAGCCGGAGCGGCCTACTAGTCTCCATATAAATCCAAGAAATTTACCACAGAAAATTAGTTGTGTTTTGAGTTCGCAGAATTAATTAGAAATTGGTTTAATATTTCACTAATAAATTTGGTCGGTACTAAAATAACTCTTGAATAATTTCTGGCTAGAACAAATGGGTTATCTAATTTATTACTAGTATGTACCTAAATTGCTTTGTACATCAATTTGTAATTAAATGGCAAGGCCTTGGATTTCGAGGATGTCAAGTATAATCATCGAGATACAACTTCTATAGAGTCACAAACTCTCAGTGAAAACAGTCAAAAACGTCCGAGCGTCATTGTATCAATTGTATACTTCACGATGCCATATTTACTTCAATTTAGACGTTATGTCGCTTGCATAGTGTAGTGTGTGATCCTTCAGTGCGCGAGCCCAACTCGCACTTAGCAGGTTTATTTAAACCTTCCGAGTTGTCGTACCATCGGGTCCGGGGGTGACCGGGGCTCCCACTCTGAGACCAGTGGAACCAGTGGAGACCAGTGGAAGGAATTTAGGGAGACCTTTGCCCAGCAGCGAAACAAAACAGATCAACTTAAAAAAAAGTAAAATTACTTGTTGTTGTTACAGGGTTGGCAGCCCCAGCAAAATCTAGGCTGCCGATGCAAGAAATCAACTCAGCGTACAAAGCTAGCAAGTTTGGCCTATTTCACATAAAACTGCTATCAATAGCTTTCATTGGCTACAATGCAGGTAAACTGATAAAATCCAAGCTTTTTAGCGCCGACGTCTGCACGAATAAAACTGAATGAAATAATTTTCTTTTAACAATAATATCTTCAAAAACCAGTGGATGCAAAAGGCAGGCTGCCGTTCAGTGTGGAGATTAAAGGGGGAGGCCTATGTTCAGCAGTGGACGTCTTCTGGTGATGATGATGATGATGATGATGATCTTCAAAAATCTAGCAAAAGTGATCAGAATTTACGGTTTTATTCAGCTTTATACCAGACTGCCCAAGAAGGAGGTTAATATTTTTGGAGTGATCTTCTTCATCGGCGTGTCGATGATCCAAAATCTCATAGGGTCATCCCCCAGTATTTGCCACCAGGCTACAGCAAGCCCGCACTGGGAAGCCTTGTTCAGGTCCTGTAGTGTATATAGGTTTGCACTGTGGGGGCACGAAGGTAGGTGCGATATGGTCTGCGCAGATGCTCCACAATAGCATTGTGCTATCTTACTGTATCCTCACTTAGCCAGGTTGTCCCTGCAGTGGCGCACTTGAGACCGTAGTCGATTTAACGACTTCCACGTGGGCCACGGGAGGTTGCTATATACTGAGGATTCTTCGGTAGGCACTACAAAGAAGGTGGTGGTTTTGGGGTGTATATAAGTAAGTATATTTGTGAGTTCCTATACAGGGTTACGCAGAAAGGGTCCATAGTATTCATCTTTATGAACAACTTTTATAAAGGGACCAACCCTGAAATCACGCAGTCTTTTTTCGCATGTCAATGACCGTTTTCTATGGAACAGTTTATATTTTTTTCGCGATTTTGGAGTATATCCCCCTTTCGGTTTAGTACACTCTTTCCTCGCTCGCTCAGTATTAATAACCTCTTGTAGCCTAAACAGATTTTTCATGTAGCAGAGTTTTTTAATGCAATGGTGGTGGCAACCAAGGAGACAAGCTCCCTGATGGTAAGCAAGTTAATGCTGCCTATGTTAATGATACTTGTAACACCAGAGGCATCACAACTACGTTGCCAACAATTTACGGACATATTACTCTTTTTTGAAGAACCCCATGTTGTAGCTTCTCAGAAACACTTCGTAAAGTTCCACAGTGCTCATTCCCCATTTTGCAGGCGTGAGGCAAGAAAGATCGTGTGAATCGTACAGTGTGCCATTTCTACTGATCTATGATATTATGTGGATGAGCTTTCAGGCAGCGGTAGCTAGTGCGGTTCAAACAGTGCTTTAACTTAATTTCAATTTGTTGTAAAGCATCTTCTTTTTCTTAGGTGTCCTGGTCAGCAACACTACATCGTATCTACTACCGATGGCGGAGTGTGACCTCAAGATGAGTTTGCTACAAAAAGGGCTGCTGAATGCTATACCTTATTTGGGTAAGATTGTTTTGACTTTTGCTTTACATAAATAGCAGTTGCGTAAGAGCTGGCAGTGCTGCTAAACCGAAAAACCAAAGATTGGGGAGTGGCGTGCTTTGAGAGAGGTCTATTTCTAGAGGTGGACTAAAATAGGTAGAATATGACGATGTTGATGATTTGTCACTTAATCATGACTCACGACGTCACTTCATGACGATTGGTTGGGAACGATAAAATCGGAAAAGATGATGTAAGCGTTGCCAGGTGGTGCAGCAAAAAACTTTACTTTGATTTACTTTTAGACGTTGTTGAAACCTTGAGTACATTTTTGTGATCTGACCGTTAATGTTTAACAAAAAGAAAGTCTTCGAAATGACCTCTATGAGATAGATTAAATATTTATAAAAACTACTCAGAAAACTGATCACTATATTATTGCTGCCATTTTTCCAATTTAAAACTTTCGCAAGTTGAATAAGAAAAGTTGTGGAGAAGTTTGAAGACCCATTGACATAATGATAAAACTTTGAAGTACAGAAAGGTTTAGAACGAAGCAGTTTTCTTTGATTATTACAAGCTTTTTGCGAGTTTTTATTACAACAAGCTTTACTTAAATTGCCTTGTCAGGTGGGTCGAATCTTGCAACTGAATTTTAAATCAGTTATTCTCAACTGATTGAGCTGAAATTTTGTATACACTATTAATTTGGATCACAATGCATGGTAAATTAAACGACGTTATTCAAAAATCCAATATGTTGGACTACCAAACATGGCGGGCCAGTTATTTTTTATGCACCCCCCTCAAATGAAAGGGTTTGTTAAGAATAATACGATAAATAAAATGACGTCACGTCACCTTAAATTCGATATATATTACATTAAATTTAATAATAATAACAAAAGAACAAGACTGACTCACTTGCTAAGGAAGGCGCGAAAAAGGAAATCAGTGCAGACATTGCTGAACTGTGTAAATCAACAACTAGGTATGCAAGCACAGAATCTGTTAAGTCTCTACACAGAAAAAGAACAGCAAAATATTTGGGATATAACAACATACTGCAAACACGCAAAAGCTTTCTATCCATCGATAGAGACTCAATTAGTTACTCGAGAGAGTAACTAACAAACTTCTCAAGTTAACTAGGTTAGACCTGCGTCTTATGATAGGTACCATCACAGAATTACAGGTCACTGCGAGCTAAAAATCACCCGTACAAAATTGGAGCTTCAGTGGGTTCTCTGTGGGTGTAGCACTAGGTTGTCAATGAGACCGTGGAGCATGAACTACTGCACAGCAAAGCTACAGAAGGCATGCGATTAAGGTCAGGAAGTTCATCATCATCATCATCAGCCCTGAGTGGCCCACTGCTGGGTATAGGCTCTTTGTTTATGCCACTCTCCCCGGTCTCTCGTTATTCGCATCCACTCGTTCCCGACAGTATTTCTGATGTCGTCAGTCCACCTCATCCTCGGCCGGCCTGGGTTCCGCCAACCTAGTCTCGGCCACCACGCGGTGGCGCGGTACTGCTGTACACCTCCCATCATTACGTCTGGCCATGTGTCTCCCCAGTTCCACTTAAGTTCCTTCACCCTTTTTATGACGTCTGCAGCTTTGGTGCGACGTCGTATCTCAGTGTTTCGGATACGGTCCTGCAATTTGATGCCAAACATGGCTCGCTCCATGACTCTCTTTGCGATGGCACAGAGTGCTTGTGCACAGTCTTCTCCATGAGCGTCCATGTCTCAGCATCATCAGTCAGGAAGTTACTCCTTGAAAAAACTTCACAACATTTCTCCAATACTACAACACCTGACAAAATGGGGGTACAAAATTGCGAACCAAAGCTGTGCTCCGTTATTTTAAGGAGCAAGGCTGGTTTAAGTACATTGGCATGGGCTATTGAATACACCTTATGCGGCATATCTTATCATCTTCAGTTTACATATAGAACCAGCATGTTTTAATGTAAGATTCTTATCTTCGTCACATTATATATTTTGTAAACGTATAATATGCAACCCATTACTATAATCCATTCTGTGATGAAGGTAAACATTGTGAAATTGCATATTGATTTAACTAATTGAAATTAAGTACGTTAACCAAGTTCACACTTTGTTGGTTCGTCAGGTATTAATCAACTAGCAGTATTGTCGGATTATCGTGCAGCTTATAGCAAAGCGGCAGATTTCATTGACGCGTTCGGTCGCAGTTCGGTGCGACACTTCAGTTTACAGAGCTTGTAATGGAGACTAAGATTAATCTTGATAGCGTCGCATTTGTATTAAATCGAGTTTAGGCGTTTCAGGCCATGTTGATACTGTGACCACTGTCTAAGAAGCCTTAAAATAAATACATTTATTTTTACAATGTTATTCTACGTAGCCTACAAGGTGATGGTTACGTATTTCACCATAAATAAGTTGACTGTTGATAATTCAGGCCATTTCAGTCTTGCTTGTATATTATCATATTACTCTTGTAAGATCATGATTATTATAAGTTTAGTTTTGACTACATTCTTTATAGAATGCACCATGGCAGCCATTTTGACTATAAACAAATATAATATTAGCCACGAAATCATCTCACCAATGATTGTATAAAATCAAATATAATTTCAAATATATTAGACATGTACACAGTTATTGACAAATTTGACGACTAACTATATAAGTAAGTGCTTGGGACAAAGCTTGTATAATAAAACGGCAGGAAGTGAGACTACAACAGTGCTCCACCAGGAGGCGCTAGGTGAGTCCGATACCTGCCGTTTTGCCCAAGAAGTAAAAGCCAGTATTCCGTCAGAGTCATGCTCCAAGAAAACAAGGTCTAACGCTCTGGGAGATGTACCGCAATGACGTCACTGTCCAGTTGCCACTTTATTGTAACAAACACAGATACTGGGTTTTTTTTAAAATAATCTATTAAATAAAATACAAAAATCATTTGGTTTGTCCGCTCAAGCAAGTTAAGCACAAATTGAATATATTAAACACAATTTTATCAAAACCACATTGATTTATTGGATTCCCACAGGTAATATACGGATATTGGGGAGTTATAATTTCACGCTACTGTTAACACAGAAAATCATAGAGAGTCCGCTATTGTTTCGTGTATCGTCATCTCTCTCGAACTTGTTGTAAATTACTTATTCTGCTCTTGCTTATGCACGTGTACGTCTATCCATAACATTGATGACATCATTGCGGGACGCCCACGTCACATTATTTGTCGGAGGGCTATATACCTGGCGAAGTATATTATTATACCATGGTCAGAGTCTTGTGGCGAACAGCCGCCTAGTGGTTTTTCATAAGTGCAGCTACTAAGCTAAGAGGAATTCCTCATAAGTGATTCATATTGTGTGGTGTTCACCTGGGAAGGTGGTTGTGAATAACGTATTGTATGTAAGGATGTAAGTAAGTGAATGTTTGTTTAGAGAGAAATGAAAAGCGTGAGTTACCAAGCGCCCTTGTGGGTTTTGAGTTCAACACTCTGGACCGAGTACTGTGTATTTTTTTTTACGAAGCTCGAAGTATAATTTCTGGTACCTGTTTTAGTCTTACGCTCAAAATCCTGGCAAAAGTGATGATTCATGGTTTTTATTCAGCTTTTTACAATGTTATTGCAGCTGTCAGAGCAAATAAATGCTCAGCTCAAATTCAAGTATGATATTTAAAATTACAAACAAATGCACAACGTAACGAATGAAAATACATAATTTTGTTTCGCCAAAAAAGAGTTTTTCTTTACAAACTGCAACTTTAAGCGACATAAATTTTACGACGAGTCGCATCAGTGAACTATGAACTCAATTGAGCGTTATTAATTAATCTAATGCATCGCTGCCACTGCAATCAATGATAGATAAACGATATAATGTGTTAATTGTGTCACAGTGTGAAGCTTATCACGAGTGATCGAATGCGTGGGTTGATTAGTTTAATGCAGTTACAATCTTGTGGCGTTTGCTATTTGGAGTAAAGTTATTCATGATTTTCTGTGCCACAGAAAAGAGAAGGAAATAAAACGGACATGAGAAGGAAAATCTGCCGCCAGGCATTATGACAGAAGCTTGATTGAACATTCTTATTTATGTCAACGCGTCAAACTCCGCATCCAAAGAACTTGGACCTTACCTTTTTGGGTTATGTCTCAAAGTTTTTTGTCCGCATCACAGTTGCTAACTGATTTCGAAAGACTGACGTTTCGTTTATATGGGTGCAACTGGCCACAACAATTTTCTTACAAAAATGCATTGACAGCTATTCGAGTTTAAAAAAAAACTTTTCTTTTGTCTCCGCTCACCGATCTCTCACAATGCACAATGCATAAACGTAGTTCTGAAAACTAAAGTCAGTAACTTGTGGCTACATAGACTCCAGATACATGTAGGATTTTGCCATCAAAATTTCATCATCTTTTCAGTTATAGAACATCCACTGCTAGACATAGGCATCCCATTGATCTCCAAAAGGGCCGGCCAACATCATCGAAAATTTAAGTTTTCCAAAGTTGGCCTAAAGTTTCGATTGATTCCTGTGCCTGATAATCATACCTACGTGTTTGAAATAATGTGATCATATTTTAATTTAGGTGTACATGATTGTATTTTGTACAAAGATGAAAGAAATCTTTAACTGCGTCCTAGCAGGGTCTTTGTACCGACTTGTAGTTCTGATGAACCTCGTATAACGTGTAATGTTCCATGGCTTTTTTATTACACAAAATTAAAATGAGGTTCGCTTAAATTACCTATCTTGCTTAGTATTTCATTTTTGCCTAATGGCTGGTTTTTATTGTCCTCAACAATATTTAAGTTTCCTCCACATTCCGTTTCGTTTTCACTGAATAAATTAAGCTCCCAAAGGTTATCCAATTAAGTAATTAAACTAAACTTACAAGCAACTAAAACTTTAGCAGATATTACACTCTCATTTAGTTCACGGCCTTGAAATCCTTACCCGTTGTCCTGAGCGGGCCATAGTAAGCGAATTGACGAGACGATGCGTGGCGATCGCGACGTGATGCGAAACTGCATAATCACTAGCATCACATTGTCAAGAGAAACGGAACTAGATGGCGCTGCCCATAAAACGTGCGCACATTTTATCACAGATCAGTGCAATTTATTGATTTTCCTTTAACAAAACAATAAATACCAAAATTTCAAAAAAAATATCATACAAATAAAAAAAAAATTGGATTACCCAGAGACAGTTGAAGATTAAAAGATAATGCTATCGCTCAAGCCTGCATCCAGTGCCTGTAGCCAACATGCATTATAACGCCGAATTTTTATTTAGGTTGGATAAGTGAACTTATTGTTTCCACCTATCCCTACTGGTAGCTCTAAGTGGATTTTCTATACTTATCCCTACCACTAGGGATACCTTGGTAGGAATAGGTGTACCAGCCGGAATAAAATATAGCCATAAGTATAGCCAGCACGCCAGAATGTGTTTACGCGTCGCATTACAGTTTTGATACATCATTTTAACCAATTTATATCGTTTGCCAAATACGATCCGTCGAAACTGATTGCGTTCATGCGTCCCCTTGGGATTCTAAGCTATCCAACATAACTTGTATAGAATACCATTGCCGGGATTTCAGTTTTCACAACTGCCTCAAAATGAGTGTTATGTATTTTTAGGGTTCGTATGTTTTGTGGGTTTCTTAATTCTACCATAAATACTGAACGCCTGGATCGATTTTGGTGCGTGTGGTATCATTAGAATCCTTGAAATCTGGGTGTCTTCAAATCGTAAGTGAATCGGTTTCTTCTACCGCGTTCCATCGTAGAGCGCATCATCGCTTAAATCACGTGATTTGGCAGTCAAATGCAAGCTTATTATTAAACTTAAAAAAAACTTTATTTTGTCCAAGTCTAAATCTCTATCTCTATCTCTTCTCTATCTCTATCTCTACATAGTATAAATTGAAGTCGCTTTCCGCGTCTGTCTGTCTGTATGTATGGCCGCTAACTCCTCCTAAACCACGCAACGGATTCTGATGCTGTTTTCACCATCAGTTAGATACATTTTCACGGAAGGTTTATATATATAACTAGCGACCCGCCCGGTTTCGCACGTAAAGTACACCCGTGCGAAGCCGGGATCGAGGGCGGGCGAGTCGCTAGTAAACTATAAATTATGAATTTGGGACTAAAATAAAACCAGATCGTTTTTTTTTTCTCTATCATCTTAGCATATTTATTATAATCACCTAAACTTACCGCGCAGATTAAAAAAAATATGTTAACTATACCATTCAATTTGCAGTAGTTTTCTAGAAATAGCCATTAGAGTGACGACTCAGCGCGACAGTAAATTAGTGAGTTATTATTTGGAAATTCGTGTTCTTAACTTTTTGTTTGGTAAAATAATTTTAAAATCATCGCATATCGTTGCGTGTGTTTGTGGGTGTGTGTGATAATATATAATGTATAATAATTTGGCCTGTGTCCTATCGCCTTGGCTCGCGTAATCACTGTTTCGCTTATGTAGGACATTGCGTAAGCTACGCCACAAATGCTAGGCAGTAACACGAGGTACCACCGTCCTTAATTAGTTTTTGCGATCCTCGCGTTATTAGGTCGTGAAGGGCGATGGCCTTGTTATGTTAAGTTAGGCTTTTAAGGCCACAGCTTCGAAATAGGCCGTGTTTTTGTAGCATAAGCTGAAGTTGAGTGATGTCTTAATTTTTGGAATTTCTAATCTAAAATATGAGTATCTAAAGATTAATGATTTCTTGAATTTTCGCGATTATTTTACAAGTACACTGAAAATTTCGCGTGTATTTTAAATCATTTTATTTTTTGTCGTCCGTACACTTTGCAGTGTTGTCAGGTACTAGATGAAAAGTGTTTAATTAAAGATTGTTTGACTGAAAGGCTAATTGAAGTGAGGGAAGTTGCCCCATAGTGGGGAGAGGGTTTTTTATGTTGATTTACTTTGTGGGCCTTACGGCTTCTACAGCTTGACTGGACTATATGATGTTACGATGGTTATGTCGCAGGGATTGGCGGTGATAAGAACAACACGCAGATTCTTCAAGTTGTGTTTTATTCAACGGTCATCTCGAAAGTGAATTACATTTCAAACCAACGCCTCTCGCTTCTGCTAGTGTTACCATCTATATCCTCCAGTTGCCAGTGCAAACACAACAATGTTACCAGCATCTAATAATTTACAATCAAGCTAATTGAAATAATATAATAAAATAGATAGAATTAAAGATCAAACATTATTGAATAATAAAATATCATGAACTGGAATAATAATTATTGAATTGAACTGATTGATTGGTGAACCTTACTATCCTACATTTATTTATACGAATTACTTAGCATAGTTATCGTTATTGACGGCGGCGATAAGCTGGGAGTTGTAACATTCGGCCATCCTGTATCGGCCGTGTCCCACGGCGATCTTGAAAGTTATGTACACTCTTGGTCATCTGGAACAAAATTATACAAAGCAGTGGGTTGTCTTTGGTAAAGTTAACATAAAGAAGAAAGGAAGAAGCACAAAATATTAATATTGTTATTATTGATTTTGGTAACTATTTTACTTCTCCTCATAGATCTAGCGCAGTTAACTAAATATTATGAAATTTTTATAACACATATTAATAAAATAATATATATGTAATTATCATTTTATAAGTTGTTTTACAACTGGTCATACAGATCTAGCGTACGCGTTTGTCAAGATATGTATTTTATAGCACACAGATCTAAACGTATAAAAATATGTTATATATTCTTTTTTTGTAATTATCGTCTTACTAAATGCCTCACACCTGCTTCACACAGATCTAACGTGGTTGACTAAATGTTATTTATTTTATAGCATACACAGACCCTTTACATGTTTTAAAACTGATCACACAGATCTATCGTAGTTGACTAGATGTTATTTATTTTGTAGCGCACACAGATCTAAATGTATATATTGGATATTAATTTATATAACTATCGTTTTACTATTTGTTTTACTGCTGATCACATAGATCTAGCATAATTGTCTAGATATTGCGTATTTTATAGCACACAGACCTAATACATAATATATTAGATATATTATTAATTTATGTAATTATCGTTTTATTATTTGTTTTACTGCTGGTCACACAGATCTAATACATAACATATTAAATATATTATTAATTTATGTAATTATCGTTTTATTATTTGTTTTACTGCTGGTCACACAGATCTAATACATAACATATTAAATATATTATTAATTTATGTAATTATCGTTTTATTATTTGTTTTACTGCTGGTCACACAGATCTAATACATAACATATTAAATATATTATTAATTTATGTAATTAACGTTTTATTATTTGTTTAACTGCTGGTCACACAGATCTAGCATAGTTGACTAGATGTTATTTTTTTTTGTAGCGCACACAGATCTACATTTATATATTGGATATTAATTTATATAATTATAGTTTTATTATTTGTTTTACTGCTGGTCACACAGATCTAATACATAACATATTAGATATTAATTTATGTAATTATCGTTTTATTATTTGTTTTTCTGGTGGTCACACAGTCACATAGATTCACACAGTCACACAGATCTAGCGTAGTTGTCTAGATATTGAGTATTTTATATCACACAGATCTAATACATAATATATTAGATTTTCATTTTAGTAGTTAACGTTTTATTATTTGTTTTATTGTTGGTCACACAGTCACATAGATTCACACAGTCACTCAGATCTAGCGTAGTTGTCTAGATATTGAGTATTTTATATCACACAGATCTAATACATAATATATTAGATTTTCATTTTAGTAGTTAACGTTTTATTATTTGTTTTATTGTTGGTCACACAGTTACTCAGATCTAGCGTAGTTGTCTAGATATTGAGTATTTTATATCACACAGATCTAATACATAATATATTAGATTTTCATTTTAGTAGTTAACGTTTTATTATTTGTTTTATTGTTGGTCACACAGTCACATAGATTCACACAGTCACTCAGATCTAGCGTAGTTGTCTAGATATTGAGTATTTTATATCACACAGATCTAATACATAATATATTAGATTTTCATTTTAGTAGTTAACGTTTTATTATTTGTTTTATTGTTGGTCACACAGTTACTCAGATCTAGCGTAGTTGTCTAGATATTGAGTATTTTATATCACACAGATCTAATACATAATATATTAGATTTTTATTTTAGTAGTTAACGTTTTATTATTTGTTTTATTGCTGGTCACACAGTCACATAGATTCTTTTTCTGCTGGTCACACAGTCACATAGATTCACACAGTCACACAGATCTAGCGTATTCAACTAGATATTAATTAGTAAAATAATTTTGATTCGTTTGTAAACAGTTTTGTTCAGCACACACGGTTCTTCTGTTATGTAAATTATGTATTTTATAATATCATTTCCTAGATATTTTATCAATGTTGTTATCGATGTGTATATATTTATAAATAATAAATTATGTACCTATAAAGACCTTTATTTTGTTTGAAATTACTTCTTTACGGCTTTACATTATTCTATTTGCAATCAGGTGCGTCTGTAAAAATATTCTTGCAACAAGATAGAAGCTATTATTATTAGTGCACGCTAACTTATTAACTCTCACGAAATCATTGAGATCTTCTCTGTAGGATTTGATTCGAATGATCTGTATGACACTGTAGGTTTATAAGGACGTAGAACGTTTCCAGGTATCACTGCGCTAAACTTTCTAAAGCCTTCATATCTTTTTGCTGTCAGTTGTATAACGGTCAATCAAAGATTTTGTATATACCCTAAACTTCCTTGTGGTCAATAGAAAAATCAGATTTTGGATATTTTATTTGGTCTAGTGTAACAACTAGTTATCTAACTTCTTTGTTGTCCGCGTTTTAACCTTTTTATAGTAGGTACTAATTTTCCGATCTTGTATTTCCTTTTACATGGTTATTGTCTTATGTGTTTTATGACCGTCATATTATATTTATCGATGCATACTTTAACCCTGTGCCTACGCTCTTCTACTTGTTTGGTCATGATATATAGATAGATAGATAAACTCTTTATTGTTCACACCACATTATCATCATGTCAGAGATTATCACTACCAGTAGTAATAGCGAAGTAAGCGGGTAAAACGTATTTATGTAGGTAACCATCAAATTAAAAAGTGCTTAACCTGTAACTGAATGTGGAGTGTTATTTATGTCCCACATAACGTCAACTAACTTTTCATCCCAAGGACATTCACTTTCAGTCGAGGTGTTGAGCCCGCCAATTATATTGTTCAGTTAACTCTTTCTATTTGACCATTCGAACGACGGGAAACCACAGCATTAAGCAGCATTTTTTTTGTTTAAAATATATTTTGGTCAAGAACTCTTTGAAATACCTGCTTGTAAATGCTATGTCATGATCCAATATTACTCTACAAGGATAAAAATAAAATAATACGTGATAAGTCCCAATAAACATTTGAAACATGTGTTCAAACCGCGAATGTTTAAAAATTACTACCCTACAAGAAGTCTTAAACATTGATATTTCTTTGAGGTACTTGATAGTTTCTACAGATCTTACATTACTTAGAGAATAGATAAACGGTTACGACTTTAACTGGAATCCTAGTAAGGTGCATGCGTAATCGTTTAAGGCCTTTTACTTTTTGCTCAACGATTTCTTCCTCTTTATACGATAATCTGTAAGGCATGCTATATGCAGGTACACGTCAGTGGTAGTAATTATAATAATCCATCTTGACTAAACTAATCCACCCAAATTCATTATTACATTCGGCGAACGAATCGTTTTATGCGTTAATAAGTTTTCAGCAAGCGCGTGTTATGATTTTCATCAATGATACCCATTTCTATGTCCGCAGCAATAATTGGTCTATTTCCCATTGTCGTTCAATCTATCATCAGAGTTATGGTCGCTTGAGCCTTTAAAACCATAGGATTGTTTACACAAATCCGCGCGAGTGAGTAGTATACTCGTGTCGTGGCCAACCTATGCTCGAGTCATAAGCGTACCGTTAATAGAAGTTGACTGTGGCATTAGAATCTCTCTCTAACGAGACTAAAGACAATAATACCGTGTTATGAGTACTGTATCTAGACCTATTTCGTGTATCGCTAGTGCATAACTTCATAATTATCACAAATAGGTCCTGGTGGCGCTTTCAAATCGTTAGTTATAAATAATGGTACTTATCCACTGTTTCTAAGTAATCATCCGTTGATAACTGACTTTTTTTTTTTACAATTTGCGGGTAGGGCATAATTATTGCTCATTACTAGTGATTATTTTTACCAACTCAGAATTGGCAATTCGAGTCACATGTGACTGATGATTGGTAAAAGGTATATCTATATCTTTCAAATCCGTGTCCATAACCTCGGCATAACTTTCAAAATGTACATCATCAATAAGTAGGTAACTGGAACTGTACTCAGACAAAGGATCTTAATTTGCGCCGAAATCATCAATACGTTTTAATGTGACATCCTAAGCTACAAATTTGCGTTGGTTCGCGACTTAACGATATTTATTTTACTACCTGTATCGATTTTTTTTTTGCGAGAACTACAGTACCATTAATTGAAACGTACTTCCTATACGTATCTATCAAAATTTAAAATGAAATCTATTGTATTACCTGTTGAATGTTGCGTGGCGATTGTGATACTTGTGCATCTCGTAGCCAGACGCCCGTGCCAGATCCAGTAGCAGCATACCAGCAGACAGCAGCAGCGTGACCCAGGTGTTGACAGACGTTGCAGCGAGTAGTTCAGCAGTCCCGTGATTTATAGCCCGTTTTGCGGCAGTTGAAGCAAGTCTTTGGCATGATTGATCCACGATGCCAGGATGATGATCTTGTTTCCGCATTACTAGCTTCAACTTGAGATTTTCAAACGATGATTTAAAAAAAACATAGTACAAGTCTTCTGGAGTATCACAACTGTAGGCCTTCGCATTTGCTCGCAATTTAACCGGTAAATTCCAATTAGACAGGATAAGGCAGCGTCCCCTTCTAAACCACTTTTTTTTTTTGAGAAGTGATATCTTGTTTTTGATATACTTGATCATCGTCTCATTGTTTCCTTTGTTACGAGCATTTCTTCTAATCTGATAAACGTAGTCATTCTCGAGCAGCACCACGAAGACGAATTTGCATGATGAAAATACGGTCTCGTTGATCCCATTCGTACACATCCCCGAGCTGGTCAATTTTGTTAAACCAGCCATTAACATTTGTAGTTTTCTTCCCTGGATCAAATTTTGGAATAATTTCAGCATCAAGGCCACTCTTCGTTTTATTTTGAACTGGCTCTTGTCCTCCGTCTTGTTCACGTTGCAATAAAAAAAATCTTCGTAATTTTTGGTACCTTCTTTTTCTGTAGACGTTTCACTAAATCTTGTTTTTTGTTTTTTTTTCTTTATTCCTCGACGAAATGGGCCAGCATCTTTTCCATGGTTGATCCCACTTCTGAGATGTTACGATGGTTATGTCGCAGGGATTGGCGGTGATAAGAACAACACGCAGATTCTTCAAGTTGTGTTTTATTCAACGGTCATCTCGAAAGTGAATTACATTTCAAACCAACGCCTCTCGCTTCTGCTAGTGTTACCATCTATATCCTCCAGTTGCCAGTGCAAACACAACAATGTTACCAGCATCTAATAATTTACAATCAAGCTAATTGAAATAATATAATAAAATAGATAGAATTAAAGATCAAACATTATTGAATAATAAAATATCATGAACTGGAATAATAATTATTGAATTGAACTGATTGATTGGTGAACCTTACTATCCTACATTTATTTATACGAATTACTTAGCATAGTTATCGTTATTGACGGCGGCGATAAGCTGGGAGTTGTAACAATAGTTAGCGAACGCAGAGTGCATTCGGCGTAACTTGATGAGACAGGGAACAAATAATTGAGTTGCTTATCCACCAAAAATGTGCGAAGTAGCTAGGTAAACGGTGTGTGAGGAAAAAATCAACCAATAGGATCGCTTCATACCGTCTCGCCTCGCCTCCTATTGGTTGATTTTTTTCTTCGCACATCTCTGGTGGAAAAGCACCCTTAATCTTTAGACAGTCAAGTGCTCAATTTCATAAAATAAAATTTTAGATTAATTATTTATTCTTTGCATACATTATTTTGTTTATACACGTGTACACTTTTGTGTTAGGTTTATAATTTATTTCAGCGCGCGCGATATTTCCTTTTATTAAATCCTCTTTGGAACTCAAGATATAGACTTAGCCTAGTTTGTAGCCCCCAGGCAATTACTTTATTGTATCAGCTAACTTTTGTGTAATACCTAATTGTATTTGTATTACTTGCAAAATGTGGAATGAGCTACCTTCCGCGGTGTTTCCGAGAAGCAACAACATTGGGTTCTTCAAAAGGCGAGTTAATAGGTTCGGCAACGTAATTGTGATGTCTCTGGTGCTACAAGTATCCATAAGCGACGGTGACTACTTACCATCAGGCAGCCCGTCTGCTTGTTTGCCACCTATGGCATAACATAAATCTTAGTATGTCAATATATATAAACATAATTATTTATATAAAAAGTGTTATATAAAAAAAACCTTCACATATAGGTACCTAACCTATTTATTGATTGATTAACACTTTATACTCTGTTCTTTACTATCTTTTATCTATACTAATAATATTATAAAGAGGAAAGATTTGATTATTTGCATTGAATAGGCTCCGAAACTACTGAACCGATTTGAATTATTCTTTCACTGTTGGGAAGCTACACTATCCCCGGGTAACATAGACTATTATATTTAAAAAAAATAGGGATCCTTACTAATACTCCAATAATGTAACCCAAGGTGTCAAAAAATAAGATTTACAATTTTAACTTTGCGTTTTTGACAGTTCTAAGACAGGACAACGTCTTTATCTACCTACTTTCGAATATTTATATCTTTATACATGGTTGTGTGGTGGTGTTAAATCAAATTAATTATACTTTTCATTATGAATAAATGTTTACTATGACATTAACACTGAATAAGCTAAAAAACCAACTGTTTCATATTTTGTTGAGTGTGAAATATATCCATGGAAAAGCTCATTTTTGACCGATTGTGTACGTGAGTGTAAGCCGTTTTGTAATAATTTAATAATGAATCGCGAGTTTTAATGAAATTATGGTAAAACTTGTTCAGAATGATGCGTAAAAGGACCTCTTTTGGGTTTATTCGGTAGTATTGAACCCAAAAGAGGTCTTTGTACGCATTCCATATAACCAAGTATAAATAATTTACCAGTAGCAGAGCAGTATCTTTGTGAAGCCTTCTTTATAATCTTTTTAAGCTGGCTCCATGAAATTTCCAAGCTCGTTTGCTCCGAAATAGTCGAAAGAGTAAACAACGCGCCTGAACAAAGTGCAGCTGACGTGATATGCCTCGAAGTAGCTCGGAGATTTGTGGTCAGACTGTTTGCATTCCCAATTTATTTTTAATAAGAGCTGCCAGCTAGTCTGGCTTCAGAAACAAGAGAAGTAAAATTACGGAAAAGTAGCAGAATCACGCGAAAGCAGCAGAACAAATTTTGATTAATTTTTAACTTTATTAACGTTTTAGTTTTCAGTTCTATATATTAAGAGGCCTATTACAAAATGAACCGTTCAATTTTAAGTATTTGTATTTTTAGGTATAAAACGAATAAATAAAGTCGCAATTTCCAAGATAGATATAAAATAAGTAAACCATAACATAAACATTAAACATGTTTATTTTATGACAGTCATCATCGTCATAATCAGCCTTTTAACAGTCCACTGCTGGACTTTTAACCTACTCCCGAAAGGGTGATTGGGCCATACGACCACGCTGGCCCAGTGCGGGTTGACAGGGTGCGGAATGAAAGTAATTTAACGAAATCCATTCTGAAACTTTCCTTCCTAAAGTTTTACGAAAAACTACTTTTGTAAATTGGAGGTAACAAATGGATATGTTGAGTTTCACCAAAATCTAAAACCGCAACATAAAAAAAAAAAAAACAGATCTATTTAATACAGTAACTGAATTTTGTACAGATCTTTTTAGTTGTAAGAAGAATTATACAAAAAAACAGTTTTCGATGCTTTTTTCGTCAAAAAATGTGATCGAGGACCCTTTAAAAAAAACATTGTTTCTTGGATAGAAAACTGCGCAGTCCTCTCATATTTTTTGACGAAAAAAACAATAGTTTGTGGCGTGAATTTTTCAGGAATGCTCCTGTCATCAGTGTTGGCTGGTTTCCTGACAGACGCCTTCGGGAGGAAGATCTTCGTAGTGGTCGGCTACGGAGGCATCTGCTTTTTCAGTCTCATTGCCGGTGCCAGCCAGACGTACGAAGTGCTAATCACTGCCAAGTTTTTCGAGGGACTTTTGTAAGTAAATATACAGGCATACAAGGAAGTTAGTAAAAACGTGGTGTAATAGAAATTCGTAATTATTAAAAGTCATGGTCCTAAAGTTGTTAGGTCCATATCTGCCAAAAATCTTTTCCTGCCAACGTAATTATCTACCGTAGGGAGATATGTGTTGTAACGCAGACTCTGAGTTTGAAAACATTGGGCTGAAATTCCTATGTAAAGTATTCCAGTCTAAAGTAGCCATAGATCAGATCATAGTCTAGTAGATGTCATGATTCATTCATAGTCAGGTAGTTGACTATGTCAGTAGCCATAGATCAGATCATAGTCTAGTAGATGTCATGATTCATTCATAGTCAGGTAGTTGACTATGTCTTGGACTGTTTAATGATTGGAAAAACATTTTATTTGGTGGTCAAATGGATGAGTAGGCTAATAATATAAAGAACAGAGTAAGGCAGATTTGCCAAGATAAAGGGAGGTCTATGCAAGAATTGCCTCTGAAAGGACCTACACGCAGAAATATGTCATGTGGAAAGCTGACCAATGACTGGAAGACCACCTTGTTTGGTAGTCGGCTGGATGAGAAGGTTAATAATATATGTACAGGTTGAAGCAGATTTTCTAAGCTAAAAAGAGGTCTATGCAAAATTTGCCTCTGACAAGGAATGCCTTATCATTAAGCCATAAACTTTCCTATTTGATATGATTTTGACGGGGACGGGTTTGATACCTCACCTGACGACGACGTGGTCTACGATGGTTGCTTAGAAGAAACCGTTTAACTCGCGACTTGAAGACACCCAGATTTTAACTATCAAGGAACACCCTTCACTCATTCATTGTTTAGTGGTTTGATATAGGAAACATATTGTATATCGAATTATTTATCTTGCAAGCAGCTTTCCAACGTTATTGTACGGAAGCTGCTGTCTAGATGTTGTAATCATCAAATACACTGATTTAAAAAAACTAGCGTAATGATTGATTGATTGATTGATTAACTCTTTATTGTTCACACCATGAAATTTGATACAGAGGACAAAAAACTCTTAAAAACTAGTGTAACAACTGGCGGCCTTATCGCTAAAAGCAATCTCTTCCAGGCAACCTTAAGTTACTAGCGTAAGTTACTATTTCTCAAATTTCAAAATGTAATCAAGCAAAATACGAATTCATTCCTCAGATTCCATTTAACAGCTCAGTAGTCGTTAAATTCCTAACAATTATAAACTCCGTTATAACATTTTACGATTCGAACAATGTGGTCTATCATAACATTTATAGAGATAAGGAAATAATAAAACCGTTTGTATTTCTACCTAAACACAATGGTTGACAACAATGACAATGTGTTTTTAGATAAAGGTGTGACCACACTTAGACAACAAGCTTGCTTGGTTTATTTCGCTAACGGGTTATTTTTACACCTAAACAAAAATTATGTACGAACCTTATTTTAATTTCAAAAGATCGATGTAATCATGACAGGCTCACTCATTTATTATATCCACTTTATATTGTATTTAATAATGATGCCACCATTTCAGAGACCATCTCCAAACCTACATAAATTTCTCGCTGCAGATGAAAACAAACGAGCTTCAAACATACTTATATATGACAGCTATTCTTGTATTCAACATAAATTTTGCACATTTTGCAATCTTTGAGTTTTAATATTTATTTACTTAGGCTTGGTTGCACCAAGTAGTAGTCAAAGTTAAGGTTTATGACAAATTTGACAATAACAATAACGCTGACTTTAGCAGTTACTGCAAAATGCGTTGCACCAGCGTATTCCTTATCATAGTTAAAGTTACCAGGGTTGCAAGTCAAATGAGACCTTATTTACTCCAGATGCATAGGTGGAATTATATTTTATGCATCTGACAGATATTTAAAATAAACAATAGCGAATCGTGGGCAGTTATGGTTAAAGTTAAAGTTATGACGTCATTTAACAATTGTCAGATGGTGCAACTAAATTTTTGCCTAACCGGTACTTTAACTGAAATGTCGATGTTTGTTAAAGCTAAAGTAACATGATGCAACCCACCCTTAGTCGTTTCTATTCACTCTGTAATACTAGAAAGTCATTATTAGATTATAATATGTAAGCATTTATTTATGCTGGCGTGTTTCTGGCTCATCGCATAAGCATTGCCATTCAGCGTGGTAATGCCGTCAGCATATAAGTACTGTACGCTACCAACTGGTAGTGGGCTTGAGCATTTGGATTGTCTTTAGACCTTCAACGGTCTATGGGCAGTCTTACTGTATTTGTAGTGTTAGTATTAGCTTGTATTTTGTTTAGTTAATAAAGGCACTTGCCCCAGTAAAAAGTATTTATGCACGTCATCTTGTTAGCGCAGTGTGACTACACCTTAAAAGTTATGAAACTAATTTTGTGAGTGCAAAGTAGGGTTGATTTTATAATGACGCGAATTTAACTTTTGCTGGTCATGGCGCTACAATTTGTTTCCGTTTAATTCATTATTCGAGTCGAATGGTGTTTACACCATGTGTAGTGGTATAACTCGAAGGTGGATGACCTCTGCATAGCTGTTACAGTGTTCCATTTATATAAAATAATAATAAAGAGAACCGAGTAACACACAAAAAACAAAAAGAATTGAGAACCATGTATATTTGTCAAAGTGGAGAACCTCTTTTTTTGAAGTCGTTAATATGAGTTCATTCACAAATAAGTATAAGCCTTTTTAAGAATAAGTCCCTTTGAGAATAAGTCGTTTTAAGAATAAGACTTGTTAAGAATGAGTCTGTACGAATAGGGCATTTCCCGAATAAAGCACATTGCGAACAGCTAGGTCCTTATAGGACTTTAGGTCATTTTGCGAATAGGTGCAATGTCGACTAAAGCGTTCCAAGGAGTCTCTATGGTAGTAGATAATCATAATCATAATCTTTATTTGGCACAAGGAAAAATACAAACAAAACAAATGAATCCACTGGCTCCGAACTAGTGAAAAACTGTGTTTCGGAAGCCAGTGGCTTCTCCCAGTATTTACAAATTAAATATTATGTCTTAAATAAAGATATAAAATCAAATTTAATTAGTATAAAATTTAGAAAAACAAAAATAATTATCAAAAAACAAATATAACACACATTTAGTACCTAATAATTTATAAATAGAAAATTATACAATTATAATTGAACTGTGAGTACAGTACAGTTGTAATTTATTAAGAAACATCGAAATTTATAACATAGCTATAGCCATAGCATAGGTATGCTAGTATTATATATTTTTAAGTATATAGGAGATAGGACACGGTCTTTAAATATCACTATCTAACACTAACAAAAAATACTATGATACAAAAATAATGAATAACAAAAATGTATATACATATAACATTATGCATTTTTATTTGAAACATCCACACTAGCTTAACATTCACAAAACTTTTAAGATCACTTGAACGATTCACACCGTAGTGCGGTGTGAAACGCCCCAGTACCTGAATTCCAGATTCGCAACAGCCTTCAGTGCAGTAGTGACTCTAACGTCAGAGTTCTGCCACGACGGGATAAGAGACCGGGTGATGCTGACCCAGTCTTCGTTCGCAGCCATAGCTCAGATCACAGTACCGGCTATGTCATGGGGAATGCTGACCAATGACTGGAAGTACACCTTGTTTGGTGGCCGGATGGGTGAGTAGGCTAATTTAAATTGTGTGCTTGAAATAATTAAGCAGAAATTCCTATATAAAGTTCTCCAGTCTGAATTAGCCATAGATAAGATCATAGTCATGATAGCTATGATCATAGCCATGGGGAATGCTGAACAACGTTGGAAGAACACTTTGTTTGGTGGCCGGATGGATGAGTAGGCTAATTTAAACTGTGTGCTTGAAATAATAGAGCAGAAATTCCTCTATAGAGTTCTCCAATGTAAAGTAGATAAGGTCATGGGCTATGTCATAGGGAATGCAGACCAATGATTGAAAGAACACTTTATTTGATTGTCGGATGAATAA
Source organism: Agriopis aurantiaria (assembly GCA_914767915.1). Taxonomy (NCBI): domain Eukaryota; kingdom Metazoa; phylum Arthropoda; class Insecta; order Lepidoptera; family Geometridae; genus Agriopis; species Agriopis aurantiaria. Next base: position 12,915,755 of record OU611999.1, read on the forward strand.
TGGATAAGTAGACTAATAATATACCTACAAGGTTAGGCAGATTAGCTAATCTAGAAGGACGTCTATGCAAAAACTGCCTCTGAGAAGACTTAGACGCAAAACGCCTGGTCATTAAGCCCAAAACCTTCTACTATATTTTATCTCTTCTCTTCTCTTCTCTACATAGTATAAATTGAAGTCGCTTTCCGCGTCTGTATGTCTGTATGGCCGCTAACTCCTCCTAAACCACACAACAGATTTTGATGCGGTTTTCACCATCAGTTAGATACATTTTCACGAAAGGTTTATATATATATAACTAGCGACCCGCCCCGGCTTCGCACGTTAATAACACCCGTGCGAAGCCGGGTGGGCGGGTCGCTAGTTTATTATAAATAACGTTGCGCTTGATCCCCCTTCGCCATTTGTTAAGCGATGATGCGGTCTACGATGGGGCATGCTTACCTGAAACCGATTCACCCATGACTTGATGACAACCAACATATTATTAATATGAATATATAGATGATGCCCAAATAAAAGAAAAAAAAAAAAAAAAAAACTGTTATGATGACACCTAAATTGTAACTTAGGCAACGTATTCTCTAGTCTGTTGGTTCGCAAAATAAAGGTCCTACAATCTACATTCATAATTAAACGAATTCGTCTAGTGCATGATAGGAAAGTTTTTTTTTTTACAAATAAATTGTACTTGCATTTTTGTCCTCATAGAACAACTCACTTTAATAGAAGCACGGACAGCCTTTGAGATTAAAGGTTTGCTGTTTCTCCGTTCGAATTTATTCTGGCAATTTTTAACATATATTATATAACGTTATAATTACTCGTAGACACCTCCAAACGTACATCTGGAATTTCTACGACTAGTTCTCTCTCTGCGAGGCTCAAAATTCCGGTTTCAACCCACATCTCGTTTTCAACTTTTTTTTAAAATTATTGCGTTTTGCGATTTTGCTGGACAGTGAAAAAAATTCAGAAACACGGAGACATTTGAACTCGAACGATCATCATCATCATTTCAGCCGTAGGACGTGTAGACGTCCTACGGCCTATGTCCAGCAGTAGTGCTGGACATAGGCCTCCCCCATCGATCTCCAAAAGGGCCGGTTAGAAGCGGCCGCATCCAGCGTTTCCCTGCGGTCTCTTTTAGGTCGTCTATCCATCTTGTGGGTGGACGTCTTACGCTGCGCTTACCGGTCCGTGGTCTCCATTCCAGAACCTTTTGGCCCCATTGGCCATCTGTTCTGCGTGATATGCGCCCTGCCCACTGCCATTTCAACTTCCGGTGGGCTATGTCGGTGACTTTCGTTCGTCTACGGTTCTCCTCATTTCTGATACGATCTTGTAGAGTAGTAATATTATTACTGTACAAAGGCATAATATCTCCCTTATTTGTCTGATTTGAGATGAGGAGCAAACACGCAAAGTTCGCATTTATAATTTAGTCAATTCTATCTCTTTTGCAGTCCTAAACACGTGGAACTTCTATCTATTCGCCATGTCTTCCTGGTCCCTGCTAGCCAGTCTGCTATACTGCCTGCTCATACCGGAGAGTCCCAAGTTCCTGATAACAAAGAACAAGTACGACGAAGCCCGAGAGATTCTCATCAAGATGTACAGAGAAAATACGAGGAAACCAGCTGATACGTATCCGGTAAGAAGATAGTATTATTTAAAAGTCATAGACAATTTAAAGTGAGCGATGGCGATCGAAGAAACGTGAAAAAGAAAGGTTCTTGAGTGGAGACCACGAACCGTAAGACGCAGCGTAGGTAGGCCTGCCACTATAGGTGGACCGATGACATCGTGAGAGTTGCGGGCATCCAGTGGATGTAGATGGCAGGCTGTCGTTCAGTGTGGAGGTCAAAGGGAAAGGCCTATGTTCAGCAGTCGACGTCTTCTGCCTGATTAAGCTGATGATTTTTATTTTATTTTATTTTATCTTTGTTCAAGACCAACAGCACAAAAATATATACATAAGTTTTAATTAAGTTATTTTAAAGTACAGCCATTAATAGGTCTATATTAGTGGTAATAACAATGTCGAAAATCACTACAAAAAATCATATATGTGTTGCATACTAAGCGCTAAATAGCTTAAGCTTCAATAAGTTGATAATAAAAGTAATTAACAAAATTAAGCACCTTTATACATAAGTAGCACATAAAAACCAATACCAGTTAAAAATTATGGTTGGGTATCATAATTATAATAAGTGCAGGTAATAATAGTTTTTCTAATGTCATTGCTCAAAAGCGGTGAAGGAAAACATCGTAATGAAACCGGTAAGTCCAAGAATCTCAAAATTTCAATGACAATTATGACATTCCAACATGCACTGGGCCAGCATGGTGGCTTGGGGCCCATCCTCTCTCTGTGAGAAAAGGCCTGTGTCCCAGCAGTGGGAACATGGTAGGCCAGTAATGACGATGAAGATGAGACAATTCACGAACCTACGCCATTGGGTATACGCCCCGAGCACTCTATGCACTAAGCTAATGTCAGCTCCTAAAATCTTGAGCTGTCTTTGCAACTAATCTAAACGTTGGTGACGCCATCTGCAATTCTTGCTACCTGCAAGTAACTACGCAGCTAGAACCTTTACAGGCCCAAAAACTGACTGAGAGATGACGCGTTTTGATGAATATGTATTTTTTTATTTTGTTGTTCCACATTTGAGGATTATTATTTAAGTGTTATAGAGCGAGAAGATAATACAAACTAAGGATTTTTAGGAATGCCGCCGGAAAACGGTTAATCACACTTGAAAAATTTACTTATTGCTTTTGCAATTTCAGGGTTTGTCCTATAGTAAAAGTTGTTCATAATAATAAGTATAACCAACCCTTTTTGGCTTAGCATACCCTGTCCTTATAACCCTGTATTAGCAATAGTTAACAAAATAAATTTACAAATTTACAAAGGGCATGGACCTAGGATTTCGTGGAGCTGCACTACAAACAATAAAAACCCTGAATAGGCATGATGACTAATATTTTTTATTGCCTCATAAAAAAGCTGATCATAAATAGAGCACATCAACAAAAACAAAATTAAAATTAGTTCAAAAATAAATAAGATATAAGCATTTTAATTTCATGCTAGACAGAGAGCGCACTATACTGAGCCATGACGTCACGGCTCAGGAGCGCCATACAAATGCTATACTAACACAAGCTTTGCAAGAAAGGGATGGAACATCCCCTCTCTATCCCCACCTAAAATTTAAATACTCATATCTCACAGATTAATCAGCCAATTCAAATTATTTTTTCAGTGTGTGTAATGTATTTAGTTGTATTCATCGCTAAGCCGGTTATTTATAATAAATTTAACATTAGAACACGTGCCTAGTCAGCCCTTTCCTTTTTTAAAGATAAAAATGCTTACAAACGAAACGCTGTACGCAAAATTATTATTCTATTGATATATTTATTGGTACTCCACGTAAGTCAAAAAATGATATTTGATCTTACCAAATAAATCGAATAAAAGTGACTAACAAGCAAATTGATATTTTATGCAAATATCTAATATCAGAGAGACAAAAGCTTAGATTAAAATACATATTTTAATTTTAAATTTCACGTGATGGATTCGATTTTATGATCTGTCTGAAGTGTGTAATAAGTTTTAGGCACTAGGTGGGTACATAGACGTTGTGATTGTTGTAGGTACTGTAGGTACATTGTAAACATTATCATACTACTATGTGGGTAGCCCCAAATAAAGTTAGTTGTCTTCTTACTGCTTACACGGCTGTTTCATTTATCTGTTTCCTAAACACTACAGTGATGAATTAAAATAATGCCTAAGGATAAAGCATTCTTGGAAATATATTGAAAACAAACAATTCAATTCCCAAATACCTACCTAAGTAGTACATTTATTTAAGGAGTGTCCTTTCAATGTCAAAGTTTTCGCTCATCGGCTAAATTATCATCCTACCTCTAAAATCTCCGAAGATGTGTTAGATGACAAATTAGCGCCAAATTTTGACACAACTGTGACAAACTCTACACTTAGGGTGGGTTGCATCATGTTACTTTAGCTTTAACAAACATCGACATTTCAGTTAAAGTACCGGTTAGGCAAAAATTTAGTTGCACCATCTGACAATTGTTAAATGACGTCATAACTTTAGCTGTTAACCGTAACTGCCCACGATTCGCTATTGTTTATTTTAAATATCTGTCAGATGCATAAAATATAATTCCACCTATGCATCTGGAGTAAATAAGTTCTCATTTGACTTGCAACCCTGGTAACTTTAACTATGATAAGGAATACGCTGGTGCAACGCATTTTGCAGTAACTGCTAAAGTCAGCGTTATTGTTATTGTCAAATTTGTCATAAACCTTAACTTTGACAACTACTTGGTGCAACCAAGCCTTAGGGTGGGTTGCATCATGTTACTTTAGCTTTAACAAACATCGACATTTCAGTTAAAGTACCGGTTAGGCAAAAATTTAGTTGCACCATCTGACAATTGTTAAATGACGTCATAACTTTAGCTGTTAACCGTAACTGCCCACGATTCGCTATTGTTTATTTTAAATATCTGTCAGATGCATAAAATATAATTCCACCTATGCATCTGGAGTAAATAAGGTCTCATTTGACTTGCAACCCTGGTAACTTTAACTATGATAAGGAATACGCTGGTGCAACGCATTTTGCAGTAACTGCTAAAGTCAGCGTTATTGTTATTGTCAAATTTGTCATAAACCTTAACTTTGACAACTACTTGGTGCAACCAAGCCTTAGGCTCGGTTGCACCTTAGTTGTAGTTAAAGTTAAGGTTTATGACAAATTTGACAATAACAATGATGCTGACTTTAGCAGTTACTGCAAAATGCGTTGCACCAGCATAGTTAAAGTTACCAGGGTTGCAAGTCAAATGAGACCTTATTTACTCCAGATGCATAGCTGGAATTATATTTTATGAATCTGACAGATATTTAAAATAAACAATAGCGAAGCGGGGGCAGTTACGGTTAACAGTTAAAGTTATGACGTCATCTAACAATTTTCAGATGGTGCATCTAATTTTTTGCCTAACTGGTACTTTAACTGAAATGTCAACGTTTGTAAAAAAAAGCAAAGCAAAACAAAGCTAAAGCAAGATGGTGCAACCCACCCTTAGGCTTGGTTGCACCAAGTAGTAGTTAAAGTTAAGGTTTATGACAAAATTGACAATAACAATAACGCTGACTTTAGCAGTTACTGCAAAATGCGTTGCACCAGCGTATTCCTTAGCATAGTTAAAGTTACCAGGGTTGCAAGTCAAATGAGACCTTATTTACTCCAGATGCATAGCTGGAATTATATTTTATGCATCTGACAGATATTTAAAATAAACAATAGCGAATCGTGGGCAGTTACGGTTAACAGTTAAAGTTATGACGTCATTTAACAATTGTCAGATGGTGCAACTAATTTTTAGCCAAACCGATACTTTAACCGAAATGTCGACGTTTGTTAAAGCTAAAGTAAGATGGTGCAACCCACACTTAGTTATTTAAAACAAAAAGTTTTATCGTTAATATTATCGATGAGAAAACCAAAACAAAAATATTATTATTTGGAATAAATAAATTAGGAATTTTGCTTATTAATGTACAATTTCAAATGAACGAAGGCAACCTAAAAATAACTATACTCTAAACAGAACTTCGGTACAAAACATTGCACAAAAAGACGTCAATGCTAAAAACTCAACGTATCCTTGTAACAAAATTAAGTTTCCCATCTCTGCCACGAAACAAAATTAAGTTGAACTTTTATTACCGAAGCTGTAATCCCATCTAAAAGTCTGAAAGGCTGGTAGCGAGTTGTTAATTGCATTTTCTATGAGTAAAATAACATAGCAGCCGTTTATTGCGTTATACTAAGAGAGTTGTTTATGTTTGTATTTATTCTGACGAGCTTTTGGACGTCGCCTTCCGGACTTGTTTACACATGCAAATGCGTTTAAAGCACGTTAGCGCAAGAGATTTATTAGAAGAAGAAAAGAGAGATAGAGAGAGAGAGAGAAAGATAGTTTATTTTAATTTTTTAGCTGCCCCATTTGGTTTCACCCGTTTGACAGTCCCTCAGATCTGTACCCTTACGGAGACCTCTTAACGCGGGCCTGAAACTGCGCAGTGCGGAAAATGTGATCGTGAACCTTAACGCGCTGAAATGGTCGTGCAAATTTTCGCAATCGCCACGAGTCATAATTTGCTTGTGCACGACGTCACGGGGGTATCGTATGGCGTTTGTGATTGGAGACTCAAAAATCAATCAATCAATCCGTGCCTAGGATTAGCCCGCCCGAAAAAAATTTTGCTAAACATTTTGTACCTTTGGCGTAAGGCACCACACCACAAATTTTCTAGGATAAAAGACTCTGGCCCTTGAAATATATCAATGTAGAAAATCATCAGTTCATCAAAACTCGCGTGAGGATTCATTACAAATTATTAAGAAAACGGCTACGTTATGTTTATCAGTCGAGACGATCGATCGCTTTCAGAGCCATTAGAACTTCTTCATCAGAGAATACGCGCGCTCCCGGAGACGGTCGTAAAGTGCACACTTGTTTTATTTTGGCAGAAGAGATCGAAAAACTATTTTATCGATATCTTCCGGGCGGTCGTAAAGTGCACACTTGTTTTATTTTGGCAGAAGAGATCGAAAAACTATTTTATCGATATCTTCCGGACGGTCGTAAAGTGCACACTTGTTTTATTTTGGCAGAAGAGATCGAAAACTATTTTATCGATATCTTCCGGACGGTCGTAAAGTGCACACTTGTTTTATTTTGGCAGAAGAGATCGAAAAACTATTTATCGATATCTTCCGGACGGTCGTGAAGTGCACACTTGTTTTATTTTGGCAGAAAAGATCGAAAACTATTTTATCGATATCTTCCGGATGGTCGTAAATTGCACACTTGTTTTATTTTGGCAGAAGAGATCGAAAAACTATTTTATCGATATCTTCCGGACGGTCGTAAAGTGCACACTTGTTTTATTTTGGCAGAACAGATCGAAAAACTATTTTATCGATATCTTCCGGACGGTCGTAAAGTGCACACTTGTTTTATTTTGGCAGAAGAGATCGAAAAACTATTTTATCAATATCTTCCGATACCTACAAAAAAAAAAAGTTTGCAATATTACTCTGTTCGGTTAGTAATGCCCAATCATTTATTAAATTTCTCTGTCAGTGATTTTTTTTTTCTTGAAAGGTATTGAAAATGTGTGAAAAATATATCTCTGGCTGGGGAACAGGTTAATATTATATAATTATATCATCTTTCCAGTACGCAAACATATGGAAAGACAAAGTGAAGCAGCCGCTAACCAAAATTGAAGAGGAGATGGAGCACAGCTTCCGTCACCAAATAGTGGTCGGCCTTCAAAACGTGAAGCCCATGTTTCAGAAACCACTCCTTGGAAATCTGGCACTAATCTGCTCTCTCAACTTCCTCATTATGGCTTTGTAAGTATGAAATAAGAAACGCAAGGACCTAAATTGTAAATAGTGTAATTCTATGTGAATTGTATAGAAAAATACCTTTCTAAATACGCTTTATAATATTTTTAAAGACAGTTCAGTAATTACGGAGTTGAGTGCAAATTTCATCATCAGCCAGAAGACGCCCACTGCTGAACATAGGCCTCCCTCTTTAACCTCCACACTACGACAGCCTGCCTTTTGCATCCACTGGATACCAGCGACTCTCACAATGTCGTCGGTCTATCTAGTGGGAGGCCTACTTACGCTGCGTCTTCCGGTTCATGGTCTCCACTCAAGACCCTTTCTTCCCCATCGATTATCGGTTCTTCGAGTGCAGATTTATGGACGTTCAAAAAACTTCAAAACACGAAAAACTTTGCCTTAAGGCGAGATGGTAGAGAACCGTACACTTGTATGTAGGTAATGCGGCGTGCGCGCTTTCAAATATTTTCAATATTATTTTTTTCTTTATTTTCTACAAATAATCTTACGATTTTACAAAAAAAACTGCGGCCACTAAAGTATTTAAATGATTGTTAGGATAACACACAATTTTTTTTTGATAAAATATCTTCTATAGAATTTGAATGAAGTTAATTTAATCCATTGAAGGGGAACGCAAAAACGGGTGTTTTTTAGGAAAGTTTACGTTTTTTTTTCTATCGAACCAAATTTCTTTAATCGTGTATCGGTGAACACATCCGAATAAAATATTTCAAGAAAATTTATGAAACATAAAGAAATAATGTCAATCAATCGATTTTAAAGATCTACTTTTGAATATTCGTGATGACGAATCGTCAAATTTGAAGCATATTTCGTGTTAATAGTAAATACTCAATAATTACTAGTAAAGAGCTTGTCACATTAAGTTTGTTTACGGAAGCGACCTCCATGTTACAGGGCCCGAGGCGATACCCGCCTGGCCTCGTGGGACGTGTTTTAGTCGATAACCACGCCTTAACTATTATACTAGCGCTTCTATATTTTTACCCGACTACGGTAAAGCCAAAAGGAAGGGGTATTGTTTTAGCAGTCTAAGACATTTTTGCACACACGGTCATCTGGCCCCAAACTAAGCAAAACTTGCAATATGGCTGCCAGAGACTGATATTATATACATATTTTTTAATACATACTTATATAGATAGTCTATGTATATGTTTGTATTTAAGTATGGCACCTAAACTACCCATCCTATTTTGATGAAGGAGGTGTCAATCGATTTATTTCTATTAGTCCGGGTGACATAAGCTACATTTCGAGTGCGCTCTACATTCTCGTCGAGATAATATCTCGGTCTCGGGCTTACGGACGAGACCGAGAGTGGCTCGCACAGTTGTCCGTTCGGTAGTCGTACAAGATGAACGTGTTAGAAACATCTGGGCTTAAAAGGTAGGACAGACAGACAGACAGACAGATAGATAGACAGACAGACAGATAGCTTAACTTTAGTAATAGAGACCCGTTTACACCCTTTGGGTACAAAGGCCTAAAACAAGCTTTGGTGGCATCGAAAAACAATACATATAGAGTCACAATAGTGCCAAAAAATGTCCGAACCAAAACTCACCGCACGCTACGAATCGCGCAGACTTTTTAGTTAGTTACAAGGTAACCGCGATCCGACTACAACGAGCGATGCCAGAGCTACGATGACATAGCAGACAAGGGACGTTGAACACTATGCAAAGGAAATAACGTCTAAATTGGAGTAAATGTGGTATTGTGGAGTATATGATTGATACAATGTATGTACAATGACGCTCGGACGTTTTTTGACTGTTTTCACTGAAAGATTGTGACTCTATAAGAATTGTATCTATAGATGTTTGGCGGTTAAAAATTGTATTCCCGTGAGACTGTATTTCCAAAAGACAGTCCTAGTCTGTTAATTAAAAAAATAAGCGCTACAAAATTACTAATTAAAAACTCATATTTTAATTACTCTTCATAACTTTATCCAAGTCTTCGTCCTGAATGTTAATTTTACTGAATCCTATAAGTAAGTGTCAAGGGGCCTCCCGCTTACGTTCCCAATTACACGCTGACGTGTGGTTAATTGTTAATTAATTAATTATCTAAACGTGGTTTAATTAAATACCTCAATGTTCAGCTACCTGCATATTATGTGTAATTTAATATAACTGACCGCGACTAAGGAGTGTTTCCACAAACTTTTTATAGTATTTGTATGAAGGTTGTATCTCTAGTAATATAATTCAATTCAAATTCAAAAACGTTTATTGGTATTCATTAAAGGGCTATAGGTACATAAAAATCTTAAGTAGGTAGTTACATGTGTACAAAATGTTGTAAGAAGAGGTGAGAATAATAAACAAACAATTATGTACCTTAGTGGAACACTGTCCCCCACACTAGGATAACCTGTGTCGTTATATTACCTGTGTAATTATAAATTATGTGAATCGTTTATTGAATATTTTAGGGGTATGCTATTTCTTAGTAGTTTAATATATATTTATTTCACGAAAAATATTTGAAACACAGTATTTAAAAACTAAAACTATTACTACCTAATTTTATAAACATCATTTAAAAAAAATATATCTAAAAGCCCCTCGGTGGAGGGAAAAGAAAAATTGTTAACCAATTTATTACTAATTAGTTAATTTATTAATTAGTAATTTTCTAAAGTTATATGATTATTTGTTATGTTTGTTTGTTTGTTTTGTTTGTTTCTTTGTTTTATTTGTTTGTTTTTTGTATTTGTTATTTGTGTTATGTTTTTTATTTTGTTATTATTTGTTTGTTTTTGTTTTGTTATGTTTTTTTTTTTTTTTTTTTTTGTTTTTTTTATATATATATTTTTTTTTTTTTTTCCGTAAATTATCATATAACTTTAGTGAACAACCGTGATAGTTTAAAACAGTAATTTTCTAATCTTATATTAATAACGTTTTTTTAATTTTAGGTACAATATTATAAGGCTGTGGTTCCCTCAACTGTCCACCATAGTAGAGCATTACAGTGTGGACAGTGGGAACCAAGATCTGTGTGACATGTTGGACTCCTACACGAATGATTTGAGAATAGCGGCCCGGAATGCCTCGGCATCTGATGTTTGTGTACCTGTAAGTAACCTTTTTGGCTAAAGAGTTTTGGCGCCAACGCGAAAAAAGTGTCGCTTCATTGGATTATTTTCCTAAGCTTGTGCTATTTCGAGCGTTAATCATACTAATAATATAAATGTGAAAAGTTTGTTGGTTTGTTGGTTTATTTATTCCTCTTTCACGCAGCAACAGAGCAACGGATTGAATTGATTTTTTTGCATGGATATAGTTCAAAGACTGAGAGTGACATAGGATATGCGACATACTTTTCATCATCATCATCATCACCATTTTCATCACTACGCGGGTGAAACCGTGTGGCGCAGCTAGTGTGTAATAATAGTGGATTATTATATATTAAGTGTTATTGAACGTGCTCGAGTGTGGCCAGTGATGTAATGAGGTGAAACATGTTATTTTCGTGATATTTCCGAAAATTCACAGAATCCCCTAGTAAAACAACTTTCTTAGTCTGAAACTAAAAAAAAGGGTAGACCGTTGTCTGCACTTAAGACCTTTTTGCCAACTACCCGCATTCTTCAGTCTGCCCGTGAACATGGCGCATATAACTGCGCTGAAATAGCAGGCTCCATAAACAACTTAATCACGGTAAATATAAATAAATAAATAAATAAATAAATAATATTTTGGACATTTTTGCACACACGGTCATCTGACCCCAAACTAAGCAAAGCTTGTGATATGGCTGCCAGAGACTGATATACATACATATATTTTAAATACATACCGATACCGGGATCCGTGGATACAAACCCACTTAAAATAGATATTAATAACCAGATATACAACAAACACAAATGTTCATCACATAAATGTTTGTCCTAGGTGGGAATCGAACCCACGCCCCCAATTATTATACTTAATAATCAAATAATTTTAGGAACAACCGTGATAGTTTAACAATGTTTGCATAAAAAATCATTTGTAAAATACCAAAAATTCGTCTCAGCGATTGAACATCTCTACAGAAATCGATTTAGAATATTTTGACCTAGAATCCATCATCATAAAAACATATTTAAAACACCAAAAATCCCTCTCAGACATCAAAATCTCTACAAAAATCGATTTATAATATTTTGATCCAGAATCCATCATGATACTTAAAAAGCGCACACTTGTATGACGGTAATGCGGCGTGCGCGCTTTCAAATATTATCAATATTTATTTTTTCTTTATTTTCTACAAATAATCTTACGCTTTTACAAAAAACTGCGACCACTAAAGTATTTGAATGATTGTTAGGATAACACACAATTTTCGATGTAAATATCTTCTATAGAATTTGAATGAAAGTTGATTCAACCCATTGAAGGGAACGTAAAAACGGATGTTTTTTAGGAAAGTTTACGTTTTTTTTCTATCGAGCCCAATTTCTTTAATCGTGTATCGGTGAACACATCCGAATAAAATATTTTAAGAAAATTTATTAAACATAAAGAAATAATGTCAATTAATCGATTTTAAAGGTCTAGTTTTGAATATTCGTGATGACGAATCGTCAAATTAGAAGCATATTTCGTCTTAAGTGACATACTCTAAGAGCGTAAAACTAAAAAGACCCGGGCTTTTTCGAACCTCACTTTTTCCTCAACGGCACCATACATTACCTTACGCCCCGTCATTTAGAAACACCCTTAAAAATATTCTCCCCTCATTTAGAAACCCTTCCTTGTGAGTCTTCCAAGTCACATCTACCCTTTCCTTCTAAGCCACATTTTAGATCTACCCTTTCTTTCTTAGTTATATTTAGATCTATGTTCTATTTCGTTCTAAGCACAGACCTTTAGTAGTAAAGACACCGCAAGGACCTCAAGTGGTATAAGAACCTGATGTACCGTATTTATTTTACCTAATATGTAACGGGCGCAATTTATAACCATTTTCAGTAACCACGAATAAAGCGACACCTAAGGAATTCCTAATTTTTTGAAATTTTCTGTCTTAATTTATGAGGACATCATTTACTCGTTATTACAAACAATTTATACCATCATGGGAAAAACGAAAACATTGCAATAAAGAATCGGTTGTTCTAGAAAAATAATGTCATTGACACTCAACGAAATGTATGGAACAGCTGATTTTTTATCGTGATGTCAGGGTTAGTCCCATAATCATCATTATCAGTATTTTATGTTCCCACTAATGGGACACATGCCTTCTCTCAGAGAGACAGTGTGGGTCCACCATGCTGGTCTAGTGCATGTTGATGAATGTCATAATATATAATATATTATCTTTTGAGGTTTTTGGACTCCGGTTCCTCACGATGTTTCCCTTCACAGTTTCTTGAGTGATGGCATTGAAAAAACACATAATTTATTTTATATACTAAATAAGTCATGGATGGCCGTACGGTAGCATGTGCGCTTTACAATCTGACATCATCCGCTTTGATCCTCGGCCCTGCATCAATTACTTTATTTAGTACCTACCTAAAATCCCACAAAAGTTGTTGATATGCTCGAATATGGCCGTCGTCTAACCGAACACCCCGAACATTCACTAATTCAAAGTATATGCGAAGTTTCCGGGTCTATCTTAGTAAAAGTCTGTAGTTCTAACCCAGTGTTTGCATTTCAGACAAAGAGTGGAGCTGAAACGTACATCAACAGTATTATTATGGGATGCGTGTGCCTATTACCTTACTTCGTGACCGGGATCCTAGTGAATAGGGTCGGGAAGAAGCTGCTCCTTATAGGTGAGGAAATTTGATTTTTTTGAGGATAAAATTCGTGTTTTCCTCGTGTGTGATAGTTTAAGCAGATTAGATTGTAGATGTTTTTTTCAATGTTTCTTATTACTTACGCGTTTCATTTTGAGGATAAAGTGTGAACCCTTGTTTCCCCAACAATGTTAAAGGTTTTATTTATATTATACAGTAATTATTCACGTAAGATTAAGCCAGATATTCTGACTATAGAACAGACCTTACATAAATACATTTAAAGATATTAGTATGGTATGTTTTGCATTGTAAGCGCAACGGAGAATGGCTTGTTTTCTGTTTTCGTATATTAAATAATGTTTTAACATTTTGAATACTGGAGATATTTGATAACGCACCGCGTACAGGTAGTTCGCAGTTTTAGGCGTTACACATTCATACAAAACCTACTGAGACAGCTGATTCACTTGCATGAATCTTAAACAAAAACCACTTTGAGTCTATTTTATTCAATTCTCTACTTTATTTTAATAGCAATAAAGTTTTCTCAAATCAAAAGTTGTCATAGCATGGTGCGTTTTTGACAGAAGTGTGCACAGTACTGTCAAAAACGCACCATGCGAAATAAGCAAAGGGCTTAAAGATCTTACGGGTGATTGAAAAAAGGATATAATAAAATCACTCAATGCATAGGCAAGTGCATCGTCTTAAAGTGGTTTTGCATGAATGCGTGCAAAAGCGTCTGTCTCAAAGCAGTTCTCACATCGGACGCGTGCAAATGTGTCTGTCTTAAGGTGGTTTTTGCATTGAAACACGTGCAATTGTGTCCGTATTAAAGTGGTTTTAGCATAAGACGCGTGCAAGTGCGTCTGTCTCAAAACGGTTTTCACATTGAACACGTGACATCATACATTGTTATTTTCAGCGGCTGGTCTAATATGCGTGGGTGCGATATGCGGGATCCGGTGGGCGAACACGAAGCCTATCATAGTGGCACTGTTTTCTGTTTCCACCGCCATCTCGCAGATTTCCATGAGCTTGGTACAGGCCCTGACTGTTCAAGTGTTTCCTACCACCACGAGGTATGTATGGTTATTGATGACATTCATATTTTTACCGGAAAGTATTAAGCTCTCCGGTAAGAGATATCTCCTACGCAATTTTATTATTAATTAAAGATGATAAATATACTGCTTGGGTTTCAAAAATGTAATGCAAGAAAGTCATACTTATCTAAAACTTTTGCATTTATTATAAAGAGACTAGTAGCTACGTGCATGGTGTAATGTTTTTTTTTTTTTTTTTTTTTACTTTTAGTAAAAACCTTTTTAATTGTGAAGTAATGACATTTTTACATTATATAAATACTTTTTTATTGCCATTCGGCAGCAGATTTTTAAAGGAAGTTAATTAGGGTTGGCTTAGTAGTGAATCAGTCTTCCTTTGCGTCTTCTTTGAATTGCAGCTATTTTTTAAGTGGAAAAAGAAAAAATACCGGAAATACTGTAATCCTTTCAAAGTTCCATGACTGATATCATCTTTTCGGGCTATTAGTGCCAGCCCTGTTTTAACTCCACACAGCACCAACTTTTTTATCGAGGTTTTTAGAATAAACAAAGAGGTGCAGAGTTTGAGCTAAATCATCGGAAACAAATATCTCAGCTGTAGCTCAAAGGCTGTAGCAAATATAAATCCATACCAAAGATTAATCCGACCTTGAAAATCTGACCGAGACAGATGTTCCTTTGCTTTTTCTTGCTTCTGTTTTTGTAGAGTTCCACAAACAAAATTCGAAGAATGAAATGCTGGCGAACGAGAATTACAAAAAGTAGGTATTTGTATTATGTCAAAAAGGTTGTGGAGGAACTCATTTGTTAGAGTTAGAGTGTTGTGAGAGGGTTAGAGTGAGACCTTCGTGGCCGCCTGTATATTATTTTGATGCAAGCGAGGTGTGTTTTGTTTCTTTGTTTTATTCAATAGGAAATATTATTTCTAAAAGGTAGTAACATTACAATGGTTAGTGGTGATCAGTTAGCTCAATTCAAAATAGCTCCATATACATTTGTTTCCATTGTACTTTCATAAATCCCTAATCAAATCACTCATTCAAACTTCAGTAATTTTATTAACCGCTACATATTTTAGCACTTCAGTAGCTAAAACCAAAACGAAGACATAATTAAATTTAATGAATTAATAAATCAGTAAGCGTTCAGATTTGAATTAAATACGAATAAGCGTAACGGCTGAAGAGGCAAACTTAATTGTTTCATTTCAATTGAAAACGTTCGAGAAACAATGGCATAGACATTAATATAAGCCGTTTCAGTATTTAGAGCCATTTACATTCATTGAATGAAGATAATTATCTCGGCCAGTGGTTCTAAATTTTGTGATTAGAACGCCCTTGCAAGCCCATTCAGACTGCACTATAATAAACAAACTTACAAGGATATAAGGTACCCTTTTTGGTTCAGTACCATATGGAGCTGAACCAAAAAGGGTACTTAGGTACCCTAGGTAGGTTAGGTGTATTATTATTTTTTTACTTGTGAGCTTGGTGGCAAAGCAATTTTTATTCTCGGTCCAAGCATGTATTTGCTCTGACAGTTGCAATAACACTGTAAAAAGCTAAATGAAAATGACGAATTTTGATTACGTACTTTTGCTAGGTTTTTGAACGTAACGTACTGTAGTAGGTACTCTTTATACTTCAGTGAAACATTATGACAAAATGTTTTTATTCAGCTTTTTACAATGTTATTGCAGCTGCCATCTATCTATACTACACACTTGAATACAAATCTTTCCTATTTATAATATTAAATAGGAAAGATTTGTATTCAAGTGTGTTTGTAACGAATTGGCTCAAAAAGTACGGGACCGATTTGAAAAATTCTTCCTCTGTTGGGAAGCTACACTATCCCCGGGTGACATAGGCTATAATCTATACCCGTGCGAAGCTGGGACGGACAGATAGTATCAAATAAGTGCTTGGACTGAGTTAAGTACTCGGCTGGCTACTAACCACCCTCAAGTTTAAAATTTGTCGCCAAATCTAACAGTGTTGTAAGATAGCGTTCTTTAAAAGCCAGTTTCCATTACAGGGACTTAACGGCTAAAACGTTTACGGTTTTAAGCGATTCTGTTTAGGTAATGAAAAAGCTTGCGCGACCCCAAGCCGTATCTCGGTTCGTTAAGGTTCACATTCGTTTGATTTTGCGATCTGCGCTGTTTCAGCGCTAATTCGAGCTTGCGTTAAGAGCTAGCCGTAAGGCCCCAGGCTAGGCGTGCTGTGGTGTATGATGAGGTAGCCTGTTAACCATTAAAAAAAATTACAATGGGACCCATTGTCCCTGAAATCACGAACACCATTATCACCTGTATTACTTGCAAATTAAAATTTACGAATAAATGACTGACATTGACCTGACTTCTTTGAGTGTGAATGGTATTTTTCTTCGGGTTTTCAGGATTGGTCCTCTAGTCAATTTAGTTTGTTATTATAAGTACGCAATGATGAATGGAAACAAAGGTTAGATAGATAGAAAGAAAAACTCTATTGTTCACACCACAAATTTCATACACACGATAAAACAGCTTAAATACTTGTGCAACAATCGGTGGCCTTATCCCTATGAGCAATCTCTTCCAGGCAACCTCAAGGTTTAAGGTGGAGACCACGAAGACGCAGCGTCGGCAGGCTAGATAAACCTCGCAAATAATAACTGTAGTGAACAAACATGATAGTTTTTTTTACATCAAACTAGGCTAACGTTTGACCACGATCTTGCCTGATGGAAAGCGATGATACGGTCGAAGATGGAGCACGTTTGCCCAGTAATAACCTATGAACCCTAGACTTGAACACTCCAAGATTGTAATGCTGCGGAAACACAGACAGGGGCAAGGCGTTCCATTGTTTTTCTGTAAAAATTTGGTTTAAAACAGTGTAGTACCATAAAGAGCTCATAAATTTATCTATCTTTCTTTCTCTTTTGCTTTATTCGTAGCTGATAAACAACTAATGAGGGTCAGCCATCTTTTTCTTTTTTCCCCATATTGCTCTATGCTGCAACATGAGAGGACGTCGCGTTATCTGAGGAGACCCTTGTGCTTCAACGATGGGGTTACATTTTGAAGCGGCTGCGACCTTTTTGCAACTAATTTAACTACAGAGGGCTTTCTGGAATTTGACAAGGGCTTTTTAGGAATTTGCAAAGCTTTCTATAATAATTATGGAACGTTTTGAGTTGAGCTACAAAGCGGAATTTTAAGATAATGCGGTGGGTGTATCAGAATTTTACTGACAGGTTGAGGGCTTGAATGTTTTCTCACCAGACTAAATAACTATAGACAATCATAAAAGACGCTCCTGAGGCGTTGGACTCCATTAAGTAACTTGCCAAAAGTTTATCAGCAACAAATCCCCAATCGGACATCTGCGAAATATTTGCTAGTCTATCGGTTTTTAATCGGAAACATTTCGGAGAGTGTGCGTCGGATCTGTATCATTTAATTATCTCCAGCCCATTTTTATACCACGGCCAGCGCGGAAGGTAGCACCGTTTCATGGGCCACGTGGGCGTCCCGCAATGATGTCATGATGTCAATTTACAGCAGGTTCGAGAGAGATGACGATACACCACGTAACAGCTGATTGGATAAAGTGGCAACTGACAGTGACGTCATTGCGGGGCCACTCCCAGATTGCTAGTCCTTGTTTTCTTAGATCATGGATGTCTTCAAGTGGAAGCGAGTGAATCGGTTTCGTCTAGGCAAGCGTGCTCTATCGTAGACCTCATCATCGCTTTCCATCAGGCAAGATCGCGGTCAAACGTTAGCCTAGTCCGAGGTAAAAAAAAAAATATCATGTTTGTTCACTACAGTTATTCTTAAACGGAGAAACTCTTTCGTAAAGAACGGAGCGTAGCGCATTGCCTCGCCGACACGTCCGCACCGCATCTCCACTGCTCGCCTCTTTTGTACACAGATCGTATTATTACTTTTCATCGGGTGGAATGTTACAGTTTTTACCTAGCTGCGTAAGAAGTAAGGTTATGTTTTTCGAGTGTATGTATGTATGTATGGGGTTTCTTTTGCATACCCTACAGCCTAAACGGCCTAATGGATTTCGACATGACTGTGAGGTGTAATTTGAATCGTATTTAATAGTGGAAGTGACAAAGGGACAAGAGTACACTAATTCAAGATGGCGACCACGAAAAAAAACTAGCGGGAAAATTAATATAAATTAATTAATGCTAAATAGGTCAATATTCCATCAATACCATCATTATGTAGAGATCTCTCAGCAGATTTCGAAAATATATAACACTTTACACCACTATGAAATATTCAGTAGTTTACGAGATAAAGCGGTATTAAAGAGTTCTGTTTATTCTATGGACCCGGGTATGTTCTAAAACTGCAACCAAAACTACCCGAGGATTGGCAGTACTCCTCTCTAAGAGAGAGAGGCCGAGTTTTGGCGCCAACGTGGAAAAAAACATGTCGGCTCGTTGGATTATTTTCCTAAACTTGTGTATTTTCGAGTGTTAATGTGTACTAAATGGTGAATTATTATTTATTAAGTTTAGTGTTGGTAAACGTGTTCGTAAAGTCTCTACCACTTTACTGGGGCATGAGTTTGACTTGACCGTGACTTACTTTACTTGACTCTGACTGTGACTATCACTTGTTTGACGCTATTAATACTATGCAAACTTGTTTAATATTACGACTAAACAACTAAGTATCCAGGGTCAAAAAAAAAACAGTGGACCTTTACTGGCTGATGATGTGTTTGTGTAGGTATTACGAGTACCTAGGTAAATCTAACGCAGTGCAGTACACTTAATACAATGCGGTCAGGTAATAATTTTTTTAACAATTTTATTTATGTCTCTGGATGTTGTCATAACCAAGGTATAGTTACATTACTGCAGCAGGCAAAAGGAGTATTTATGGACTATCGGGGAAATGTAGGCCGAAGCATAACCGAGGGTAGCATACGTGACTCCATAAATACTAAGTTGCTGGCAAGGCTTATGTAGTATTTTTCTGAAACATTGCATCGAAATTCACGTAAACATATCCATAAAATGTAGGTGCGTACAATATTTCAATGAGCAAAGAGGTTTTATTGCGTTTGCAGTAAAAAGAGGCGAATGCACAGAGGTTATGTTAGAATTTACAACAATATTAGTAGTAATAATAACTTTCAGATTTCATTAAAGCGACAACATACCTATACTACAACAAACTTTACCACACCTGGCAACAACATAAATATATCAATGCGTAACCTAGCAACCAATCTTCAAAATAATCATTTCTAGAGAGAGGGCTATGGCTTGTCCTATAATCCACTTACAGGACACCATCTGGAAATGTTTTTGTTTTTTGTTTTTGTAAAGTCTATCATAACCTCTGTGCATTCGCCTCTTTTTACTGGAAACGCATTAAACCTCTTTAATATAATCAGAGAAGACAAAAGTTGGCCACTTATTATTACTTTCAGTGACGACCTAGGCCTTAAAGTCTACTTTATGTAGAAGGGACTTTTTCAAATTATGAACACTTTTAGAGCTGGTTTCACAGTTGTACGGGAGACCCGTACGAGTCACCCTACGGGACAGCTGTTAACCCGGCCTAAATACCATGTTACAGAAAAACTTCTAGGGTTGTCGTAAATTTTAAACTTTCAACGAGTGCTATCTATAGAGCATTCATTATTTAATTTGATCATAGTTTAGTTTTCTCAAGTTGTATTTCCTGCTCCAGCTTATTGAAGACTATTGATTTTACTATAGATTTATTTTTACAATATTAGCTTTATTAAACTATGGGGCTATTACATAAAGTTATTCAACAACCGTCAACCCGATTTGTATCATATATGAATGAATGAACAGGAGTTGTTGAATAGGTACGGAAACGTCGAAATAGACTTGTCTATTCGCCTCTTCATTGAACAGATCGGCCTCCCGATACAAAGCGTTGCGGGCATTGTCTGGCTGTCAATAAAAGGCCTTAAAGTGTAGGTTGGCCATGGCATACATTTTTATAGGTTAAAATGTCAAATATGGTCATGATACCAATTTGTTGTTTCCCTAATGTTTTTAGGGTTCCGAACCCAATAAGTAAAAACCGGACCTGTACTTATCTGTCCGTCCGTCTGTCAGTCCGGCTTACACGGCTGTATCTTTTGAACCGTAATAGATAGCTAGTTGACAATTTCACAGAATATATTATAATGTTACAGCGGATTAAATAAAAAAAAAAAAAAAAGTCAAAAATCGTACAAACGTAAAACGTCAAACTTGGCATGATTATAGTAGACACTCTAAAGTAAAAGACAAATTTCTGCTCATTACCAAGTTAAGCAACGTATTCGGCTACTTAGATAACCATATCATTCGTCTCACTGAATCGAATCCCCATAATTTACTAATTTTGCAGTCAGTTTTTTAAAGTGATAATTATTTTATTTTGTGGTGATACGGAACCCTCAGTGCGCGAGCCCGACTCGCACTTCGCCGGTTTTTATTTCAGAAGCTTGTTACGGCGTTGTCTAGCCTTCAATAAAAGGCCTAAACACGGGGCCTAAAACTTCGACCAAAATAAAATGAATGGACAGGCCCAGTAGAAGCGCATTTTGGAAGATAACAAAATGAGCGCCGGCTCTCATTTCGTTTGAGTCGGTCTCTAGCCGTAGGAAGTGCAACACGTGTCTATTGTTACGTGATAACGAAACATCTGACAAAATTATGCGTTCATAATGCTTTCCCGAAGTGTAAATACACAAATAAAACCGGGATCTATTTTTTGTAACAAATATACTGTACATTTTTATAATTAGGTGTTGAAGTATATGTCCGACGATTTTGACTCGTTTTTACTGAGCAATTTCAATGGGTATCATCCGTCCATTCATTTTATTTTAGTCGAAGGCCTAAATGTGTAGGCTGGCCATGACACGACCGTGATGTTATAGGTTAAAATGACAAATATTGGTCATGTTACCAATTTGTGGTGTCCCTAATTTAATAAAGGCTTTTCAGAATTCATTCATCTAACCAGTATCCAATCAAAATTGTATGGAAACCAAATATTTTTATAGGGATTTTTGTACTTGATAATTATGCGTAATTAAATAATACTAGATTTTGTGAATCTTAATATATACCTACCCAAGTGATTTTAACTACAAATAAATACAAGTTAACTAACACTTATTAATTACACTACTTATCTCAGCCTATTAAAAAACTGGCCCATAGTCCGTTGAAAAAAGGTTTTTTTTTTTGTTTAAACTTTTCTCTACCTTTGAAGACCTAAAGACGAACTCTAATTATGTGAGTTAGTCAATAATATAACTAATAAGCTATTAATAAATAAGTGATTGACGGATGATGACCCTCAAGATGGACAGACGATCTAAAAGAGACCACAGGAAAACGCTGGATGCAGGCCGCTTCCAACCGGCCCTTTTGGAGATCGATGGGGGAGGCCTTTGTCCAGCAGAGGACGTCCTATGGCTGAATTGATGAAATAAATGATTTGAAAAATATAGGTACATAACCTCAGTGGTCGTTTAGTATCTGGTGAGTTGGTGGCCAAACATAGATCTATTAACGGCCTGTTATACCAAATTTGTCGATTTTAAATCAATTTTATTCAGTTAAATTACAATATTTGAGCTGGAAAAAAAATACATGTCACAGATACATCTGTGTTTGAGTTTATTTATTAGTTCAAAATTTGATAGAATAAAATTTCCTCGATCAAAACAAAAATCTGAAACAAAGTCGATTTAGTTTATTTTTTTCGTTTTATGCTCTAATGAAAGCTCGTAACAACCTGGAAATTGCATATACTGAAAGGCAATCCTATTTAAAAAAAAAACATTGGATTGATTTTTGATAGTGAATAGTTTCGTTTTTAATGAAATTAAAAGCGTCAAAAGGTCGCCAGAATTTACGCGCGCCGCGCTCAGTCCCGCGCCAGGCGTCATCGAGGTCGGACCCACAGAAAAGAGAAGTAAACTTAAAAAATTCTCTCTTCTGTGGTCGGACCCATGTTCGTTTTTGTTGTTGCACTCCCCCCGCGGGCCTCCTGACTCTTGCGTGGCAAAATACATCGTCGGTATAACTTGGCGGGGGCTGGCGTTTTGTTGCCTATACGCGACTCGGGTAACAGGCCGTTAACAAAAAAATAAATACAATTAGATATTGAATATTTCGTCCTGCTTATTGGAGGTACCAAAAGAAAACTGTTAGACCTACAATCAAATACCGATAACCAATAGGGAAGAAAGGTTATTGAGTGGAGACTACGAATCGGTAGACGCAGCGTAGGTAGGCCTCCCACTAGATGGACCGACGACATTGTGAGAGTCGCTGGCATCCAGTGGATGCAGATGACAGGCTGTCGTTCAGTGTGAAGTTCTAAGACTATGTTCAGCAGTGATCTGGCTGATAATAATGATGATGATGACAGTCAAATAAAAGTATTAAAAAAAAAAAAAAAAAGTTACTAAGGGAAAGAAAACTAAGGACTTTTGTAAAAATTCTATAAATTTATGTTTCTCTATACTTCGCCAACATTTTATTTTTAACTTATTATTTTTAAATTCTGTATAGAAATCTTTCGAAATGGTCTCACGAAAATTTCATTAACTTTGGCTCATAACTCAAATAAAACGAATAATTTTGTTCGAGCGCCCTTTGATTTGGCTATATTAATCATTGTTCGAGCGCTTACTAATAATGAAATAGTTTTTATAAATTGATAATTATTTTCAGAACCCTGGCTATATCGCTGATGATGGTATGTGGACGTATCGGTACCTTAGTAGGTAACATCTCGTTTCCTATCCTGCTGAATATAGGATGCGTTGTACCGTTCTATACTATGTCCGGGATGATGGTCTGTGAGTATACAAAAATTTTATTGCTTTTCTAATTCCATAGGTGGCTAACGAGCTAAGGGTCCACCTGATGGTAAGCGATTACCGTTGCCTATGAATACATGTAACATCAGGGGCATCACAGATACGTTTCCGATCTTTAAATTTTATAATATATTAAGGTGGAACGTTTTACCTATGGCGGGAAATTCTAATTTAAAACAGTATTTTGGGCTTGCATCTAGGTCGGGTAGGTAATTATTGTAAACGATCATGATGTTTGCGCAATTGTTTACCTAAAGCTATTTATCAGTAACGCACCGTATTACTTACATTTGCCAATTAAAAAAAATTGTTGTTCCAAACGGTTTCTTGGCAAATATAAGTAATATGGTGCGTTACTGATAAATAGCTGTACATGATAATGTGAAGAACAACCAACGATTTGCGCAAACACTGTGTCGTTTTACAATAATTACCCGGCCTAGCTACAAGGACAAAAATATAATTATGAAAAATTTGAATTTCCCGCCTTAAGTGAAACGTACCACCTTAACTGCCCTTTTGAAGAACCTCGTATTATAGTTACTAGGAAATTCTGAAGGAGTAGCTCCTTTCACATATTGCAGATGTGAGGCAAAATAGATCGAGTAAAACGCACAGTATGAGATTTTACAGATCTATGGTATGTGGATGAGCTTTCAGACGGTAGTGGCTAGGGTGATGATAAAACCACCACGCATCAAAATAAGTTACTTTTTACCGGCTGGTGTGAATAAACATTCTTTTTTAGGGTTCCGTACCTCAAAAGGAAAAAAAACGGAACCCTTATAGGATCACTTCGTTGTCCGTCTGTCTGTCCGTCTGTCCGTCTGTCAAGACCCTTTTTCTCAAGAACGCGTAAAGGTATCAAGTTGAAATTTATACTAAGCACTCTACGGTTTCTTTCGGCTGTAAAAAAATAAAAGTTGTAAGTCAAAGCAATCAAAAGATATGAACGTTTATGTCGTATATTTTGCGATTTTACAGGGGAACATAACCTATAGGGTACTTCCCGTTGACCTAGAATCATGAAATTTGGCAAGAAGCAAGTTCTCATAGCACATATATAGGAATAAATCCGAAAATTATAAATTTGGAGTTATATCATTTAAAAATAATTATATTGCTATTACAAACTTACATTTTGTAGTTGGAATGTATGGAAGAACCTTCTTGTCAACTACAAACTTAAGTTTGTCTTTCAATATTTTTACTTCAGTTTGTTTTTTTTTGGTCTCGCGCTCTGATGGCTCAGAATACAGATTTTTCTGTATTATGAGTCTCATGGTTCTGTCTAACGGAACCCTCAGAGCACGAGTCCTACTCGTACTTGTTCGAGTTTTTTTCAAATCAAATCAAATCAAATCAAATCATTTATTTGCTAGAATACATTACATTAAAAGGTCTTAATATGATATTTATGTCACTTTGTACTCAGTCTGCAAGCAGACGTGCAAATGCTAATTTTTATACTAAAGAATTAAAATAGGTATTTTAGAAACGAATAATATTAGAATTAAATTCCATAAATTCCTTAACACTATAAAAACAATGGTTAAGAAGCCAATTAGTCAATCCTTTTTAAATTTGTTACCGTCCAACATTTTTATATCATTAGGTACCTTATTATAAATAGATATACACATATTACACACATTTCTTTTGTACAAGTCTTTTCTGACAGGAGGTTGATACAATAGGTTAGTGAACTTGACTCTTTTCTGACGGGTAATAACTTGACTACGTTTTTTAAAATAATCTGGGTACTCTTTGGTGAAAATACAAATGTCCTTAATATACAAACATGGCAACGGAAGTATGTTGCATGTTTTGAATAGTGGTCTGCAGCTGTCCAGAAACCAAGATCCATTTATAACCCTAACACATCGCTTCTGAATCTTGAATACCCTGTCTATGTCAACTGAGTTTCCCCACATTATCAAGCCATATCTCAGTAGGGACGACACATGGCCATGATATGCCATCAACGCCGCCTCCATGGACACACTATGTCTAACCTTTTTCAGCGCAAATACAAAGCGATCAAGTTTCTTACATAATGTATCAATATGCATTTTCCAATTTAGATGTTTATCAAGAGATAGTCCTAAAAATTTGTAATTGTCAACGATATCAACTATTTCATTATCAAAATTTATGTCAATTTGCAAAGGCTTAGAATTATACGAATTAAATTGAATTAATTTAGTTTTATTTATGTTGATCTTCAAATGATTGGATTCCATCCAAGAAAGATTTGAAAGATAATCCAGGGTAGGTTAATGTAAGTAGGTAATCTGGGGTTTTCAAACGAAGAGTGAATAACAATCTTTAGAGCGAGTGTGTCAAAAGCGCGTCGTCTGAGAGTGTGTTAAGTGATAAGTGTGTGTGTCTCTTAAAAACTTAGACCTAAAAGATTAAAGATGAAAGTGTTGAGACAGAACCTCTTTTAAGATAATTTTGACAGTAAAATCATAGTTTAATTTTAGAACATAACTAATACATAAAAAAATTATAATGATTGATTTTATATAGAAAACACAGTCCACTGATCCGATCCTATGCCCAAATTATAAATAAAAAACTGTATTACGGACGCTGTCTTCAGGTAAGGTGCCCAAAAAGCTGGCGACATTAGCACGTTGAATGGCCAAACTTATTATTTAGCTAAGGTAAGCGCCAGCTCTATAAATTCAATACAATTTTGACTATGAATTATTTCTGATTCTGAAGTACAAATATTAGTTATGATTTGGTATGGTGAGGTCAAAAATAAGTCCATTTGACATAATACCAATCATGATCCTATCTAATATAACAAAATCGAAAGTAACTCTGTCTCTCTGTCTGTTTGTTAGCTTTTCACGACTAAATCTAAGCCGATCTTAAGGAGGTTTTCCCACTTTTAAGCAACTTATTACTAGAGACCTTGATGATGATGATGATGATGATGATGAGATGAGCTTAGTTTATTGTATTAAAGCATCATTTAGCGGAGCAAAACCATGGCGTTTACACACATTCGTTCGTTTCACTACTGTTTTTGAAAAACACTTTTAAAATATCACGGTCCATTTTTGAGGTTTTGCGCATATTTTTCGAAAAGTATAGCTGTATTGTAAAATGTACCTTTGCGGTTTCCTTCATAATTATGAAACCTGTATATTAAGATATAGTAGACATAATTTAATAAATAGATATTTGAAATAATAATAAAAAACCGGACAAGTACGAGTAGGACTCGTGCTCTGAGGGTTCCGTTAGACGGAACCCTCAGAGCGCGAGACCAAAAAAAAACTAACTGAAGTTAAAATATTGAAAGACAAACTTAAGTTTGTAGTTTTTTTTTACTGGGCAAGTGCCTTTAATAACTAAACAAAATACAAGCTAAAACTAACACTACAAATACAGTTAGACTGCCCATAGACCGTTGAAGGTCTAAAGACAATCCAAATGCTCAAGCCCACTACCAGTTGGCAGCGTACCCAACATGCTGGCGGCATTACCACGTTGAATGGCAATGCTAATGCGTTGAGCCAGAAACACGCCAGCATTTTGGTCACGCGTCCCATTAACCAGGCGCTCTGAAAGATTTTTGAAAATGAGGTGAGCTCCCGGTCCCCAAGGGCCCAATGTCTCGACCCCAAACGCCTCAAATATGTAACCACTGCCGAGGTTAGCATATTTGCGACGCTTGTGCTGCTCTGCCGAATTAGCAGCCGCGCCAGCCCTACCCTGTGTCTCAGGAAGATGTGACGGCGCCAAAGTATCGACACAAGTTGCGTCCCATACAAGGGGCCGCTCCAACCTCCAGGGCACAAGTGTCATACCGTCAGGCCTCTTTCCATCGTCACGCGCAAGACCACTCGGTTTGAGCACAGCTGCGACATTGGCGGTGGAAAGTGCCCTGCGTATGATGTTGTTCAGGCTAGCGTGTCGGCCAATACGACCAGCGCTTCTCGAGCAAGAGAGACCATGGTGACCGAGCTGGTCAACAGCAGTACCACACTGACAGCGATGGGCCTCACAGCACCTTACACCCAAGCGTAAGCTGACAGCTAGACGAAATGCGGTTGGATCTAAAAGGCTACCTGTGTTAAAAGAGGGCATGGCTTGCAACCAAAGTCCCGATTCCCAAACAGAGACAGCAAGAATACGAGCGCGATCTGCAATACTAGGACACGTATCTAGTAGCAATTTCCATGCTAGTTCGCAGATCGGCCGATCCCACAGTCTCTGGGAAGACAACTTTGAAGTTTGTAGTTTACAATAAGGTTCTTCCATACATCCCAACTACAAAATGTAAGTTTGTAATAGCAAAATAATTATTTTTAAATACCTTCAAATTTATAACTTTCGGTTTTATTCCTATATATGTACTATGAGACCTTGCCTCTGGCCAAATTTCATGACTCTAGGTCAACGGGAAGTACCCTATAGGTTTTGATTCCCCTGTGAAATCGCAAAATATACGACATAAAGGAACCCTAAGAGCGCGAGACCAAAAAAAAACTAACTGAAGTTAAAATATTGAAAGACAAACTTAAGTTTGTAGTTGACAATTAGGTTCTTCCATACATTCCAACTACAAAATGTAAGTTTGTAATAGCAAAATAATCATTTTTAAATGATATACCTTCATATTTATAACCTTCGGATTTATTCCTATATATGTGCTATGAGACCTTGCTTTTTGCCAAATTTCATGATTCTAGATCAACGGGAAGTACCCTATAGGTTTTGGTTCCCCTGTGAAATCGCAAAATATGCGACATAAACGTTCATATCTTTTGATTGCGTTGACTTACAACTTTTATTTTTTTACAGCCGAAAGAAACCGTAGTCCCAAGTATTTAGTATAAATTTCAACTTGCTACCTTTACGCGTTCTTGAGAAAAAGGGTCTTGACAGACGGACAGACAGACAGACGGACAACGAAGTGATCCTATAAGGGTTCCGTTTTTTCCTTTTGAGGTACGGAACCCTAAAAACGGGAGAAAAGCTCAAATCAGTGTTACTTTCATTTTTTTCTGTCGTGCGAAATGTCCTTAACCGTGTTACGGTCATTGGGGTTTCCTAGATAAAATATTGAATTTTGATATGACCCCATTTTTATAATTTTAAGCTAAAGTGACCATAATATTATGTATATTGTCCGACGGAGGGTATTGTGACGCCATAACACAGGTTAATTCCTAGCTTGGGTAACAAGGCTTCTCATCATGGATTATTTATTTAAGGAACAAACTATTGTAAAAAAATTATGATCGACAACGTTTGTAAACACCAAACATATATTTTCATTTTCATTTTCATTTTCAACCATGGAAGTAGACACACTTAAACTAGAATGACCAAAATTGCTAAAAGTCGGACAAGAGCATCTTAACGTAACAGGGTGATAGTGTATATCATAAGGACGGACATAGGGTACTTTTTGATAGCCCGTTGGTCCAGTTGGTATAGTGAACCTGCCTTCTGAGCTTGGGGGCGTGGGTTCGATTCCCATCTAGGACAAACATTTGTGTGATGAACATTTGTGTTTGTTCTATATCTGGTTGTTAATATCTATTTAAGTATGTATTTAAAACGATATATGTATGTATATCAGTCTCTGGCAGCCATATCAAAAGCTTTGCTTAGTTTGGGGTCAGATGACCGTGTGTGCAAAATGTCCCAAATATTTATTTATTTATTATTTATTTCCACGCAGAAAAAGCAGAAAAACTAGAAAATTGCGGGTAACACCGCGAGATTCAGCTAATATAATATTGTAAATGCGTGAGTGTGTTGGTTTGTTCCTCTTTAATGCAGCAACAGAGCGACGGATCACCATTTTCATGACAGTTCTGTTTTATTTAGTACTAGCAGACCTGACAGACGTTGTCCTGTCTTACATGTCAAACACGCAATGTCAAAATTGAAAATCTTTATTTTTTTACACCTTGAGTTACATTATTAGATTTAGTAAGGATCCCTATTTTTTTTTTAAATATAATACAGCCTATGTTACCCGGGGATAGTGTAGCTTCCCAACAGTGAAAGATTTTTCAAATCGGTTCAGTAGTTTCGGAGCCTATTCAATGCAAACAAACAAACAAACAAACAAACAAACAAACAAACAAATCTTTCCTCTTTATAATATTAGTATAGATGAATCTACCTACTTACTTATCACGTCGTGACATTTTTGTCTATCATGTTAAAGTAATTTTTACTTTGAATTGTCCCGTCAAAACTTCAAAAGTATTTGATTTATTTTTCTATTTGTTTCACAAAATTATTATTTTGCTTTTAAGTAGATAAGATGACGCAGCTATTTAAATCGCGCATTTTTTTTTGAAGATTATTAATTATACATTGAGTCGAATCATAATAAACAAAAGACTATTTTGTTCTTATTATATTACAAATAATTATTTTAAACAAAGTTTTATTTTAATATAAATTGTTATGGCGACGGTAATAAAAAAAAATATTATAGTACTTTTTTATTGTCTATACAAAAAAAAAAAAAACTACTCTACGCCACATCTACTCCTCTAATATCTATTCTATTTATTTGATGAAAAAAAAAGCATCAAATTATAAAAAAATCGTCCATTGTAAGATGGTCAAAACGTCGAGCGAAATGTACCTATTTTTACCTTAATAAAGAAATACGTTCAAATCGCGAAAGTATATAAGTTACTTTTTTTTTTTTTTTTACTGGGCAAGTACTATACAAAATACAAGCTAAAACGAACACTACAAATACAGTTAGACTGCCCATAGACCGTTGAAGGTCTAAAAGTTACTTATAGGTGACTGTGTCACGTATGTACTTTTATGATTGAATTTTAATTGAAATATTTTAATGAGACGCGATTGTATTATTTTATCGAATTTATTTAATGCCAATCTGACTTATAACTTTTGGGGTTATTAATAAAATCTGTATTCTGTATAAGTAACTTAAAGTTAGTTTATAAGTTACTAATTCTATAATTCATCGATATTTATTATATCTTCAAAAATGGAAAAACACGCGCTTTGATATCGGTCTATGATTTTTATGAAAAAATAATGTAAGTTTTTCTTTTTCAGGCGTGACAGTGATGTGCTTATTTTTACCAACACCGAAAAAGTGAAAAGAAACTAAAAACGTGGCTTCTAAAATAAATGTGAAATTCCTTTTTACGCTTTTTGCAAGCTTATACCTACGCATTAAAGTTACAAAAGCTGTTTTAGTGTAACTTTTCAAATAAAAACGAAATATATTTTTTGCCATGTTTTATTACACAACTTTATAAATATTCCATTTAAAACTTTCTTTTGTAGTTTTTTAGATAAAAGTGGACGAAAACCACCCCAAATAAAGAAGGCTACATCAAACTTGAGAACGTTCAAGTCGTAGTTTTGATATTGACCAAAGATAATAATTTAAGGCCGCGCGTGGAGTCAAAATTTGCTCTTGCACGAGTACCTACACACGTTACTTACACCACGTCGGGCGCGAGACGGAGAAAACAATGGCGCTCGTCTGTGATTGAGAACTCAAAAGTCATTCATGCAATTTTCGCCTAGAAACAAAAACGGACAAAAAAAAGAAAAAAATATATATAGAAAAATCATAATTTAAATTTGTTAACAGTTCTCGCACGATTTCACAATCCATGTAGGTAAAATATTATTGTTTTCTTTGTAGTGGCACAATGTTTGTTTTTTTATTTTTTTTATTTTTGGTTCTTTTATAGTATTCTACATGTCAGTCCCATTGTATATTCTAAACTAGAGGACGCATACTTAATACATAAAACACAGACAACAAACAAACACAAGGTCGATGGTCACTTTGAAGTCGGTTTTTTAAAGATAATTTAAACTCTTTTCGAGTTTGTTTTTTTATATATCATTGGCAGAATTTAGTTTATATTACGAAAACTAGCTTAAACTAGTTCATAGTTCGCGTCAAATTTGAGATTACTGAAGTCGAAGTTTTGACTTTGACTTTAAACTGATTCGTCAAAGCCAAAATTCGATTGGGATGGAACTTCCGACTTGCCTTTTGCATGGCGAGTGATAAACTAAGTTGGATGAACTTTGTTAATCTTGGACACAATGTACATGCAACCAGCAGAGACTTTGTTTATATTACACGGGAATTACTCACGTATGATTAAGCTGGTTATTACGACTATAGTTTCAACCTAATTCGGGGGTATTTTTCAAGGTGCGCACCGTGCACGCGACTCCGCCTCGCTTTTGTCAGTGTGAAGCGAGACGGAGTTCCGCGCGCACGCACACACATTGGAAAAGACCGCTGAATGCGGTTAAAACTATCACAGTTTTTTTTATGGCTAAATTAGTACGGTTGTCTAGGCATTTTTGTAAAAAAAAATGTTGTAGCCAGTTGCACCCATATAAACGAAACGTCAGTCATTCGAAATCAGTTAGCAACAGAACTGTGATGCGGACAAAAAGAACTTTGAGACCTAACCCAATAAGGTAAGGTCCAAGTTCTTTGGATGCGGAGTTCGACGCGTTGAAATAAACAATAATGTTCAATCAAGGTTCTGTCATAACGCCTGGCGACAAATTTTCCTTCTCATTTCCGTTTTTTTAGTTCTCTTTTCTGTAGAAACTATAGTCGGAATACCCAGCTTAGTCATACGTGAGTAATTACCATGACGTATAAACAAAATATGTGAAAACCATGTCAGTTTTAATAATAAAGCAGATACTTAGCTTCAAAACAAAATGACCAACACAATTAGCAGTGAAGTGGCAACGGCAGCGGAGTACTAGCAACAGCAACAGCGGCAGTGGAGTAGTTGTAACAGAAGAAGCGGAGTAGTAGCAACAGCGGCAGCGGAGTAGTAGCAACAGCGGCAGCGGAGTACTTGTAACAGTGGCAGCGTAACGAAGATAACAAGGTCTAACGTAGACAAGGGGTTGTATAAAAATCAACTCTTTTCTGTTTATACTAAGTTCAGAGTTTCTAAGTTTTTTTACTTTCATCTGATTAAAGAATTTACTGTATAATGGATCTTCATAAAATATTTCATTATTAGTAAAGATTGATTTTATATAGAAAATACAGTCCACTGATCCGATCCGATGCACAAACTATAGATACAAAACTGCGTTAAGTTAGCTGTCTTCGGGTAAGGTGCCCAAAAAGCTGGCGACATTACCAAGTTGAATGGCAAAACTAATTTTTTGGCCAAGGTAAGCGCCAGCTCTTTGGTCACCTGTCACATCTACGAGGCGTCTGGACAACTCTTTAACCATCTTTATATTATATTATTATTCACACAATTGTTGACGATCCCTGATTTACGACGACGATGTCTGAAAAGAACATGCTTGGCCATGTGACGTTTTACTCAAGTCTAAATTTAGATTCTGTCTTTATAAATACGCTAATCCCTGGGGCACAATGCCGCCTCAGTGGTTTTCATTGGAGCCTTGATAGTACGTAATATTTACTAAAACCCAGTGGACAGCATAAATTGTCACCGAAATGGATTACGAGTCGAGAAAATTGAGAGAAAACGATCGAGGTACGTTACTTAGGGTAAAAAATGTTTCGGATGATAGTTAATGAGTCCATCGGGGTTGGTTTGAAATTGGGTGAGGAATTTGGCGTTGTATCTTATTTAACTTTTTAGGGTGCATTGCTAAACTTGTGGTCTTGTCTACGTGTTTTGATAAATCTTTAGTTACTAGACTGGTATAATGTAGGTAATAGAGAAGTTTTATTGAATGGTTTTTCTTCTTCGTTTCAAATCTGGATACCCTAATTCTTTATGAAACCACATGACACGCCATGAAACGTGTCTCAGTAACCATGGTCACAAATAACAGATGTAACCATGGTTAGTCACAAATAACAAAGTAACCATGATCATAAATAACAAAGTAACCGTCATCATAAATAACGATGTAACCATGGTGGACTTAAATAACACAGTAAACATTGTTACAAAATTAAAAATCGTGAACGAATCAGCGTCTTCTGATTGAATCTCTACTTTATATTGACAAATGTGATCACAACTGTAATATATTCAAGACGCTCTCAAAGGCCATTAACTGAATTTTCGTAAAATGATCTAAACAAAGAATGAAAGAACGAATTTTTGAATTGTTATGTCGGGATCACGAAATTTTCTCTACTATACATAGTAGCCGGGATACAATATCTGAAATTTAATTAAGTCCACCGAGCTTTGTCCTTTCGATATTTTTTTATAATTGCTAATTTCTGAACTATATATGTGACCACAATTATATGGCTTTGGGTACGGAACCCTATCATATGCGTGTCTCAACGCATTCTCGGCCAGTTATTTTGGATTTGTATCGTGGGGTAAAAACACAATAAGTTTGTTGTGAGTAGTTCTGTGAGCAACGAAAGCTTACAGAAAGGAGGGGGAAAAAACTTTAATGCGATCTAAATTTAGCGGTAAGTAAATTCCCAAATGTAGGTACTCATACAATCACGGTCCCGATAATTTCCCAAATTTCAAATGAGTGAACGTTCATTTGCTTCAACATAGCGATAATGTACAATACTGCTGGGCTATTAATGTGTGCCCAGTCATTGGAATAATGCTACTTTCCCAATATATCGGAAATTTGCCGATTCTACCGATAGTTTCCCAATAACAATGGGTAAATTTAATTCGACCCACGCAGCTTGATTGGTGAATAATGACTACTGATTTTTTCAAAATTCTTTAGTCACACGCAATAGGCATGATTCCTAATGTTTAATTTATTACAAATAACCGGCTTAGCGAAGAATATAAGTAAATAAATTACACATACTGAAAAATAATAACTTTGCGAGGTGGCGGTGGTGGCGGTCAAACTCAAGCATATAATTAATTTTTTTTTTTTAGAATACCACGTTGGTATCTCTAGTTCCTTAATTTAAATAATTTTTAGAGTGAATTAAACCATGCATAGCTGAATTTTACGAGTCTGGCTTTGCCATGCAAGTGAGTGATTTATTTGACAACGGCGAACGGGTTTTCAGCGGTCACTTTTCTTTTCTATTATTTTGCCACTTGAAAATTTTCTGCACTCTCTTTTGCTAGGTTAGTATAATGCTTTTGCAATGTTAAATTTTATTTAGCTTTAACGTATCAGTACCAAGTTTATTTAAAAGTATTTTTACCTATTTTACAGAGTTTTAATAATTATCGCATACGAGAAAAAACCTGGGTAACTCAACTATTTCTGTAGTGCTAAAGTAGATTAGTAAGTATTTTAAATGTGTTTTATGAACTTATAAAATTGCTGTAATCTCTGTGTTTTTAGTACCATACAAGTAGCATGACGTTAGTAAGTTTGGTTTCATCAATTTGTTAAATTTCACTACCATTATTAACCAAACAAAATACAAGCTAACACTAACACTAAAAAAACATTTAGACTGCCCATAGACCGTTGAAGGCCTAAAGACAATCCAAATGCTTAAACCCACTACCAGTTGGCAGCGTACCCAGCATGCTAGCGGCATTACCACGCTGAATGGCAATGCTTATGCGTTGGGTCGTTGGGTCGTAGTTAATCTTACTAATAAGCTATTTTTATATTTGAAGTTTTGTTTCACACTTTAGGATTTATCATTTATAAAAGTTACAGAAAAAAAAAACCAACCAGTAGGATTTGAACCTGCGCCATCTGGGTCTAAGTCTAGAGCGCTGTTACTGCTAACCACTGTCTAAGTGTCTAGGTCGACGGTGGCTTAGTACTTTAGCCGCTAACCACTGTCTAGGGCAACTGTAAATATTTTTTTTGGAGGATTTGTTCATGTCGGAGAAACAGCGGAGCGCAACTAGTTTTATATGAAACATAAAAAATACAATACTAATTACCACCAAAACTCTACAAAGAGAGAAAATAATGAGAAGAAAATAATTATAAATAGTTTTTGTCTATCTCTAAACTAATCTGACAGCAATATAAGATTTTTTCCTTCTGTAATTATTATTATTGCCATAACCAAACGGATGTCTCAATCAACAAATTCAATATTTAGACGCCGCCGCAACCTCACTAACTTGTAGCGACGCTGAACTCAATTATTAAACTGTAATTTTGTCTGGCACCGTCCAAGTTCTTCTTAGATATGGGAAGCGAATGATTATTCGAATGGTTTTTTGATTGAAATAATATTGACATTCGAATTATCGATTTCAGAGCGTAACCTGCTAATGCAAATCCCTAAGTTGCGTCGAAGGAAGATTTATGGCCGCAACCAATAGAAAAAAAGCATTATAATATGGTTAAAAATCTACTAACCATATTTTTTCAGGCGAGTTGGCGGACAAACGCAAGCCTATTCCTAAAAAAATTTAAAAAAAACTAGTATGCTTCTTAGATTAGTTAGTTCGATAATATTTGTTACAGGTTAATTAAACTAAAAATTTCTAAAAATAAAAATACTACTGCATAATAAACTACTTGACTGACTTGACATCTTGACTGATTTCATAAAAGGTTGGCTTTCTTAAATACACTATTGTAGGTATTAGGTTAATTTTGTAAAAAAATATTTAATTAATAAAATGAGATATTGGATTTAATAAAAGTATTTAAAATTTCTCTGTTATTATTATGAAATATTAAGTCAAAAACAAAATCCAATCTAAAGGAATCAAAAGAATCCAAGATCCAAATTTTAAAATAAAAGACATTCCTTTTCATTCCTTTTCATTCCTTTTCATTCCTTTCCATTCCTTTCATTCCTTTTTTCCTTTCCTTTCCTACATTGATTTCCTATTAAACATTTACATTTTATGCATATAAATTTTTGTAAGCGTTAAGCAAGTAGGCAATGGCTGGAAACAAAAAGCCGATGATTAGGGAATTCGTGTAATAATAATATGTAGTAAAACCATGTACTTATATAATTTGTATTGATATATTATAATTTAAGTTAGATTTATATTTATTGTGTCTATCTAGATTATATATATCTTAAAAAATATTATAACACCGGCTTGCACTCACGATATATCTTGTAAAACTTTAGTCCTATTGTTTATTTTCTTTTTGTCTTTTATAATGTGTTTTTGATGCACGCCTACGTACCATTTGTTCCAACCTCGTGGAAGACTGGTAGAAAATGTTTAGCATTGTCCTCCATTTGTACATGCCTACATAAGTTTTGTAAGTGTGCAATATAGTATCAAATAAATAAATACCGAGGCAAAGGTTCTCAGCAGCACATAATATCTAACTGTAGTTTAATGTGAGTAGGGGATAATGTTAATATATTATTTGTGTGGTTTTATTTTATTTATTCTGTCCCACTGCTCCGCCACCTCTTGCCAATCTCTCCGGAATGAGTCAAGAAGAGAATTACCTAATTAATAATTTATTTAATATAATTTTTTACTATTGACAAAATGTAAAATCATTAGTCAACCAAGTCATTCGAACAATTTGTTGCACATTAACTCCTGCCCATCTCTAGTCGCGTCATTCCGAAAACAAGTTTAAGTGAACAATGACGTCATCCCGGGAACGAGTTTAGAGCATCACTTTAGAAATGAGTTTTAGTGAACAAAGATAGCAACTTGGGCCGGAACAAAGCCTCTCTAATGGGTGGGCTTAGAATGGGCTGTCAGCTCGGACTTAAAAATGATTAAAGACTAAACACACATAAATTCGCTGTAGGTTTAATAAACTGCCATTCCAAAGATATTGAAAACTATGCTTTTTTTTTTATTATTTATATTGTAATTTATTTAATTTGTTTTAGATTTATCTTTTTATTTTATAAATAATAATTTTTATCAGGCAGCGCATTCCACAGACTAATAGTTCGTACAATAAATATGAAATCAAAGATAAAGATAGATAAAGATAAAGATTATTATTATATTTTTATTTGCACAAAACACGAGTAAATCATACACACATTTAAAACGCATGCACAATAGGTGGTTTAAAATATTTGTTACTTTGTATCATGTTTTGCCTAGTTTATAGTCGTACAAATCTAGAGAGATGGTATAAAATTCCGTAAACATTATTTATATAAAAAAAGTATTAATTTAATCAACTGTCGAAACAATTTCAAATATTTAGATATGATGTTATTAATATTATAATAATAGTTAACAGATAGTCAAAACGCTTCGTACGGGTATTCGGAATATCAACCATAAAGCGGTGACGATTTTTCGTGTCCGTTCTGGCATACGATCGAAAAATGGGCAGGAGGGAATTATCGTACCTTTAGTGTCAGTTTTTTTTGTATTAGGTCAGAATAAATTAGAATCGATTGAATTACATCATTGAAATGAGGATTTACTTTGCGGAAGTTTATTTGCAAAACTGTTTTTAGATTTTCAATGTTTTGCCGTAAAAAATAGAAAAGAAAGTAAAGATGGGAAGTTAGAAAGAAAGAAAGGACCGGGAAGACCAAGAAGAATATTCTTAGACCAAATAAAAAAGAAGGCATATGTCATGTCATACAGGGAGGTGAAAACACGTGCAGAAGACTCAGCCTGGAAGTTACTCCATCGACAAGATATAGGTAGGTAATTTCAAAAAAAGGACAACGAAAAAATTGCTCTAAATGTTAAATGAATGAAGTGAAAATAGTATAATTATTATGCAATTAGTGAATAAAGGACGGATTTAAAGCTAGGGCCATAGATGAATAACAACCGTAGGGAGTGATTCAAGTGTTAGAATCCTGAGCGACGCGAGTAATTCATGCCCCTCGATATAAATCCGAAAATCTCGATAAAAAATCAAAAAGTCATGGTAAAATATAGTATTAAATATAAGAAAAATTAAGTTTTAAGGAGTTTGTATCGATTATTTTTTGCGCAAGGAGGTTGTATAGCATTGAGATGGAGGTCGAATAAATTGGTGTGTTCTAAATTCGAACACCAAAATAGTGATTATTTAGAGTTTTTAAAGAATAAAATAAGCTTTTTAGAGGGGGAATGGTATAAAAAAATATTTAATCTTTTATTCTTGAACTTGACACGACAATAAAGCGTTAATATACCTATTAGAGATTCGCAAAAGAAAGCTGGCAGATTTTGATACCCGAATAGGACTGCCAGATGGTAAGCACCATGCCTTGCAATAACTAGGTAACTACCTAACGTTTATACAACGTAACAGCGGATTATAAGCAAATGTTTGTCCTCTGTATTCACAACCCGGCTCCCTAGGCTACTAATCCAACCGCATCCGTACCTTCGCAATACAACTAGGTACTGCCAACTAGTTAGTAGGTACAACAGGAACGCTGAACTAGTCCGTGGTTCCATTTTACTTGTTATTATAATACTGGCTATGGCGACTAACACAAATTGACAAAGCAACAGCGGCTAACGACATAATATGAATAATTTTGGTAAACTATATTGATTATTTTTGTGGCATTTTCATTTGAAAATTTGACATTTTAAATATGACAATGGAAACTGCTTATCCTTAAAAATTATATTCCAACAGAAAACTGTCACGCCATAACTTAAAAACGACTTTACCGATTTCATTCATCTGTTTTTTTTTAAGTTTTCTAATGCTTTGTAGAAGGTTTTGTAGAAAGAAAAGTTAAGAAAATTGCGCAAGAAATTGGAAAATTTCAGAAAACTTATAACAACGATTTTAACTCACGGGTGAAACCGCGGAGTGCAGCTAGTAATATATTAAAATGAATCCCTATTTACCTTGGTCACGCCATAACTTGAGAACGATTTTACCGATTTCATTCATCTTTTTTTTAAAGCTTTCAATACTTCATAGAAGGTTCTTAGGGTAAGAAAAATTAAGAAAATTGCCCAGAAAACTGGAAAATTTCAGAAAACTTAACGACGATTTTAACTTCGTTCATTTGACAGTTCTAAGACAGGACGTCTTTTTTTTTTTTTTTTTTTTTTTATGCCATAGGTGGCAAACAAGCAGACGGGCTGCCTGATGGTAAGCAGCCACCGGTGGTGGTGGTGGTCACCGTCGCCTATGGATACTTGTAACACCAGAGGCATCACAAATACGTTGCCGACCCTTTAGTCTGTCGGGTCAGGTAGTAAAAAATAAATAAAGAAACTTGGAATATGAATTATATCGAAACAGTTAAATTGTGATATAAAGCTCTCTCCATCACCACTTACTTTGAAATTCAACGCTTTCTAATACTTTTAGCTAACAGAATATGGTAGCAGCAATGTGATAGCCAGGATTTCGGGCGTGCTGCCAACTTGCTCCGTCGAATAGTGCTGTAGATTTATTATTCTATTCGAGTTCAGATGGGTTACTCGATAACTCTCTGTTTACTTGTGCATACATAAATGTCACCTGTAGTGAAAGATAGGCGGTAGGTGCTAATTTTTTTAGGGCCGAAAAGAGGTTATCAAATCGATTGTAAAAAAATAATGTCACGCGATTACTCCGCCAATTGTGAATATATTTTGATAATCCTTTTTTTGTTTGATAGGTTAGTACATAAATTTTGTCGATATTGATTGATCACTTTTCTGAAAAATGAACAAAAACCAAAAATATATACACAGATATTAATAGCGTTTTGGTTTGTGGTTCCCTTCAGCAAAAGTTTTTATGAGGACTTTCTGTGTTTTAACTATTTAATTAAAAATTGTATGGTATTGAAGTCGGATTTGGTTTTATCTTTTCATTTTTTTTTATATTTTTTTTTTAGAGATGCAGGGACGCATCTGGTTTAGAGTAGCATAAACAACGACTTCCTTGCGGCACGTCGGCCATGCTTGCATACCTGCAAGTGTATAGAAGCCGTACATATAATATTTCTCAGGATATCGGCTACCTTATTACTAAATTTCATCCAAATCCATGCAGCCCTCACGAAATTCAGTATAATAAACATACTTTATTAGCTTAGCTTCGCCCAAGACACACCACTTAGCCCTATTTCTGGTTTTTCGCTTCCAGCTACTGCCAGCTGTCTTATATATATCATCACTCCATCGAGTCTTAGGGCGTCCTACGGTACGTTCGCTGATTCGTGGTCTACGCTTTCGAACATCTCTACTACAACGGTTATCGGTTCTACGATAGATAATTAGCCACTTGCATTTGCGGCCCCTCACGGCTCTCTGACACCGGGGCAGTCGGAGCACACAGTCACTTTCGTACGGCCGATTTTTTTTTTAAATCATAGACCTTTATTTCTGGCAGGATTGCTCTATCAAAATTTGTACTTTAGTTCAAGTAGAATAGGATAGAAATAGTTTCATATGCGCAGTTGTTCAAGAAAAAACAGGAAAGGTGATTTTGTCACCACCGTGCGCGATGGGTTGGTAACTGTAGTGTCCAGCGCTGTCCAAAGCCATCTATGCGTGGTTACTGTAGTCAGCAGAACTACACAAGTGACTGGTTCACTAACACTTCAGCTTGCAATTATGCTACGGACTTGAGTTCAACATGCTTACATACATATTTTACACACAGAAACTTTTGCATTTATAATATTATCTAACGATTGCTTAAATTTCATCCATTTACAAATGGAACAGCTGCATCTAATTGAATTAATTCAAGAAAATCGTTTGCCGAATTAAAGCGCTTTATTTAAGTTTACAGCCGATTTAATAGGGTTGTTACACTTGCTACCCTTGATAGGGTAGGTCTATGTTTGGATAAGGGTCAGGTCAAAGACTTAAAGAAATAGACATCGCCAAACTCTCTTTTGAGCGTAACATTTTGTCAGATTTTCGCGAAACGCGACGTCAAACTTTCCAACAAGCTTGAGACGTCAGATTTCTTCGATAATTCGTCTCGCTGTCAGATGGTATTAGAATATCACGCAAATCTTTCTGTCTTTAGATATGACATTATAAACTTTATTAGATTACTATGACGTGGAAAGTATGGTAAGCTTTTTGATATCATCAAACATAAAAAATATTATTTTAAAATTATAATATTGAGTAAGGATGAATTTAAAGTTGATAAATCTTGTTTAAGTTACTTTTTTTACCCGGGCTTAGCATAGGGCATAGCCCGGAGTTTTGAGAGGCATTGGTGGGACCGAAACCAACACCACAAGCTCTGTTGAGTAAGAAATACAATTATGAGGAGTGTATAAAATGGAATATAAAACTATTGTACTGTGATTATTTACGGAATATTTACCGTGGTAA
Organism: Agriopis aurantiaria; assembly: GCA_914767915.1. Classification (NCBI taxonomy): domain Eukaryota; kingdom Metazoa; phylum Arthropoda; class Insecta; order Lepidoptera; family Geometridae; genus Agriopis; species Agriopis aurantiaria. The sequence goes on from OU611999.1 coordinate 12,957,131, forward strand.
GGTTGTGGAATGGTTGTGGAATAATCATATAACTTTAGTGAGCAACCGTGATAGTTTAAAACAGTGTTTTATTGTACTGTATAGGATAAATAGAAAAATCAGGGCTAATGAGGTAAACAACTGGTGGATGGGATAACAGATCTATAGGATGAAAAACGGCACTTGTATTATCCTGTCTCATTATTATTTATATTATTTTAGATAACTAAGGCAAATAATTATAATATTTTGAAAATCATACAAATGCTAGCCATTTATGCCAACTATACCACTATATACTCTACGGTTTTGCCCGTATGTACTTTATTGATGTGTACATTTTTCCGAGATAGAAAATAACTAATATCACTCTCCAGCTTTCCAACTACCGCTATGCAAAAAAAAAATACTCTTTTGCATTTATACTACATGCAAAAAAAAAAAGAAAGTATGATATCAAATGGTGAGATTACACAATATTATATTTGCTTGCAAAGTTTCAAACTTGCAATATCTCATCTCTAATTCTGTGGGTCAGGATAGGTGATCGATAGTAATAAACCTGTAATAGGTATTCAACTAGACAGTAAACCCTGATTCTAAGGACCCTGTTAAGCTTAATGTCTTGAGTTAGTGCTGATGGCTAAATTTTTACAGTAATCCAAATAGCAAAAAAAAAAATGCACAAAAATTTCCAGATGGCCATAGCTTCTATTAATGAACCATGGTATAATATAAGAATAAATAAGGCGAAGTGCGAGTCAGGCTCGCTACTGAAGGACCGGTACCACCACATAAATTGTTAGTTGCAAAAGTGCAAAAAATTAGTGCAAAAAGACCACATCATGCGCAGGTGGTCACCCATCCAATTACCGATCGCGCCTGACGTTGCTTAACTTTCGTGAACAGAAATTTGTCACCGACTCGCACTTGGACAGTATTTTTTTTGTTTATTTTAGAGCATGTACTATTACCGCATCGTCGCTTTACATCAAGCGAGTTGGCGGTCAAAGGCAATCATATTAATAGATAAAAAAAAAAAATATAGCGGAGTTTGACGCTTGTCAAATATGGAGTTTTGAAAACAACACGAAAATACAGATATGGAGTAAGTGAGAGATTTCAATGTTTGTATCTTATACTTAGCTTATTCGTTTTATTGCAGTTTGCTTTCGTATTCTCGATGTGCTGTTGTAATGCTCTATTAATGTGAAGTTTTCTGCCAACATACCTGAAAACAAAACGAGATATGAATTAACTTAATTTGCAAAAAATACATTTTGCCAATTTTTTAAGCGTTTGTTTAACTTGCAATGTTTGGTTTGTTTGGTTGTTTAGGTCAAACATATGATTTAGTATGCCACATCGTCAGCCAGAAAATTTGCAAGTTGAAGTGGCAATGGGCAGGCCGCATCGCTCGGAGAACCGATAACCGATGGGGAAGAAAGGTTCTTGAGTGGAGACCACGAACCGGAAGACGCAGCGTAGGTAGGCCTCCCACTAGATGGACCGACGACATAGTAAGAGTCGCTGGCATCCAGTGGATGCAAAAGGCAGGCTGTCGTTCAGTGTGGAGGTTAAAGGGGGAGGCCTATGTTCAGCAGTGGACGTCTTCTGGCTGATGATGATGATGATGATGATGATCGTCAGCCAGTAAATATCCAATACTGAACAAAGGCCTACCTCTTAGAGAGGGGTGTTGCCATAATCCCCACGCTTGGCAGGTGGCTTGGGGATCGCAATACGTTCACCGTGTACTAATAGGATGCTGCTGCCTATCCTCCGGTAGTTATGGTCGCAGTTTAAGAGTCGATATGTCGTCAGCTCATATTCAAGTTTTGAAACAGAGACAAAAATATGCTATCTACGCCTGCAGGAAGATATACGCACGAATCGGCACCCGCCTCAGAACTAAATTACGGAAGCGACATATGCTAAAAACTTCAAATTATTCAAGAACTATTTGTATTTTAAATAAAACGAATTTACATTAAATTCCATTATACAAATGACCATTAGAATACGAATAAATAAATTGGTACGAACTTTCAGACGCGGAGAAAAAACTTAAAACGTGTTTTAAAAAGCCTGTTTTCGCCGAATTATTCTATCGAGAAAAGTTTCACCAATCATGTTTCCAAAATTACATTTAACTTACTTGTATACTTAACTATTTATAACCAAAATATGAATTTGTTGTTATTTGCCATAACCGCGTAAATTGATGCAACGCTACCCAAGTTCACGACATATAAACTCTTAAGGACATACCGGGGGCCTTACGCCCAACTCGTTACGCGGGACCAAACTAACATTAAAACCGCGCCGTTCGGAAAATCACGCGAATGCGCCCAAATACGGTTTGCGGTCGCGCAACATTTTTTCATCATCTAAACTGGATTGCACATACAGTTTTTGCGTTAAGCTTTTAGCGACATATCGTTTTTATATGACATATGAAGACATTTAAACACGATCGATAACTGTATTAAGGCATATCTCCCTGGTTTATCTGATCTGAGGTTAGTTCAGAGACATGTTTTGATATATCAAAATAATACAAGCCAATGTTTTATTTAGTAGTAGTGTAACCTCATTAAAACTTATCAAGGGATTAAAAACCAGTAAGAGATATAATGGGAGCGTGCTGGGTACGCTGCTAGCTGATAGTAGTCTTGAGCACTTGTATTGTCTTTAGACCTTCAACGATCTATGGGCAGTCTAAATGTTTTTGTAGTGTTAGTGTTAGCTTGTATTTTGTTTAGTCAATAAAGGCACTAGCCCCATTAAATGAGATTTAATATCTTTTTATCAAAAAAATATCACAGAAAAAGCACTTTGAGTTTTTCCCCATGATAAATCTTCTAAAAACCACAGTAAATCACCCAGTGGGGACCTTTTAATGGATTTTCAATCAGGGACATAAAGCAAATTAAACTCCTTTATCCAACTCTATTTAGTACGAGAAATCCGAGAAGGATCCGACGTACGTACGCTTCGCTGATCATCAGATTTGGGTTGTGTCAACCTTTAAGGACACAGGGAATAAGATAAACAGAAGTTTTTTTGTGCAAGTGATGAGACGAGCATGTAACTCACCTGATGGTAAGTGTCTCGCTAATCACGCTAATCACGCTTGCCCAGAACAGTTCAATGCCACCAAGAATTTAGATCTTTAGTTCAGCTAAAAACCTTGCGTGTCAATGCATCGCTCTTCACTATGAGATATTATAACTCACGGGTTTAGTCCGGACCTTTCAAAGGCATAGGTGAGGCCGAAGCCAACAGCAAGAGGCCCTGTTGAGTACAATTTTTTTTGGGGTGTATATAATATGGAATATAAAACTATTGTACAGAACAGGATAAAAAAATCTGGGCTATTGAGGTGAACAACTAATGGATAGGAGAACAGATATATGGGATGAGAAACGGCACCTGCCTTATCCTGTCTCATTCCAAAATATATTTAGGCAGGTGATGCCTTGCCACCCACTAAATGGACCCCCCATAAAGGCTGCCGCATATTGGCACCGCATGTTGCCCAACATTGGCGTAGGTGGCTTAGGGTGTCCAGAAGTGTGCTGCACTTTCACTAAGAGCTACTAGCGGCGTTATGCTCTTTAACACTTCCACCCTGGAGCTTAGGTTCTTTGTTCTTGCGGTTTCCACGCCCAGACGGCCAGTTAAGACAAGCCAGGGGTCGAGATCTTATTTGGCCCCACGAAATCGGAGTAAGCGGTGTCGCCACTCACCAACGGCTCGCCATACAGCATACAATTATAATAATTAATATGTTAAATCTATTTATGCTCAGTAATTTCACTGAAAACATTGCTATTTTAATCCGGGATACAACAAAGTATTTTATTTGATCTAAAAATGCTCTGTGTGGTCACCGATCGTCAATTTTCTACCTACCTAATTTTCTATCAAACATTTTACTTCTTCTATAGTTACTTTACCCACTGGAAGATTTTTGTACTCTTTTACATTTCTTTAGTTTCTTAGTGAACCATACTGCGATTTAAACAAACAGAAGATATTGCACCAACCGCGGCCTCCGAAAACTCTGCCAAAACGTGGCCGGTGCAGCAGTTTGCATTCAGTTACTCATTACCTAGCGATGGGTAAACATGACGTGCCATAAACAAGCGTATATCCAGTTTGTATTGACAACTTTGCACATATTTCGCAGTGCATGTACAGATTGTACGGCTGCGAAATCCTATGATTATTTGACTGAAGAAACCGTAATAAAAAGTTATTAGAAAAAAACTGATTTTTGAAACATAATATAATAAAAATAATTGTACTAAGCAAACGTGATAGACGTAAGAATTTTTAATAAGGCATAAGAAATCTTTCAAGTGGAGATTCCATTCCTTTGTTCTGTAATCCCTCGCAGTAAATAATGAATTCTCATATCGGCTTTCTGAGGGTCTTATTCGGAAAGTACCATCTAAAATGGAAATAAAGGCATGATGACTAATATTTTTTTATTACCTCATAAAAAAGCTGATCATAAATAGAGCCCATCAACGAAAATAAAATTAAAATTAGTTCAAAAATAAATAAGATATAAGCAGATATAAGCATTTAAATTTCATGCTAGACAGAGAGCGCACTATACTGAGCCGTGACGTCATGGCTCAGGAGCGCCATACAAATGCTATACTAACACACGCTTTGCGAAAAAGGGATAGAGCATCCCCTCCCTATCCCCACCTAAAACTTTAAACGCTCATATCTCAGAGATTTATCAGCCAATTTAAATTATTTTTTCAGTATGTGTAATGTATTTAGTTATATTCCTCGCTAAGCCGGTTATTTGTAATAAATTAAACATGAGGACACATGCCTATTAGTCATTTAATCATCATTATCATTACCAGCCTACTAAGTTCCCACTGCTGGGGCACAAGCCTTCTCTCAGAGAGAGAAAGGATGGGATGGAGTAATTAATACGCAACGTGCGAGAAAAACTCATGAGACCCTAAAAGCGATTAAAACAAAGGCGAGAATGAAATAAACTCAGTGAGTAAAACTGATCCGAGTGTGTCCTAAAACTGCAACCAGAACCACCGGAGGATGGTCAGAGTCCTATAAGTACACGGTGAACATACTGCGATCCCAAAGCTGCCTGCCATGTGTACTACGGGACCATGGGGACTACGGCAAAACCCCTCTCAAAGAGGGAGGCCTTTGTTTAGCAGTTGACATTTTCTGGCGAATGATGTGATGTCTGTGTGTGAGTAAAACGCATCTACCTGCGTTTGTTATGTGAACAGGCAAATATAATCGAACCAAAAAAATACATGAAAAATCTGACACGACAGACTTTGTCCTGTCCAATTTTAAATAAATATCTTTGAGTTTTGAGTTCATACAAAAAAAAAACCGATAGAAAAAAAGCAATATTTAAATTTTTCCGTGCATCTTTTCCTTTCTTAAAATCTTATTCGATATATTACAAACATTAAAAAAATGCCAAAACGGTTCAGCCGTTCCTACTCGTTATCATCATTTGAGACCAGCATTCAATTTGATAGAAGACTAGCTGCATCCCGCGGTTTCACCCGCGTGGATTATATAAATAACTACCTTAAATCAATTCTACCTTATATCATAAGCTATATACAGGCGAGTATGCAGTGGTCCCCCACTAGGCTCTAGGCCCGTGTCGTGGAAACCATTGATTTAACATTATTACGTAAAGTTTATTTGGATAATTCAGAAAACAAAACAAAAATGTGTAAAAATAATACAATATTTTACAATATAAAACCAGCTAAGTAACATACATACACACATCGTCTTTATACACATAATTATAAGAAGAAGATATATGGCCCAAGTTTTTACCATATTACATAACTTGTATACAGAAGTTTTTTGAAACATTTAATAACTCAATGCCTATAGAGTAATCAATGAGGTAGGTATACGAATAAGGCTGAATAATCAAGAAACTTTGTACGTACAATGTTACAAAATTAATTTAATAGTCACAAGCCTTAATTGGAAAAAAAAATGTAAAGTAATTTCGTCAGTAACATGCGAGTTTTACAAGTGTTGTAAAATTTGATGAAGTGCATGTTGTTGTTTATTTTAATTTCAACATAATTATCATAACTATTTCATCATCAACTAGAAGACGTCCACTGCTTAAAATAGGTCTCCCCCTTAGACCTACAAACTGACCGACAGCCTGCCATCTGCATCGACTGGATGTCCGGGACTCTCACGATGTCGTTAGTCCATCTAGTGAATTCTAGTGAGAGGCATACCCACGCTGTGTCTTCCGGTTCGTGGACTCCACTCAAGAACATTTCTTCCTCGTAATTTATCGGTTCTTCAAGCAATGTGGCTTGCCCATTGCAACTTCAACTTGCATATTTTAATAGCCATGTCGGTGACTCTGGTTCTTTGGCGAATATCCACTTTCCGGATTCTATCGGGCAAAGAAATTCCGAGCAAAGCTCTCTCCATTGCTGTGTGAATTTGAGCTTTTCCAAAAGGCTAACAGTTAAGGACCACGTTCCAGTAACATCACTGACAACAGACACTGGTTAAAGAGTCGCAGTAGGCAGGGCACACAGAACGCAGAACAGATGGCCGATGGGGCCGAAGGGTTCTCGAATGGATACCACGGACCGGTAAGCGCAGCGCAGGATGTCCCCTGCAAAATGGACAGACGACCTAAAAGAGAGACCGCAGGGAAACGCTGGATGGAAGCTGCTTCCAACCGGCCCTTTTGGAGATCGATGGGGGAGGCCTACGAGTACGTCCAGCAGTGGACGTCTTTATTCATCAGAGAATGTAAAGCACTAGTTTTCTTAAGTGCTACATAAAATTGCCACCTTATACCAAATCGTTCTTTACTGTAAGTTCAATCTCGCTCAAAGCTCAGTAAGTTAATAGCTTTGATGGACTCATCAAAAGTTTGAAAGAAATTAAAGTCGGAACATTGATCGCCGACTTTATCGCTGGTTCCGGGGATCTAACACAGTCTCTTTACTTCAGCTGTGCAATAGATTTCAATGGTGTTATTAAAATGTACTAATATTTATTTTTACTATACTTCAGTAGATAGATACATACTTTGATGGATTTATCATAAGCTCACGTCGTGATCATATATCTCTTAATTTATTCATGCGCCTAGTTACCGATCAAACATGTTTGTCAAACTTTACGTTGGTTTTTGTTTGTATATAATCCGTTTAAACCGTCAATCAAAATTCTCTTTAAACACGACACCTAGTTTGTTTCATTTATTTGTCAAAAACATCAAAACAGCACATCACACTATCAAATTGTTTGACAAACATGTAGTTATAATGATGTTTGAACGTTTACCGGCACACATAAACACACAATTTGACTCTATGATATTTAAATCTATCATTTGAATGTTGTTATATTGACAAAAGTAAATTTTTCTTCAATATTAGAAGACTTAATTCGAGGCACTTATCTCAATTTGTTTCCACTTTATTTCTCTGTTTCAACGGTTATTAAATCATTCCATTTATTAATTAAGTCGAGTTTCTTTCAATTATTTTGAGTGAAAACTGAGTACTGTGGCACAGATAACGGACGCCATTATGGAGTTTCCGTTAAAATAACGTTTTTATCGTTAAAAGTACGCCATAATGAGTGTCGTAAAAGTTAAGAATTTTGGACGAAGTTTGGAGTAAGACGAATTTTAAAAGTTGGTCAGTTAGACGTAAATTTAGCTGACGATGTAAGAGCTTACAATAAAACTGTTGAGTACAAAATGATGTAAATTAGGTAAAATAAGAATTTTCTAAAATAAGTGATGGGCATTCACCTATTTTAGAAAATTCGTATAATACTTTATTCGTACAGCTTAGAAATGAACTAAACGGCGAACTAAAGTTATATGATTATTTACGGGATATTTACCGTGTCTATACGCAGTGATACAGTGAGTGTGTTTTGTCGGGACTTAGGTTCGAGTTCGAGTTCCAGTGATAACCGTAGCAAAAGACTAAGAAAGAGGGTAGATCGTTATGTCTGCACCTAACTTTTTAACTGTTCTCCAACCACCCGCATTCTTCAGTCTTCCCGTGAACACGGTGCATGTAACTGCGCCGAAATATCGGGAGCTCATTCCACAACCTTACCACGGTAAATATCCCGTAAATAATCATATAACTTTAGTGAACAACCGTGATAGTTTAAAACAGTGTTAAACGGCGAACGTATTGCGATCCCCAATCCGCCTACCAAGTGTGGGGATTATGGCAACAGCTCTCTAAGAGAGAGGCCTTTGTTCAGCAGTAGATGTTTACTGGCTGTTGATGTGATATGATGATAATATGAACTAAAACCTAAAAAGCCCTTCGGTGGAAGGAAAAGTGGCCAATATGCTGGCAGTATTGCCACGTTGAATGGCAATGTGAGTTTTGGCGCCAACGCGGAAAAAACATGTCGGCTCGTTGGATTATTTTCCTAAACTTGTGTATTTTCGAGTGTTAATGTGTACTAAATGGTGAATTATTATTCATTAAGTGCTCGTAAACGTGCTCGAATGTGGGCAAGTGATATAACGAGGTGAAACGTGTCTTTTCGTGTTGTTTCCAAAACTCCATAGGAGCCTCTTGTAAAGTCTTCACCACTTTACAGGGGCATGAGTTCGACTTGACCGTGACTTACTTAGCTTGACTCTGACTGTGACTATGACTTGTTTGACGCTAATAAGACAAAATGAACTGATTAATATTACGAGTAAAGGACATTGAATCCACGCTCATGAAGATTTTAACAAAAAAAAAAAAAGAATGGCAATGTGGAAATATTGGTATAAACGTGAAAAAAACATGACATTTCATCGTAGTATTTTTATTCTGTCGTATTATTTTCTTTGAACACTTACACCTGCCCTACAAGCTAGCCTGCCCAGCTACAAACTATGATTTACTACCCCTATATTAAAACTTATCATTTTTCCCCGTACACCTAGAATTTCTCTACGCGTTATTTTCGCACGGCCTATGAAAAACGTTGGCAAATATTTCTTCCTGTAAATTTCTCACTACAAAGGCCGAGAGCTACGATACATACGTAAACACCTAGCCTGGCCCAGTTTCTGCTTCACATCATCGCTGTGGAAAGGTGAAACAGTTACTTATGTACCATTTTTGTTCCTTCATATAATTTTTTATTATTATTACTAGCTGCGCCCCGCGGTTTCGCACGTTATATACTTTCTTGAAAGAACCTCCTTGGTAGCGACGCAACCTTCTTTGATTTAGATGTAATTTTTTTTTAATGATAATTATAATTAAGTCAATGTATAACACTTCGAAAATGCCGTTACATATAAAATGTATGGGAAAATAAATTTTCTTCATAATTTTTTCGTGATTTTTTCCAATATTTTAGTACTAATTCTGATGCCCGGGATGGAGAAGAATCCAACAAATTAAATATCATGAAAATCGGTCTAGCCATTCTTGAGTTATAAATGGTGTAACATACACGACTTCATCATTTCAGCCGTAGAACGTCCACTGCTGGACATAGGCCTCCCCCATCGATCTCCAAAAGGGCCGGTTGGAAGCGGCCTGCATCCAGCGTTTCCCTGCGGTCTCTTTTAGGTCGTCTGTCCATCTTGTGGGTGGACGTCCTACGCTGCGCTTACCAGTCCGTGGTCTCCATTCCAGAACCTTTCGGCCCCATCGGCCATCTGTTCTGCGTGATATGTGCCCTGCCCACTGCCATTTCAACTTACTAATCCGGTGGGCTATGTCGGTGACTTTCGTTCGTCTACGGATCTCCTCATTTCGGATTCGATCTCGTAGAGATACCCCGAGCATAGCCCTCTCCATAGCTCGTTGTACGACTTAGTCTTACATAATATATATAATTATATAGATATAGATAAGAATCAGTTCAGAAGTCTAGTAATCCAAGGATCATACCTATCATATTAAAAACCTGAGTTTATGTAACTAGTAGATAACTAATAAAAATATAGGTAGATAGCGCAGGTACTTAAGTCAAAAAAGTCAACCGCGTAATGTGAAATAATAAGCTATAAACTTGAACAAACTTTTATTTTGGCATTCTAAAAGTTGTCTCAAATCTCATAAAATCTCATATCCGCGTCTTAAGATATTCTAGGTCAAAGGTCACAGAAATAGTTATTCCGCAAACAGACGGTTGCAAGCATAATAAGGGGGTGTATTTGCGTCGGGGGTTAAAAAGGATTGAATCAGTATGTACAGAGCTTTAGTACTGTTTGTATAATCCATGTTTTACCGCAGTAGTTAGCGCTTCGTAGGTTGGTAGGAGGGAGTTGCTGAATATATTTTGAACTTCAAAAGCGAACTGTACATAATTATGACCCCTATTTGCAGTACATAGGTACATAGTATAGTATTATAATAGTAACCATTAACTGGTAGAACAAATGTTTGTCTAGTAGAAGCCTGTGTCAACCAAAAGAATACCCATAATTTTCACTATGTTTGTCGTGCCGAAATATCAATGAACCAATTAGTACATAATGTACAGAAATAAAAGTTTCTTTGCGCGATAAAATCCGAAACGTGGATATTCGCCAAAGAACCAGAGTCACCGACATAGCTGTTTAAATTTGCAAGTTGAAGTGGCAATGGGCACTACATCGCTCGAAGAACCGATAACCGATGGAGAAGAAAGGTTCTGGAGTGGAGACCACGAACCGGAAGACGAAGCGTAGGGAGGCCACTAGATGGACCGACGACATTGTGAGAGTCGCGGGCATCCAGTTGATGTAAAAGGCAGGCTGTCGTTCAGTGTGGAGGTTAAAGGGAGAGGCCTATGTTCAGCAGTGGACGTCTTCCGGCTGATGATGATGATGATGTACAGAAAAAAAACCCAAATTATAAGCTAAAAACTAAACGAATCTATTAATCCAGTACCAGTAGGAATTGTTCCCAAAATGCTGGCTCCATTACCACGTTGTATGGTAATGCTCACCCGATGAGCAAAGTAGACGCCGGAATTCTAGTCACGAGTTGCATCGACCAGACATGATGACAAATCTTTAACAATAATACATTAAATAAATAGACTGTGTTAAGACGCTCTTTTCTGACTTTTAGCAAGTTTGGTCATTATAGTTTAACTGTGTATACTTCCATGGTTAGCTTAATATTATAATAATGGTGTCAAATAAAAATTGAATGTTTTATCTAGGAAACCCCAAAGACCGAAACATGATTGAGAACATTTCACTCGATAGAAATAGTTATTTATGATACAAGTGCGGAAGTTGGTTATTACAAACGAGTAGACGAATGTAAGCCCGAGACGAAGTCGAGGGCTTACCATAGTCACGAGTTTGTAATAACCAATCCGCACGTGTGCCATACAACGTTTTACAACACATTTGCGAGAAAAAAACAAAAAATGGAAATTAAAAAATACTGTAACGTACACGCACGGTGCTATACAACGGAGCGTGTGGACAAATTCATTACAGCACGCTTCGTTGTATGATGCGTTTCATTTCAGCACGCTCCGTTGTATGATCCGTAATGTGTAACTTTCGAAAGATGTATTCAGGCTTCGTAAGTGCACTTTGTGAGCAAATGTGTTGTAAAAGTATATGGCATGGCAAATATCGGTTAAATACTGTGTGGCTAGTCGAAATATTTGAAAACGTATTACTCTATCTCGAACGCCAACTTGCCTGAAGAGTACTCCAGTGCCTAAGGAAATGTCGGCCGCTCTTAGGACTAATTAGTGCCCATCTGACTCTTGGTATTCGGAATGGACTAATTTTTGGGCTGAGTTCTATCGAGCGAAGTCAGACATTTTTCGAGCGTGTTTTGAAATGTTCTTATGTTCTTGGTTCACTTTATAATGACGACATGGTCGTTTTCATTGAGTGTAATTAATCAAAGATTAGTAATTCTATAATTTAATACTTAGTTTGAAGCCTTGAAGATGTCTGGATTGTAGTTCTCAGGAAACAAGGAGGACATGCAGTAGAGAATTCTATTCTTGGACAGTGCATATCAAAAATGACGACCGAAATCCTTATGTACACATCTTTGGAAGGTCCACGAGGAAGGGGTTGATAGAGTGCAGTCCTTCTACTTGTCCTGTAATCTGTAGTAGATGGAAAATCCTTGATGACGAACCTGTTGTATTCAAATGCGGTTTCAATTACTTCACACCTCTATTATCAACGGTCAAGTAAACCATTCTTCGCAGTCCTTCATACATTACTTTATAATCCCTCCTGCGACATTTTCGAGTAACTATAACACGAGGTTCTTCAAATGAGCTGTTAATGGGGCCTTTAAGGGTCAACAACGTACCTGTGATGCCCCTGGTGTTGATAGGCGAAGTTTTTTTTTTTGTTTTCTTTTTTTTTATTATAAATAGTCTTGCGCTTGGCCGCTATCTCGCCTGATGTTAAGCGATGGTACGGTCTACGATGGAGCACACTTGCCTAGAAGAAACCGATTCACTCTTGGACCTTTAGCTTGTTTGCAATCGATGCCATTAAAAAAAACACGTCCCTAAACATTAAGAACTTTAAAACCCTTTAAACTATCACGGTTGTTCACTTCAGTTATAAGATTTTCTTCGTGAACATGGTGCATGTAACTGCGCTAAAATATCGGGAGCTCATTCCACAACCTTACCACGGTAAATATCCCGTAAATAATCAACTACTTAACCAAGAACTTACTTACTTTATCAAGAACTTTCATAAACATACCACCAACAAACTTAAAACATTTACGGCAAAAATAGTACCCAGAGACTTGGATTCTTCAAACACTTTCGTTTTATGTCATTGTCCAAGGAACCGTCGGTCGTGAGTACTTTCGACTAATTGAGTGCCTATCTGTTCAAGTCGCCGCTCTCTGGAACGAGCTAATTCTGCGCTAAGGGGTCGCGAACTTGGTTATAACCGTTTTTAGTGTTATTATGGCGGTTTTAGTAGGTGAGATGCTGACTATGAATACGTGGAGGGGTTAATAAGTAGGGACAGTTTTTAGTGAACGCTAGTTTTATTTTTCTCGGTCGAGGACACAGTGTGTAACAAGTTAGATTCCGCGAGTTCACCTAATTTGCGTGTCTGTTTTCCGTCTTAAGTTGGATAAGTGCTCCAACTTAATTCAGTTCGATCTTCGTCGTCTTTGCTAGTTTGTTACTGCTAGTTTAGGTTTTACCAATCTGTAGTTGCAATGTAGGTGTCTTCATGTCTCGAATGAATCGGCATCATCTAGGCAAACGTAGACCGCATCATCGCTTAACATCAGGTGAGGTAGCAGTCAAACGCAAGCCTATTATTTAATTGAAACAGTTTTGTATCAAGAAGTCATCAGTTCAGTGGTATGAAGTATGTATTATAAATTATGATAACACCGGCTTGCACTCACGATTATGTTTATCGGTCGAGATGATCGACCGATAATCGTGAGTGCAAGCCGGTGTTATATTAATTTATAGTGAATCCTCACGCGAGTTTTGATGAAACTATGTATTATCCTCAAATCAGGCAGACAAAGGAGATATGGTGAAGCGGCGTGGGTGCGAACGCATCTGGCCTAAATTAGGCTTGATGTTTTTAGAGCCTATCTCAGATGACCTTGTCGCCCTTTTTGTATGTGGGCTATAGTTCATGCATGGAAAATAATTATGTAAGTGAGCCGTACTTCAGATTTTGCGGTAGTTTAGCAGTATAGTGAAAAAAACGTACGATAATTGTACTAAAGCATATCTTCCTTGTTTGTCTGATCTCATGTATTATCCATGCCTTCAACACTTTAGTCCAAAATGGAAAACCCACTTTGCATGCAAACTCTCAGTCCCCTGTCAAACTTACCCCCAAAAATGTTAAAATATCCGCCAAGCCCAATGACCCAGCACCAACTCACAGTATCCAGATAGAACTTGTGATATATCTTTAATAAGGATCCTCCAGTCCCTACATATTTCCTGATTATCCACGTCGTATCTGCGCAATAATCTATGTGACGTAATGCCGCCGGTCCCGAAAATATTTAACGTAGGAAATTGCTGGGATCGGCGCAGTTTCGTTATTTTTTCATTGTTTTCATAGGTTTAGGGATAGATCAAAGGAAATCTGAGTTTTTTGTGTCACAGTTGGTATACCGTAATATTGTAGTAAGGAGTACACATTACACAAATATAACTAATACAGTTTAGATTTTTTTTTAAACTAGAGTACGCTTTTTTTTTTAGTTATGGGAGTAATGGTAGCTCTGCCCAGTGGTAGTGGATTAATATATTAGTTTAGTAGTTAAGTATTAATGTGGCGTATAAAAATAATAATAATAATTGAATGTTATTCAAGTTACTAAAATAAAAATACCGTAATTTATTAAAGTATTATTTTGACTTATTTGGCGCATTCGTTTATGTTATTCTAGCTGTGCCCTTCGGTTTCAAACACTATTTATTATTAATTAAAACGGTAATAAGCCAATTACATTAATTAATTTTTAGGAAATTATTGTTCCTATTAATTAAAACAATTTATTTTGCGGAATCGAAAACATCTATTTTTCACCTCTTGACAGAACTCTTATAAAACAAAACACAACTCTATTGAAATAAAATAATAAAGGCGGCCGCGAAGGTCGCACTGGTGAAAAAGAGTTCCGCCACAAATTTTATAGTAAATTATATTCGCAAAATAAATAAATTATATGTAACAGATTCTCATATAACAAAAATATGACAATTATATCATGTTTTCAAATTAAAACATCAAACGATGGAAACCGTGACGACATTATCTCAGGAACCGTATTTTTATCAAAGAGTAAAATAAAATAGAGGACCAATAAGACCAGGGAGATCATTATTAGATCAAACAAAAGAGTAGACAAATATTTAATGTTAAAACGTACAGGGAGGTGAAAACACTGCTAGAAGACCGCCAAGCCTGTAAGTTACTCCACCGACATGAAAAATTATCAATTAATGAATATAGAAAAAGATGAAAATTGAAATATTATTTTCTTGATAAAATATCTCTAAGTCCTTCAAAGGAAAAATGTTTACAGAGTATTTCTTCGTAGCAAAGAAGGTTAAAGGGCTTCTCGGATAATTTACCGAAACAAGCGTTTTCCTTCAAGGCATCGTCGGGAGAGATCACTGATTGGTACAGCTTGACCGCAGTACTAGAAACCAATAGCTTTTTTAGAAGTTATAATTGTAGCTGAAAAGCTACTCCTATACTCCAAATTTTGGAACTATGGATTACGGTTTTTCAAGTGTTTCATTCCAAAGTAATTCCACAAGGCAAATCATCGAACTCCAAAAGTTGGTGAAAACTAAATTACGATACATTCACAGTATTTGAATTAGAAATACTATTACCAAATAAATTAATTTTTAAGAAACAATTTGTATACATATAATATTATATTATATTTACAAATTTTGAAGACAAATACTACGAGAAAAACAGCGTAATTCACAAAACCCTCTTCATGATATCATAAAAAGAGTTTTATGAATTGCGTCGATTTTACAAAGACCAAAAAAATCTAATAATTTCACTGTTTTACTGACAAATAAATGTTTTCTACCAAAGTAAACAATAACTTTTCTTATCCCACATCTTATATGCGAGTAAATAACCACATCATGAGAAGACATTACTCTAATCATAGTCGATCATTACTTAAATGAAATGGTACCATAAGAAAGCAAAAACCTAAAGTCTCTCTAAAGAAAATGGACATAAATATCAACTAATCATTACGGTCAACCTATTCACTATCTTAGATAGTAGTAAATTGATTTAGTAAGACGTAAGAATTTACCAGGATAAGGATGATTTTTCCGTAAAAGGTATGATTGCACGTTTGTGTGTAGTGATTCCACTGAGAAGCAATATAGTAGGTATAATTAACTATGCTTTGGGGAAAAGAACACTTCTCGCGGAGTTGTAGGATCATCAACATCATCATCTATAGCTTTCTTTATTTCACTTTTTTTTTTTTTATTGGGCCAAACCCATTCAACATTGTCGACCTATTATGGCATGTTCCCACTGCTGAGATAGAGATAGGTCTCAGTGTGAGAGAGAAGGAGAGAGAGAGCACAATGCTAGTCTAGTCCATATTGGTGAATGACATAAGTCTTTGAACTTATGAAGTTCTTGGACATACCAGTTTTCTCACGATGTTTTCCTTCACTGTTATTGAGCATTGGCATTGCAACTGCATATATTTAAGTACTAAATGTAAAAGTCGTTGGTGTGAGGTCGAGGATCGAACATGACGTCAGATTGTAAAGTACACATGCTACCGCTCAGCCACCATCGGTATTCTTTCTGGAATAACCAGAGCAGCATAAGCCACTCCATTTTATAGGGATGTCAGCACCTTGTAATGCAAAACCTGACGACAGCCCAAGCCGAAGTTGGTACCTCATAGATGGCCGCTAGTGGCCCTAAAACAAGTTAAGTCCAACGCCATTTGCATTTGCCAACCACCCCCCCCCCCCCGGCCCCGATTCTACTAAAGAAATTGTCTTTAAATTGTAATTGTTGCGATTTTTATGGTTAAATAACTGCCTCAAAATTGACAGTTTTAAATATTTTTTTAAACTAGAAAAATACTACCACCTAATATTATAAATTAGTATAAAAAAATATTGAAAACTGTCAGTTTTAAGGCAGTTATTTAACAATTAAAATCGCAACAATTACAATTTAAAGACAATTTGTTTAGTAGAATCGGGGGGCCGGTCACGCAGTCGAGGCCGTCTGAGGCTTCGGGAAAAAGTTATGTGATATTTATTATTTTACCGTGGGTCAGATGACAGGTTAATATATACCTAGGTCCTGGTAATTTTTTCCTTATTACCAATTGTTCAGAGGTATCATAAAACTGACATTAGGTCTAGCTACTCAGCCAATAAGAACTCATTTTCTTAAACATGATTACTTAGGTTTAGGTTTAGGTACATGATTGGTTTAAAAAAATAATTAAAAGTAGACAAACAAGCGACGGGCGACCACGACGACGGGCGACGGGTGGGGTGGTGTAAGTAGTCACGGTCGCCTATGGACACCTACAATACCAGGAGCACTGGCGGTACGTTGCCTACCTTTGAAGGACTCTGTTCACTCTTCGTTTGAAGCAATTAAGGTCATATTTTGGAAAAAAAACCGAAGGTGGTAAGCCATTCCACAACTTACAGTGTGCGTGGCAGAAACAATCTATCAAATCGAACAGTGGGAGAGTTCCTCGCAGTTTTATTTTTTAGTTTTTCTGCATTGAAAACAAATAAATAAATGTGTGAAAAGATGTTGGTAACAAACAGACACAGATTTGGGGTTGGTGGGTTTTTTACATTTCTAAAAAGTTGTTATGTATTGTAGTATCCAGAGGCTTAATTATATGAAATGTACTGTTCTAATTAGTTCCCAATAAAATGATTGATTGATTGTTTTTGAACAGCGTTGCGCAGTCTAAAACTTGGGTCTATTTTGTGCTCTAAAAAAACTGTTTTTGTTTTGCATAAAACGCCACTAGCACTACCAGTCGCAAATAATCTAGATCACGTTCTATTTTTTTGACCTTGCTTTATATCAAATCAGCGGAAGTTATCTGAACTGATAAGAAACTGTGTCAAACAGAAAAGCTCTATGTGATACGTAACAATTTCGTAGCAAACGTAGCACATTGGCTACGATTCGTAGACAGTACTTTAGTAGCGCTCGATATTTGGAGCACACTTAAATATAACCTCCTCTTAATTAATTGTATGTATTATTAGCTTTGAATATAATTTTAGTTCTGTATAATGCAAAGTAGGTAGTATCAAAACGTAATACGTTAATAACGTACAATTACATACAATTAATAAAAATAAAAATCATTAATCTAATAGATCGTATTATGAAAACTATTTAAAAGCCAATATACCAAGTGATTTTTTACCAAAAATTAAGGTTATGTAAATAGAAGTAGAAGTAGTTATTAGTAGAAGCATTTGACATAATTGTTTTACAAATTTTCCTGTTTTTAAATTCTCCTCACCGAACACCCAGAGCCGCTCGACATGCGCAGAGACGTTGGGTCTCTCTTTATCTTTTATCGCATTTGCAGCGGGGAGTGTTATGAAGAATTGTTCTATCTGATGGCTGCATCGCGGTTTTACCATCGCACTAGCTGCCACCACCTGAAAGCTTATCCACATAACATAAGTCAGTGGCAATCGCACACTTTGCTATTCACGCGATCCTTTTTGCCTCACACCTACAAAATGTGGAATGAGCTACCTTCTGCGGTGTTTTCGAGAAGCTACACAACACGGGGTTCCTCAAAAAGCGAGTTAATAGAGTCTTTAAGGGTCAGCAACGTATTTGTAATGCCTTTGGTGTTACACGCATCCATAGGCGACGGTTACGGCTTACCATCATATAGCCCGTCTGCTTGTTTGTCACATGTGGCATTAGAAAACCTGCTAACTTAAAAATCATCTTAATTCCGCATATTTGCTAAATAATACGTTTTAAAAATTTAGTAATCTGCTAATAAACTATGCCATAGGCTTCTATCTGTCACCTTATTTTTCCGTTTCGATAAAAAAAATAACCAACGAAGTTTAGTTTTCATGGAGCTGAAATAAAACGATTATACATTTCCATACCTAATTTATTACTTAACCACTACGCATGTCGTAACAACTTGTACATTATGAATAATTTCGGCGAAACAACGTCCCCTTGTGCCAAGCAAGTGTCAACACTCAATTAAGGTAAAACTACAAATCCATTCTCGTGACTTACATAGCTGTACTTCGTATAGAAACACACGTATTGTGTATTCGAAGCGCATCGCTGACTAGGTGCCAAGTTGTACACAGTACAACCACAGACGAAGATAGTACAGACCAGGGAAGTTGGTATAATTATTTGGAACTAAACTAGGCACACAGTCTTTGTAAAACATAAAAAAAAGCTAAGAAGGTTCAATTAATTTTACAACATATTCATTAGCATGGCTTTGTCTTTGTAGGTTTGCTTTTTTGGTCGCTACTAGGCGTAACCTTTTTTCTAGGCTATTTAAGGAATTTTAAATAAGAACTCGATCTTGAAAATGTCTATAAAAACGACGAGATGGAGACTTGGAAAAAACCGTTGAACGCAGAAGTTGACTCGAAAGAAAAATGTTTCGCTGTTCGACCAAGCGCTGAAGCCATCCTGGTGCTTCATGGCCATATAAAAAATAGTGTCCTTACTGCCCTTCTGATATTGCTGGGAACCTTGATAAGCTCTCCGTTCTGGCCGCAGCTGTAAATATACGGCAGTATAATAGACGGCCTTATCGCCTAAAGCAATTGAGCGTGGTAATGCCGCCAGGACGCTGGTTACGCTACCAACTGGTAGTGGGGTTGATCATTTGGATTGTATGTACACCTTGAACAGTCTATGGGTAATCTGTTTTTTTATTTATTTATATAACATGCTAAGTTGAGTTATTTGGATTTAGTTATCTTATATTTTGTGAAATGAAGGCACTTGCACTCTTAATTTTTTTAATGGCTATTTTGCAAAAGAAATTACATTATCAGTTTTTTTTTTTTTTTTTTTTTTTTTTTTTCACCTTGGACATAATCGTCCATACCTTTATTTGCTCATTATTTTAAAAAAACTAAGGCGTAATATTACACACTTTATCAGTTAACTTACGTAGTCTACCCCCAAGTCTGTGCCTACTATATCGTACCGGTACATCGTTGTATCTAGTACAGTATTCCAAACGTATACTTCCACTGAATGCGTAATGTACTAGCTTCTTTTCCTCGTGTGAAAAAGTACACATCACATCTGCGTGTTAGAAAATTACTCTTTCGAAATAAGATACTTTTTGTTCTTGGCTTTGATTCGGAAAAAGGGAAAATACGGCGAAGATGGATTGGGAGCGATTTAATTTTCCACGTCTGCTTTTTGTTACGTCTGTGACGAAAATCTGGGAGATTAATTGAAAGGAAAAGTGTGTAAGAAATTGAAGGGACATTTTTTGTAGATTTAAGGCAAGATCTGTTTTTTTTTTTAATATATAATTTATCAAACTAATCACACTTCACACTAATATTATAAATGCGAAAGTTTGTGTGTGTATGTTTGTTACTCCTTGACGCTAAAATGTCTGGACAGATTTGGATGAAATTTAGAATATAGGTAGCTTGTCCTGTTTTTTTTAATTCAATCATCAATCGTCTTCAATTTCTGAATTAACACTAAGCTCCTTCTCATCATCATCATCATCATCATCACCACTTTTCATCACTACGCGGGGTAAAACGCGGGGCGCAACTAGTATAGAAATATATCGACGTTTGACCACCAACTCGCCTGTTGATAAACGACGATGTGGTCGAACATGTAGCACGCAGACTTAGAAGATACCTATTCGCTCTGGCCTTGAAAAGCCTTGCCTTGCCTTGATACCTTGGGTATCGAGGTTAGGATAAAGCTTAAAGTAAATTAGAAATGTATCCCATAAGGACTAAACTCCTCCAATCTTCTGTATTTGCGGCGAGTAAAGTTTGACTAAATCTGGATAAACATTTTGAATAATTATTAAGCGTTCTACATGGAATAGGATAACAGAATACTATCAGATTGAGGTTAAGATTGTTGATAAGTACTTGAATAGTAAATTGTAAGCTATCTCAGTAATATTAGACTTTCTAAGCATTTGCAGTAAAACCATTAAGTAGTAAAACCATTGCCATTCAACGTGGTAAGTAATGCCACCATTACGCACGCAGAGTACGTTGCCAGCTGATATAGAGGGTTTGATCAATAAAACAAGGTCTAGCGCTCCGGGAGTTGCCCCCCATGACGTCACTGCCCAGTTGCCACTTTACTGCAACAAAGACATATTTGGAAATTTTGTTAATAATCTATAAAATAAAATACAAAAGGCATTACAATTGTCATTTGCTTTGTCCGCTGAAGCAAAGCAAATCAAGTTAAGCACGAATTTAATATATTAAACACATTATTTATATCAAAAACCTATTGATTTATTGGATTCCCACAGGTAATATATACGGATATTGGGAGTTATAATTTCACGCTACTGGTAACACAGAAAATCAGCTGCCTTATAGAGATTCCGCCATTGTTTTGTATATCGTCATCTCTCTCGAACTTGTTGTGAACTACTTATTCTGCTCTTGCTTACGCACGTGTACGTGTATCCATGACATTGATGACGTAGTTACGGGACACCCACGTGACATTTTTTCTCGGAGCGCTATAACTGGTGGAGTATATTATTATACCGGTTTGAGCCAAAGACTTGTAATATTTTTACCTAGTATCTGGGTTGATCATTTAGATTTTTCAACTGCCGAAGACACGTTTTTTTTTTTTTTGGATCTATGGGAAATCAAATTGATAGTCCGACGAATTGAGACTACCATTTGATTTTAAATTATGCGACTCTTAAATTGTGTTCGCTTTTTATGTGTTCATCTTGCAAGGATTTTGGCGTCGCATAACTTGTGCATTTGCGAGTGTCTAGTAGGTAGGTAATTGGAATTTTCAAGTTTTGTTAGATATCGTCAAAGTCGACGAACAAATCAAAGTCAAGCATAGTAAGTCAAAATCAAGTCAAAGTCGTGCGCTAGTAAAGTGGTAGAGGCGACTAGAAAATACACAATTTTTTGAAAGAATACAATGAGACGTCCATGTTTTCTTCACGTTGCCACCAAAAAAACATACCGCAAACCAGTCTTGCGCAACGTCAATACATCTTCTCGAATGTATAAAACGGGTGCGAAATCAAACTTCTACGTTTTTACACTACTCTAACGCGTAGAGGGAGAAAGCAAACTGAATCTATGGCCGTTTCATAAAAAAATATCTATGGAGGTCCAACCTCTTCCGCGTTAGCGGTTATATTCTCTTTGAGACAAACTAGACAGAGGTGGCAGAGCTGTTAAAGTATTTCTAACCAGATTCAACCTCTTTAGTGCTACATTACTCAATCATACTAGCCAGTCCTTTATAGGTCTCTATAGTAAAAACCTCCGTACAGATAACGTGGTCGGTTGCTCATGAAAGCACCTATTCATCCGTTCCCTTTCAAAGTTTCAGCAACATTTCAATGAAATACTTTTGGAATTTTTCGACGATGTAAAGGGAAGGGCGCTAGCGATCCGAAAGGGTTAAAACCCAAGGGTATGTGGTGCGCGGTAAGGGTTAAGCATTTTTCTACAAGGTTTTTCTAATACGTGCTTGAATTTGTCGTGGTTTTCGTTGTAAGTTGCTTGTTCAAAATTAAAACTCAAGGGTGGTAAGTTATGGAATGGTGTAAGGATAAAACGTATCACCGCTATTACTGTAAAAAAGTACTATTTGAAAATAATATAAATTAACATTCTTTGCATGAAAAATCTTAAAAAAAACCCGTAACTAGTCTGAATGCTTAACCGACTTCGAAAAAGGAGGAAAGTTCTCAATTCGGCCCGTTTATTTGGGTGGGATCAATAAAAAATCAATTTTGAATTTTTTGAATCTAAGTTTGATAATAAAATATGGTTCCGGCCCAACTTCAAAATCCATGTAAAAATATTGTTTTGTTCTTTGTTTTGTTCTTTGTGGCCTTAGATTGTTTGTGTTTTGTAGTTTTTTGAAGTAGGTTCCTTAAAAAAAAAAATCTTTACATATATGTTTATCTATGTTTATATTGAGATGCTATAAAAATAGGTTGGAATTTTTATAAAGGTACTGAAAAAATGAAAATGAAAATAAATTTTTATTCCGCACTAGTTTATAAAAGCTAAGTTTACGCACAAGATAGATTTTCCGAGTGGATGAAATGAAAATAACTAATTGTTTTCCGAAAACATGACACAAAACTGAAAGATTCTGAGTATATCCAACACAAGGCTCAAAACTCTTAGAAACATTGTTACAATCAATAAAATCCAGCGAACTAAAATAATAAATGGACAGGACAGGCCATTTGTCACTTTAATGTAATATAGTGCTACAAATAAATAATCAAGAGTAATGGAGTCTAAAGAAATACAAGTCTAAATAAAGAATTACTAAATCTTGCCTGTCTAAATAAAGTCACGACGAGACATCGAGCGACCTATTAGTATTTAGTTTGCTTGATTTATGTTATTGTCTGATTGCTTTTCATTGTTAATAGTAGTTTATTTGACTTCTTCTAGACTGCTTTTTGTATTTGTTTCTAACCCCCGTTGGTCCAGTTGGTAGTGAACCTGCCTACTGCGCTTTGGGGCGTAGGTTCGATTCCCACTTAGGACAAACATTTATGTGATGAACATTTGTGTTTGTTCTATATCTGGGTGTTAATATATATTTAAGTATGTATTTAAAAATATATATGTATGTATATCAGTCTCTGGTAGCCATATCACAAGCTTTGCTTAGTTTGGGGTCAGATGACCGTGTGTGCAAAAATGTCCCGAATATATCTATACTAATATTATAAAGAGGAAAGATTTGATTGTTTGTTTGTTTGTTTGTTTGCATTGAATAGGCTCCGAAACTACTGAACCGATTTGAAAAATTCTTTCACTGTTAGGAAGTTACAATATCCCCGGGTGACATAGGCTATAATTTATACCCATGCGAAGCTGGGGCGGACCGCTAGTATTACATTTAAACCCCTGACGCAAAAAAAAGACGTCAGTTTTTTTATGGCAAGAGATAGGTAAGCTTATGGTAAGCAGTCAGCGTCATCTATGTATATTTGTAGCACCAGAGGCATCACAAATACGTTGCTGACCCTTTAAGACTCGGCTGTTGAAGAACCTGGTGTAGCTTTAAATTAAATTTTTAAAACGTATTATTTAGCAAATATGCAGACTTTTTAAGTAAGCAGGTTTTTAATGCCACATGTGACAAACAAGCGGACGGGCTACATGATGGTAAGCAGTAACCGTCGCCTATGGATGCGTGTAACACCAAAGGCATTACAAATACGTTGCTGACTCTTAAAGACTCTATTAACTCGCTTTTTGAGGAACCCCGTGTTGTGTAGCTTCTCGAAAACACCGCAGAAGGTAGCTCATTCCAAATTTTGCAGGTGTGAGGCAAGAAAGATCGTGTGAATCACACAGAACCTCTGTTCTGTACTCGGATACATTTCGGAGAGTGTGCATCAGAACTGCATGATTTGATTCTCTCCTGCCCATTTCTCTATCGGACTGCCAGAGTGGGCATGAAGTATCGACACCGCTTTATGGTTGATATTCCAAGAACCCGTAAGAAGCGCTTGTTTAAATTGATTATTGATTGATTTTGTATTTTGTAGCGGTACGAAATCATCAGTGCGCGAGCCCGACTCGCACTTGGCCAGTTTATTATCAGGCGTTGAGTTAAGCTTCAATATAAAAAGAATGTAGTACTTATAGACATTAATTTATCTTTATTTATCAGAATGTTGACATAAGGGTCGTTCTTTTCTGATATAATAGTGGACCGAGACACCGATTCGGAGATATTTCAATTCATATTCTAGAACATTCTTCAAGATTATTGTGACAGCGTCTCACTTCGCGTCTTGCCTGGGTGTAACTAAGGGTCGCGTAGGGCCTTTGTTGTTAAATAAATATGAGATATTTTATAAACGAATATCTTTCTTATATTTACTTGTATTTGAACATAAACTTTGTATTTTTTGCGTTCATTGCCAAAAATAATGGGTTCAAAAATAATTAGATACTTATTAACATTTACCGGCATATTATTAGGCATGTGTCCAATTTTTTTACCTCATAAAAAAGCTGATAATTCAATCAGCGAAAACAAAATTAAAATATGTTAAAAAATAAATAATTTACAAGTATTTTAATTTTATGCTAGACAGACGACATAAAGTGCTATAGAGTGCTATAGCACTTTATGTCGTCATGACATACGCGCACATACAAAATGTTATAATAACACACGCTTTGTGGGAGAGGGACAGCGCATCCACTCTCTATCCCCACCAAAAACTTTAAACGCTCATATCTCAGAATATTATCAGCCAATTTAAATATTTTGTTCAGTATGTGTAATGTATTTAAATATTTATATTTTTAAGTATTTACTAAAACTTAAAAATATAAATATTTAAATGCTTGACATTGGCGAATGTATGTACATACAATAAGAAGTCAGCATCCTCTCAGGAGGAAAAGAAACAATTTTTTATCTATGCTAATATTATAAAGAGGAAATATTTGTATGTAAGTATGTTTGTAACGAATCGTAAAAAAAGAAATCGAGAAGCAAAGTAGATTACGTTTTCTAAACTTTTTTTTTACTGGGCAAGTGCCTTTAATAACTAAACCAAATACAAGCTAAAACTAACACTCCAAATACAGTTAGACTGCCCATAGACCGTTGAAGGTCTAAAGACAATCCAAATGCTCAAGCCCACTACCAGTTGGCAGCGTACCCAACATGCTGGCGGCATTACCACGTTGAATGGCAATGCTAATGCGTTGAGCCAGAAACACGCCAGCATTTTGGTCACGCGTCGCATTAACCAGGCGCTCTGAAAGAGATTCAGATTCTGATTCTCTTTTCTAAACTAAATTAGACGCTACTAAAGATTTTTCGTTGATTATACCACTCTATATAAATCTAGTCTAATGCACTAGGGAAAGAAAACTTTTAGTTATAAAGCTTATAAAATGATATTTATAAGGTAATTGGCCCGAAAAATATCGCTCGTAGAGAGACCCATTCATATTTGACATTTAAAACTCAATAAAGCACAAGTTACTGCCAATATAAAAAACTGAATTCCCCTAATTGCCAAGCATCAACTTCCTAACAATAACATTGAATCAGTTTCATTAGAATACTCGAGAAGAAATATTTTCCTTTTGGGACAATTTTGTCAAGATTTTCATGTAACGAGAAATCTCGCAGGAAATATGACAAGTGTCTGCTTAGGCGTATTTTTTTTATTTCACCTTCAAGTTATGTCCCAGCGGACATATACGGATGTAGAAAAGAAATTTATGGCCTTACTGAAGGAATATTTTGTAGACTGACGCTTTTATAGGTGTTTTAGTGTAGAGTTGGGACGAAATTTTGTTGTTTATGGATATCATCGCTGCATCGATGGTATCCCTCGCTAGGGAGGGATGTATTGTAGTTGTATTGGGGAAAATTTGTTTTCTTTTTTTATAGCAAGGGAGAATTCATAATATGCAAGGGTAGAGGAGAAATCACGTCATAGCACACGTAAAGTAGGGTGCTTGTAAAATTTAACAACGGTTTACGATGTACTGCTTAGTAGGGTGTGACAGAGTCTTTAACTTTATGAGACAGATTTATTAAACAAGATTTCAAACAAAAGAATGGTGTTTATACACCATCTTTTTTGCTTTTTTTTTGCAGCACTTCTATGTTACAGTTATATGATTATTGACGGTATATTTACCGTGATAAGGTTGTGGATGGACATGCCGATATTTCGGTGCAGTTACATGCATTCACGGGAATACTAAATCAGTTGTAGTAATCGAAGTCAATAGAATAATTTTTCGAGTTAAAAGGTAATGTAGTTGTTTAATGTCTACGATCAAAATAAAATAAATGGACGGGCCCAGTAGGAGCGCGTTGTTGAAGATTACAAAATGAGCGCCGGTGCTCACTTCGTTTCAGTCAGTCTCTAGCCGTAGGAAGTGCAATACGAGAATATTGTTACGTGATAACGAAACATCTGACAAAATTATGCATTCGTATGCTTTCCCGAGGTGTAAATACACAAATAAAACCGGTATCTATTTTTTGTAACAAATATACTGTAAATTTTTATAATTAGGTGTTGAAGTATATATCCGACTGCTTTGACTCGTTTTTACTAAGCAAGTTCAATGGTTAGGGCCCGTCCATTCATTTTATTTTGGTCGCAGTTCAAAAAGTTTCCAGTTATTACTTTTTGCTTAAGACTGCAGCAAAACGTTTTCGATGTAATATCATTGCAAAGTTTTAATTCTCCAAGCTCATAAATACACCGGAAATCGCCGTCATTGAATCAATCGATAGCATGACCAGGAAGCCCACTCGTATAAACATAATTAAGCTGCAGCTTGGCCTCCACTATTGGCATTTCAGGATCGATCGCCTTTATCCTTGACACGAATTAGATAAGGACAGATGCATATCGGTCCACCTGCGTAATGCGGCCAAGAAACTTACACCTAAGGAGGCTATTACATTTGCTTTGATTCAGATATGAAATTTAGGAAGTACCAATCCAGGTAAGTATAATAAGTGTTGGGACAGTTAGTCCTAAATATAGTTAAATATTATTATATCTATCTATACTAATATTATAAACAGGAAAGATTTGATTGTTTGCTTGTTTGCATTGAATAGGCTCCGAAACTACTGAACTGATTTGAAAAATTCTTTCACTGTTGGGAAGCGCCACCATCCCCGGGTAACATAGGCTATATTATATTTTCAAAAGAAATATGGATCCTTAGTAAAACTCCATTAATATAAACCAAGGTGTAAAAAAAATAAGATTTACAATTTTAACTTTGCGTGTTTGACAGTTCTAAGACAGGGCAACGTCTGTCAGGTCAGCTAGTCCTAAATATAGTTAAATATAATTATATCCTAAATAATAAAAAATATATTATTTAATAGGTTAACTCTCAATATGAATGAGCTTGTCTTTCTGGAACTCCTTAATCTGCGTCCTCGGTCACCCCATCAAACGAATTATTTAAACGACACAAAATAAAAGTACAATCATACTGATGGAATCACGACACACTAGCACGAAGGTATCTCCGATGTTTGTCGCTTTTTCGAATCATGTGTATTTGAGGGAAATAGGTACAGAAATACGAATATTAAATTAAAATATTGTTTTATATAGATAATTTTCGTCATATGATTGGAATATTTTCTTTAAATTTAAAAAGATACCCTCTAAATATAGCTCCAATCATGTCAGTCGTTGACTATCAGCATTAATGCTGAGACGGACCCATTCGACACTGATTGTATCCTGTAGATATAAGTTTTTGTAAAGGTGGCGAATAAAATTTATTTTCTTTCTTTTCTTTCTTTCAAATAACATGGGGCTCTTCAAAAAGGCTGTTAATCGAGTATTTAAAGGTCAGCAACGGGTCTGGGACGCCCCTGATGTTACACCAATGTTGTATTCATAAGGGACGGTGATCGTTTATCATCAGGTGGCTATTAGCTTGTTTGCCACTTGTGGCATAAAAATATAGGTATCACGGTTGTTCACTAAAGTTTATTATGTATGTATGTAAGTATTTTTAAGGCAACCTAATACTGGATTCCACGCACTGGCGAGTTGAAAACCATCACCTCGATTGAAAATACTACTATTATATTACTAGCCTTGGTATGTAATGGCGTTCGGTGGACAGGATTTCAGGTTGTAAAATTCAATCCAGTGGTGGTGTGGTGGTGGTGGTGGTAGTGGTGGTGGTAGTGGTAATATCGGGAGCTCATTCCACTGCCTTACCACGGTAAATATCCCGTAAATATTCATATAACTTTATAAAAAAATATATTTTAATCCTACGTATGATTAAGCTGGTTACTCTGACTATAGTTTCAACCGCATTCGGCGGTCCTTTCAAGGTGCGACCTTGCGCGCGAATCAGTCTCGGTTTGTACAAAACAAAAAAGCAAAGCAAAGTGCAAAGCGAGACGGTGTCACGCGCGAGCACTTTGTAAAAAAACCGCTCAATGCGGTTGAAACTATAGTCGGAGTAACCAGCTTAACATATGTGAGTATATAATCACGTGTAATATAAACAAATTGTGAGAAAACAGCGTCAAATTTTTTTAATAAAAAAAAGCTTGCATTTGTTCACCATCTCGCCTGATGTTAAGCGATGATGCGGTCTACGTTGGAGCACGCTTGCCTAGAAGAAACCGATTCACTCGTGATTTGAAGACACCCAGATTGTAACCATCGGGGAACACCCATTCAGGCAGCGCATTCCACAGACTAGCAGTTCGCACAATAAATGGAAAGCGCTTCGTACGGGTTTTCGGAATAATCAGTTTCAGTTTCCATAATAAAACATTAAAATCTGTTCGCGTTCTCAAGATATCGTGTAACATACATAAACAAAGTACAATAGAATAGAGTATATACCTCTTTTTTGAAGTCGGTTGAAAAATAATGGTGGGCTGCTAGAATCATCTACGTAGGATTGAAAAAATATGAAAATAAAATTTAAAAACATCACGCATGGTTATTGTGAAATAATAAAACCTTTCGTGAGCCACCTCCTTGGTTGACTTGTTATTAAAAATACACGTTCATAAATTACAGGGCCGACGTAAAGACAACATTGAAAAATGCCCTCGAACTGTTTGACATTTCAATAACGTACCACATTCCAACTAAAAGCTGAACACGGCATAAAACCCCTGAAAAATTCAGGTGAACGTGTCACTTTGGCTTTGATTAATTACTTCAACGCACAAATGTGTTTTCTTTTTTTCTGAACTAGAATGTTTTTTTTTTTTTTTTTTTTAATATCAAAATGTCATACATGTTTAGAGCTGAAGTTTGTAGAAATGAAGACCTCCTAAAGAAGCTATAAGGACCTCCGTAGTTTACCGCTTTTTTTTCGTACCAAGGCACTAGTAAGTATTAAAAGTTATATGATTATTTACGGGATATTTACCGTGGTAAGGTTGTGGAATGAGCTTCCGATATTTCGGCGCAGTTACATGCACCATGTTCACGGGAAGACTGGAAAATGCGGGTGGTTGGTCGAACAGTTAAAAAGTTAGGTGCCGACATAACGATCTACCCTCTTTCTTAGTCTTTTGCTACGGATATCACTGGAACTCAAACTCGAACCTAAGTCCCGACAAAACACACTCACTGTATCACTGCGTATAGTATTTTGAACACATTTTGAACGCGAGCTTATATTTTTAAGGCAACCTAATACTGGATCATAATTATATAACGTTAGTGAACAACCGTGATAGTTTAAAACAGTGTTTTAGTTAGTATTAGTTTTGTGGATATCAATAAACGCGTGTAAGTTGGTGGTCAAACGTGGACTACGAGCGTTAAAAAAAATAAAAAAATAATAAGTCAATCGAACTCTGTGAGCGTTTCATATCTATTAGCTTATTCGTCTTACTATTTTTATGGTATTTTATTATTGTTGAGTTATTATGGAATCTGAGTTTGCTCGACTAAATAATTTATGATCGGTCTAGTCTAGACAGTTCAGGTACGATAGTTGTTTAGGACTGTAGTGAGAAAAAAATATATTTACTAAGGGGAATGCTACGAAATACCATGATGAATGTCATGATTACAATGAAGGGTATATGATATAAGAAAGAAAATACATTTTATTCGACAGCTATACAAAAACTTATATCTAAAGGATACAATCAGTGTCGAATGGGTCCGTCTCGGCATTAATGCTGAAAGTCAAGGACTATCAGCGCCGGTTTTTTATAAGGCATATAGGTACATAGAGAATACCCATAGAGGTACCCACAAAAAAATATGTTTCTGATACATCAAGATCGTGCGGCGAGTTTTTGTTCGGCACGATTGTGACACAATAGAGTCACAACCGTGCCGAACAAAAACTCGGCGCACGCTACGAATTCCGCAGATTTTTTGGTTAGTTACAAGGTAACCGCGATCCGACTACAACGCCGCGCGATGAGCTACGATGATAATTATATAGCGGACAACTAACGTTGAACTCTATGCAAGCGACAATGTCTAAATTGGAGTAAATGTGGCATTGTAAACTATATAATTATAATCGATACAATACGAGTATATACAATGGCGCTCGGACTGTTTTCACTGAGAGATTATCACTCTATAGAAATTTCATCAAAATTTTCTAATCTATACTTATTATAATACTAGCTGACCTGACAGACGTTGTTCTGTCTTAGAACTGTCAAACACGCAAAGTCAAAATTGTAAATCTTATTTTTTTACACCTTGGGTTACATTATTGGAGTTTTAGTAAGATCCCTATTTTTTTTGTAAATATAATATAGCCTATGTTAACCGGGGATAGTGTAGCTTCCCAACTGTGAAAGAATTTTTCAAATCGGTTCAGTAGTTTCGGAGCCTATTCAATGCAAACAAACAAATTATCTATACTAATATTATAAAGAGGAAAGATTTGATTGTTTGTTTGTTTGTTTGCATTGAATAGGCTCCGAAACTTATGAACCGATTTGAAAAATTCCTTCACTGTTGGGAAGTTACACTATCCCTGGTTAACATAGGCTATATTATATTTTCGAAAAAAATAGAGATCCTTACTAAACCTCCAATAATGTAACCCAAGGTGTAAAAAAATAAGATTTACAATTTTGACTTTGCGTGTTTGACAGTTCTAAGACAGGACAACGTCTTTCAGGTCAGCTAGTAATATTATAAAGAAGAAAGATTTGATTGTTTGTTTGTTTGTTTGCATTAAATAGACTCCGAAACTACTAAACCGATTTGAAAAATTCTTTCACTGTTGGGAAGCTACACTATCCCCGGGTGACATAGGCAGCAAATCTATACTCGTGCGAAGCCGGGGCGGACCGCTAGTGCGTTATATTTCAGAATGTGCTCAACGGACATAGGTAGTGCTCTCGCAAGTTTTCAAAATTTTTGTACATAAAAATTCACTAAATGAGAATAAAAAAAACGATTGGACCTTAGAATAACTACACAGAGAAGGTAGGTTTCTAAACAACGCCTTCTCAAAACGTAAGCTACAAATTCGCTTTGTAGCTTACGTTTCGATTGGTATTTTAAGCGATTTAAGCAAGAAAATTAATGGATTACCTATGGAATGCCACACCATAACTCTTATGCTGCTTTTCTGATTTGTTGTGGTACGATTTCACCGCGCAAATTGCCATAGCAATTTTTTATAATTTTTTGGAGCCATATATGACACCATTTGAATGGCGTTTGCGAATGTACTTGGTTTCTCTGTGTAGTTACTCTAAAGATTGGAAATTATTGTTAGAATAATATTGCAAATAGTAGAAATCAATAGTCACGTTCATATTTTATAGGATGTCGCAGGAAATCTAAAAAAAATCTAAAAAAATAGAATTTTTCTATATTCTCCGCCATCCTATAAACTAATAACATGAAAAAGTTATTTTAAAGTTGTTTTGGAAACATTAGATGCGTAAGAACATCATAGAACAGTTTTTTTATAAGTCATCATGCCTAGTACTTATTGATATTATTCCTAACTGAAAATATCTTAAGTATTTACAACAATTTGTTACTTAAAATACGGGAATTATGAAGGAAAAAAAAGGTGATCAATTTGAAAAAAAAAAATTAAAAAAAATACTAAACTTATTAAATGCTAGCCTAATTTAATTAAAAATGACTCGTTTCAGTCCAGCCTAGCTTAATACAACTTGGATAGATTTCCGCCCGTATAAACTCCCATAATGAAAAAAAATCAACTTGGAAGAAGCACTTACTGCCTTATCTAGTCTCTATAGTTATACTTACATCAAAATAACTATGTAATTTATCATCTATCTTAGATTTATTATAATCTATTCCATAAAAAGTGCTAGCCGCAAAAAAAATATCGTTCAATCAATCAATATCTGTACGGCCGTACAAAGACTTATTATTGGATTCATCCATCACAAACATACAGGGATTTCAGCTTCAGTGTTTCCTAGTGATGTCGCTGAGAGATTTACAGCAAATTCTTACCAATTGTGCAGTTGCTTAGTTGGTTGTAGTTTAGTTGGAGAGACATTTTGGTAAAGAAGTATGTACATATACAGGGCTATCTGGGAACGATGGTAGTAATCCGAAAAGGGGTCATTAATGAACAACTTTTACTAAGGGATAACCTTGAAATCACAAACCAAATGACAGCTGTTTCACACGTTTGCAAATACACACTTTGGTATTTTTCTATAACATATTACATTACTAACAATATTTATCTATTTTCGTCCTGCACTGTGTACATCAATAAATTATCAAAAGATTTAAGACAAGCAAAAATAAATTTATAAGACAGCATGAATTTTGAGGGAAAATAAAATAATTACAAATATAAACTACCCAGTCATAAAACGACCTAAGTTAAAAACTAAAGTCAAACTTTTTATCAAAATTAAAAAGTCAAGTAAAAGAAAACACAAATAATTAAAATTGTTCTGAAAGCCGGAGACCTTAGAGACTTCTTAAAACTAATAACGTGGTCACCAAATATATCGACAAAGTGATGTTATTTTATTTATATTAAACGGTATGCTTGCATTTGCCTGCCAGCTTGCCAAACAAACAAAAACTTTAACTAAACATAAAAATTGATGGTATAGTTTTGGTCTTATTTGGTTTCATTCACCCTGTTACTGACCAGTGAGTGAGTAACCTATCCGAATTTGCTTTTCAAGCAATATTTTAAAATCAAAAAGATCACAAATCTAAATTATTCTTTGTTTAAAAAGTCCTTATACGATAGCCTTTGACTAAGTAGATTCAAATCATCCCAATGGCTTACTGTATTTTCCGCGAAAACGCCAATTCTGAAGAATCGGAAGAGGAAAAATCCAATCGGAAATGCGCTTATTGTCATGTTTTTATTAGAATTCAAAGTAAAAGGCGTTCAATAAGGACATGGAAGTGATTTTCTTCGATAAATAAGATGGGAAGAACAAGTGAATACGCGGAAACCAGTCTGGGCTTGTAAAATCGGAATAAAATTTTGTGGGTAATAAACATCACTTTTGATACATATATAAATAGTGAGCACGATGCACTTTTCCTCCATATCTGACTGCTC
Source organism: Agriopis aurantiaria (assembly GCA_914767915.1). NCBI lineage: Eukaryota > Metazoa > Arthropoda > Insecta > Lepidoptera > Geometridae > Agriopis > Agriopis aurantiaria. The sequence goes on from OU611999.1 coordinate 12,990,959, forward strand.
CTTGCAATAAGAAATACTTAGTTTTTAGTACAGGCGCCGGTTACCAGAGGCACACATACACACAGTGATCCCGCTGGCGGGATCGTAGACCCCCAGGATCTGTTAGATGATCGGTTAGATTCTCTCCAAATAGCCAATGAGTTCAACAAACCGCTAGGGTTTCAGGGCACACCCCTCTGGGGTGCCTGGGCAAGTCTGATCCCCACTCCCGGCGACGGCCCAAGCCGAGGTTCGTACCTACGTGGTACCCTTGAGCTAGTTGCCTTAGACTTAAACCATCAAGTTATGCCGAACGCCTAACTAGTCCGGTCAAGCTGTAGAGGCCGTAAGGCAAACAGCGTAAGTCAATAATTATAATTAAGTATTTAAAAAAAAACTTTTTCTATGGTACCAAGTCTACCAATTTCTCAGAATAAATAAATAAGTGGAAGCATTATACCTACAGTTCCCCTTTAGTATTTATTTTTAACACTTGTCTACAAACACTATCTTTCTTTATAATTGGTACATACTCGTATATTATGTATTATTTAAAGTATGTATCGTATGTATAAGTACATATATTATTATTATTTGTATGTTATGTATATTACATGTATTATCTACACCATCGACCATTACTCATCTTTCCCCGATGTACCGTTTGCACCATTGACCAATGGTGTAGACGCAACTGCTTTGTATCGTTTGCACCATTAATGGTGCAAACGCAACTAACGTTTTCACCTCGTACCGTATGTACCATTGCCTTGCAGCATCAATGACGTAGATGCAAGAAACTATTCCTACCATAAATTTTAAAAGAGACATTAATGAACTTGTCAATACCAGGTACCAGGATAGCAGAAACGATGGAGAAGTATTTCAGCAATGTCTACCCAAAGAACGCCCGATAGAAATTGCTTAAGGCGATAAGACCGCTTATTATACTTCCGGGTTAAGCATAAATTTTAAGTTTTTTTGTATTTTGTTTGTTGTATCTCTACATAGTATAAATTAAAGTCACTTTCCGCGTCTGTTTGTCTGTATGGCCGTTAACTCCTCGCACCGGATTTTGATGCGGTTTTCACTATCAGATACATTTTCACGGAAGGTTTATATATATAACTAGCGACCCGCCCCGGCTTCGCACGTAAATTACACCCGTGCGAAGCCGGGCGGGCAGGTCGCTAGTCTATACTAATAATATTATAAAGAGGAAAGATTTGATTGTTTGTTTGTTTGCATTGAATAGGCTCCGAAACTACTGAACCGATTTGATTTTTTTTTTCACTTTTGGGAAGCTACACTATCCCCGGTTAACATAGGATATATTATATTTTCAAAAAAATAGGGATCCTTACTAAAACTCCAATAATGGAACCCAAGGTGTAAAAAAATAAGATTTACAATTTTGACTTTGCGTATTTGACAGTTCTAAGACAGGACAACGTCTGTCAGGTCAGCTAGTAAGTAATAAAGCGATATTTTATTGTTATAAAAAACTGTTTAAACCGTTACTGCATGTAAATCATGTGTTCGATTCTACGTTCCTAATCCGTACGGCCAAAGTTTGGAACAACCTGCCAGCTTCCTTGTTTCCTGAGAGATATAACCTGGGCCTTTTCAAGGCCAGAGTGAATAGGTATCTTCTAAGTCTGCGTGCTTCATCTTCGACCACATCGTCGCTTACCAACAGGCGAGTTGGTGGTCAAACGCGGACTTATCAGCGTTAAAAAAAAAATGTTAGTTATTAAGAGAAGAGATATTTCAATACGGATAGATTTCAAAGTAACTAACAGCCAGCAATTTCGCCTCACCAAAATTGCAAAATCGCTCCAGTTGGTGCATCGAACGTGCTAGAAATCGTCGCACATGTGAGTGTCGTATTGCCTGTGCCGTTCTATTTTAACACCGACGTGTAGTCGCCTTTTTCATCGGATGCTGATGGGAAACACTGCCTGAGGGATTTGTTTATACATTGAATTTGTTTTAGGCTTCGATAGTTTTGTTTGTACTTTTGCGCTCTATAGTTAGCTAACTAAACAATTAAGTGTAAGTGTTAGGTATTTAATTGTACATAATAATATTACGCACTAGCAAGTAAAGGTAATGGTTTTCTTTTTTTTTCTAGGATTTTTAGTAGTTCAGTTAATATATAGCTTTATTTCAAATAGGTACACTAGGATACACTTTCGAAACTAGGATATCAGTAGTAACTAACTAGTGGTTTTTTTAATAGGAGACCATTTTAGGGTTCCGTACCTCAAAAGGAAAAAACGGAACCCTTATAGGATCACTTCGTTGTCCGTCTGTCTGTCTGTCTGTCTGTCAAGACCCTTTTTCTCAAGAACGCGTAAAGGTATCAAGTTGAAATTTATACTAAATACTTGGGTCTACGGTTTCTTTCGGCTGTTTAAAAAAATTAAAGTTGTAAGTCAACGCAATCAAAAGATATGAACGTTTATGTCGCATATTTTGCGATTTCACAGGGAAATCAAAACCTATAGGGTACTTCCCGTTGACCTAGAATCATGAAATTTGGCAAAAGGCAAGGTCTCATAGCACATATATAGGAATAAATCTGAAAGTTACAAATTTTAAGTTATATCATTTAAAAATAATTAATATGCTATTACAAACTTACATTTTGTAGTTGGAATGTATAGAAGAACCTTATACAAGGACAAGGACTTATACTTAGGCAAGGACATGAGATACGTCTCCATTCTTACGACCATGTATGCTACTTTATATGTATGTGTACCTACCATGTTCTGACAAATAAATAATTTGAATTTGAATTTGAATTATAGTCAACTACAAAGTTAAGTTTGTCTTTCAATATTTCAACTTTAGTTTTTTTTGGACTCGTGCTCTGAGGGTTCCGTTGGACAGAACCCTCAGAGCACGAGTCCTACTCGTACTTGTCTGGTTTTTTTTTAATGAATAGAGCCTGGCGGTAAACAGGTATTCCCACCTGATGGTACGATCATTGCCGCCTCCAACAAATGACCAAAGATAATAAAATCAATTGATCGTGTATAAAGTCGAAATTTGCTGTTGCACTAATACACCCCGTCCGTCGCGGGACGCGGAAGAAATTCGCGTGTGATTGGGGGCTATAAAGTAATTCATGCAATTTGAGACATGCCACAATTTTTACTTAAGAGTTACATGGGTTGCGTTGCATCCATTTGCGCGGTTATGACAAACAGTATCAAATGCATGTTATGTTTATGAATACTTGAGGATATAATTAAGTTTAATGTAATTTTAGACACAAACTTGGTGACACTTTTTCGATAGAATAATTCGGCAAAAACAGGCCTTCTAAAACACAATTTTAGTGTTATCTTAAAATCTAGAAGTCGTTGACATTTTTTTTTTCATATTCTATTGCTGATTTATGTAGTGTAGTTTAATGTAATTTTATTTATTTATAAAGTTATAATAGTTCTTGAGTAATCCGGAGTTTTATCATTTGTCGCTTACGTTATTTAGTTCTGAGGCGGGCGCCGACTCATGCGTATCTCTTCCTGCAGGCGTAGATCGCATAGATTTGTCACTGTTTTGCGCAGGAGCAAAACTCTGATTTGAGTTGACAACATAATTATCGACTCTTAAATAGCATGCTGGCCATCACAGATTTCTGTAAAATAAAAGATAACGAACGTCTTTGTATCAACTCCCGAGTACCCAAGAAAATACATTTCCCAACAAATTGGGTAATTCCCGACACTTCAACACTCCCATTGTTTACTTTCCAACTTATAAATCCGTATTTCCATACAGATAAGCGGAACTGCAGGGTAAGCTCCCTAATTGAATAGGAATAATTCCAGTCGCTCCAGTAACTTTCCGGAGATTAAAACTTGGTGGTATTTACCCGGGGGGCGGGATTCATAACCAAATCTATGGATCATGGAAAAAGTTACGTTTTCCACTTTTGGCAAGTTTTGATCCATTTTAGGCGATAATGATTTAAGTCGCACCCAAGTTTATTGAATGCTCGGAAAGTAGATCATGCTGCGAGGCTTAGTGCAAGAGACCGATCGTAGGCACATCCAAAGTAACCATCACATAAGGCTAGTCGAAAAAAAGGTAATAAAGATTAATAAAGTTTTTTTTTAACTGTGCAATAGCCTTGCGCTCCTTCGCCGCCGCGATGTCAAGTGGTCTTAACATGGACGTAATATACCTTTAAAACACATTTGCTCAAAAAGTGCACTTACGAAGCCTGTATACATTGTTCGAAAGTTAAACATTACACATCATACAACGGAGCGTGCGGTAATGAATTTTACCGCACGCTCAGATGTATAGCACCGTGCGTGTACTTTACGGTATTTTTTTTAATTTCCATTTCCATAAAAAAAATTCATTTGTAGCCTTTTTTTCTCGCAAATGTGTTGTAAAACGTTGTATGGCACACGTGCGGATTGACTTTGCACTCGTGACTATGGTAAGCCCTCGACTTCGTCTCGGGCTTACATTCGTCTACTCGTTTGTAATAACCAACTTACCGCACTTGTATCATAAATAACTATTAAGTAATAAAAAGAAGAATAATAAAAGTAATAGAATAAATGAAAAAAAGTTATAGAATATAGGTGTCAAGTCACGAGTGAATCGGTTTCTTCTAGGCAAGCGTCCTCCATCGTAGACCGCATCATCGCGCCAGGCGAGTTGGTGGTCAAACGCCAATTAAATAAAGAAAAAAAGAAATATCGAAGATATATATATATTATTAATAAAGATATATCGTATATACTTTTAGGTAATATACCTTAGGTATATTACTTTCATATCACTGTTCAATGTTCATGTTATGTGGCTGTTGAAGTCTACGATGGAGCCGTTGAGTGGATGTTTGCCTAGAAGAAACGGATTCACCCGCGACTTGAAAACCAGATTATTTTGGGGATACCCATTCAGACAGCACATTTCACCGTCTAGTATTTTTGTGTTTAGTAAAATTGTAGATTAGCTAGTAGAAGCACTGGTCTAAGGCACTGGTACACTTGACTTAGTGTGTAGTTAACTAGTTGATTGAATCAGGCGTTACTTTGCGGAAGTCCATTTTTAATTTGTATATGAATTTCTAGTGTAATACCGCTTCTACGGCGTTCAATAAAATAAAATTTATAGTTATTTCAAGATTAACAAATAATTTAAAATTAATATCATTAGTACAAACTGTTATAAAGAATTTTTTGTTACAGATTTAATTACAATTTGTTTCAGGTTAGGTTAATTTTTATCATTTATGTAATTAATATTTATGTCACGTCAGGTTTAAATTAGCATCTCAAATATCTATAGAGAAAAATAGTTTGTCCCAAAATCTTTATTGTACTCGAAACGACGTAGAAGCGGAATTACACTAGAAATGTAGTTAAATTATGTGGATTATTGGCACAAATTACCAAGTATTGTTTGAAAGTGAAAAGAAATTCAATGTTCAACAATAAATATGAATTAGTAGAATTGTGCTTGAAATAAAAATCTTTCTTTTTATAAATGTTCCTTTTGGTTTTTGCGTTTGACATAGAAAGGCATTTTTTGTCGCAAGGATTATTTTTGGACATAAAAGAATTAAATTTATTTTCATTCCTCACACACTGTTCCAAAGAAAATAGAACCCTATAAAGAATCACGATTCAGTTTATTTGAATTTTTTTCAGAGGCTAATTACGCATTTTAATTTACCAACTTAAAATAGAAATGATTAAAGCTTTCATCCTTAATCACCTTGAAAAGTCTAAGCACTCCATTAAATAATTAGAAAAAAGTACCTTTTTCCTTCAAAGAAAATCCCTACACCTTGAAAAGAACTGATTATTTCATCCCCTCTATGAGAAAAGAAAAAACAATAAAGGCAAATCGAGGTCGGAGGTCAAATAAAAGTGGCCGTAAAAAGACCCCGAACTGTAACCGTTATTGCTTGAGCCAGAAGAATTAGGCTGGTTTCAGTGCTTGGCCGACGGTCAGTGGGCAATTTGGTCGTTACATCAATATCCATGATAAAGTATGTAATGTATTTATTATTACGTATTGGAGTCCACACTAAATGCGTGTGACGCACATTGACGAGAAGATCAAGTCGCAAACTACAAAACGCAATTATACCTGTTTCGAAATGAAAACTACTTTAAGCACGATGAGCACTTTTTGGGAAAAAGCACTGACCTCTCGTGACCGTCACGCTCAGATACTCCTTCCGGTAAAGGTGGATCGAGTCGACTAGGGAGCGAGAGAGATATATATACAACCTTCAAGCACACACTTTTTTTTCTAGTGTAATCTTAAAATTTATCTGCATTCACAATCAATGCTACTTTGAAGGTGTTTAGGCGTAAAAAAAAAAGTTAACAATTTCTAATGCACTTGCACTAAACTCGATTGCATGCACAACTCAAGTCCAATACCAATATCAAACGAGACCAATTACACACACTTATGGTAACCACATCATTTTCTTAGTTCATATTAATATTATATTTTTTTTTTTTTAATCCTATAAAATTCATGGCTCCATTTCTTCCGGTATCTTAAAGGATAGCGGGTGAAACCGCGTAGCATAGATAGTATTCAATATGTGCTGTACTCACTGACTGAGTGACTGTCGTTAGAGCCTTGTTTCCAGCCTTAACCATTATTGCTTGACCTCAGAGAATCGCCAATAGACCGGCGTTCTGTAGAAATAAATTCATTCGGATCTAAGCGAGATCTTTTCACTTGAAAATTAATTTTCTATTATACTTTTTCTTAATTAAAGTCAGAGGTATTTAGGACTGAGCGGAGACTGGCGAGGCTTTGAATGACTTATTTGTGGTATTTTATTTCAATCTCACGATAATTATTTCCGTAGAAAACTTATGTAAAAATCAAAGAAATTGAGTCACGTGGTAGTAACAGGCTAATAAAATCTACAGAAGGCACAAGTTATAGAATAAAAAATCGGCAGCAGTTAATTTTGCGAATTACATTTTACAATCAGCAAAACTAAACAAAGAAATATGTACCAGACCTTACCTTCATTTTAAAAGGCTTCTATTTTAATCTTCTATATATGTGATAACGTCTTATATTTGTAGAACGGCCGGTGTAAACTTGGCCAAACGTTTCGTCGCAATAAAGCTATAAGCAGTTATAAACAATTTTGCAGTTTGTAAGTACATTATAAGTGACAGAATTACAACAAACAAACTGATAGAGAGATAGTATAGTATAGTATAGTATAGTATAGTAGATAGTATAGTATTTACAATAGTTATTAGTGGTGCTATTTAATATTTTTTGCACATACTTACGGTCATCTGACCCCAAACTAAGCAAAGCTTGTGATATGGCTGCCAGAAACAGATATACATACATACATAGTTTTAAATACATACTTAAATAGATATTAACAACCAGATATAGAAAAACACAAATGTTCATCACGTAAATGTTTGTCTTAGGTGGGAATCGAACCCACGCCCCCAAGCTCAGAAGGCAGGTTCACTACCAACTGGACCAACGGGCTATTTGTTATGAATAAGAAATCCACATGTTCTACTTCCAACAGATTTTATAAACACATACATTTTGGGTAAGCTTATAAATGTCCAAACCGTAAATAATAAAGCGAGGTTTCCGACCTTTGAAGTTTTGATGTGGATTAGGATGATGTTGGTAAATGGACTATTGATTCTACAAATAAACTGGGCTATTGATGTGGTGAACAACTTGTGGACAAATCTATAGAATGCGAAACGGCACCTGTCTCATCTCAAAATACATTTAGGCAGGTAATGACTTGCAATCTGCTAAATGAACCCCGCGAAGGCTGCCTTATAATAGTGGCGCCGGGCATCATTGGTGGCTTAAGGTGTCGAAAGGTACGTATCGATACGTACCAAACGTTTCGATAGTACGTCTCTAATTCGTACGGCTAAGGACTGGAACAACCTGCCCGCTTCCTTGTTTCCTGAGACATCTATAATCTGAGCCTTGAGATAATCTGGGCCTTTTCAAGGCCAGAGTGAATAGGTATCTTCTAAGTCTATGTCCTTCATCTTCGATCACATTGTCGCTTACGAACAGACGAGTTGGTGGGCAAACGCGGACTTACCCGCGTTAAAAAAAGGTATGCTGTGCTTTCACTAAACGCCACTCGCGGCATTCATGCCTTTTTTTTCTATAAAAATATTTTTTTACGTTTGAAGTAGTTCTACATTTTGGGCATAAAATCTTTAAAAAAAATCGCGGCAGTAATAAATAAAATTAATTAAAAATAAGCTTTTAAGCGTCCCTCATACTAAATTTAGTGTGACGTCATTTTAGTTTTCGTATTCCTCTCAGCAAACTATTTCATTTGTACCCATAAATCATGAAGGTGCATAAAAAATTACTGGTCCGCCATGTTTGGGAGTCCGCCATATTGGATTTAGAATGACGTTATTAGCTAACCATGCATTGTCATCCAAATTAAACGTGTATGAAAAATTTCAGCTGTATAATACAAAAAATACAATACAAAAACTCTTTATCTGTGTCTCTTTATCTCTTTTTCTCTTTCTCTGTTTTTTTGTATTTCGCTGTATCGGTTGGGGATAACTGTTTTAAAATTCTGTTGCAAGATTTGATCCAAACTAACAAGGCAAAACACTGTTTTAAACTATCACGGTTGTTCACTAAAGTTATATGATTATTTACGGGATATTTACCGTGGTAAGGCTGTGGACTGAGCTCCCGATATTCGGCGCAGTTACATGCACCATGTTCACGGGAAGACTGAAGAATGCGGATGGTTGGTCGAACAGTTAAAAAGTAAACCACCACTGTGGTACACCGTGGTGGTGGTAGTAGTGGTTACTTTACCACGGTAAAGTAACCACCTTACCACGGTAAATATCCCGTAAATAATCATATAACTTTAACAAGGCAAGTTAAATAAACGCTTGTAATATAAAAGCGTCATCTCACTGTCAGGTTTGAGACCTATAAAGGTTTTAGTGAGTCTTGCAGGTAGCAAGAGTTATAGATGGCGGCACCAATGCTTAGTTCGGTTGCAAA